>VZTA01006622.1:0-144396 GCA_013398855.1 Mohoua ochrocephala | reverse complement strand
ACAGCTTATTCTACTGTTCTTACTACTTATGAGTTTGTACATACAAAACATTCACTGTTCAAAATGGAAATTAACTATACCTAGAGGAAAAAAAAATAAAATTACTGATTAGTGTCCTGAAAATACTGAATTTTAGAATCAACAATCTACTCCTCAAGTTGAGGTACAGTGCAGAAACTTAAAAGGGGTTTGTATTTTTTTTCTTTTTATTCTATCCTGCAAGAAGCACTGAAAATGAAGTGCACCATATACTCGGGCCTGCAATCACCCTGCAGCTGCCACAGATACAGATAGAAATATATAAATATATCCATATATAGAGAGAGGTCCAAAGAAAAAGTTCCTGCTGTAAAAAGGTACAGTCAGTTATTACACCCCATCCACAAAACACCCAACGCAACCCCACTTAATTTCTGAATTTTGGCTCCTTCTTGACGAATGCTAAATCTGAGCATAACACACGGGCCTCATAACTGCCACAATTTTGTTCCAATAAATCCAACTCAGGGCAAAGGCTCCTGGCCAGGGTTAATGCAGAGTGCTGCAGGCAGATGTAGCACACTCTGAGCCTGAGAAGGAGCCTCTGTGGCTGCGGTGGCACGATGTGGTGCCCACATTTCGGAGCTCACACAGAATAATCCCACACAGAATAATCCCAGCTGTATGGCATGAACGTACCAATGGTCTAAATTCACAGAGAAAAAAGTAAAACAGCTCCATGTTTTTATAGCCATGATGTGCTCGAACCTGTAATCAGCTCGGGGAAGTTGTGTAATTCCACCAGACGAGTGCTACAAATGGCACCATTTCTGTACTTTAGAGAACTTATTGACATGAGATACATGTTCAGATGAAAGCAGATCTGTCTACAGGCTTTATCTTGCTGCATTTTATCTCTGTGTTATTATCTTCCTAATTATTAAAAAAACCCCAAGTTTCATTTTAGCATAACATTGAGAATGAGGCATGTTTAAATACTATGATAAACAGCATCAAATATATTTTAGAATTAGTGCTGATCACTTTTCCAAAGTTGCAGGAGATGCTGTTTCTAGGAAGTTGGCTCACTGCAATCAGAAATTATTATACATATCCAGAGAGAGGTACATGCTCATTTAGATAATGATTTGAGATACATCTACTTTATTTTGACCAGAAAACAACCCCACTAAGCGAATCTCAAACCTCACCAGATCACACTTGCTTCTCTCCCTAGCCCAGCTTCAAATTTTCACTCATTATGTGATTTACACTCTGGAAGAGGCATAAACCAGCTCGCTCTTTCCTCCAAACTGCCCAGTAGGATGGTTTGGGAGTTCATTTCCCTTTTTTATTTTTTAATACTTTGTTTTATGCCATCAGGAATCTCTTAACACCCTCTTGCAAACAGAGGCCTTGCAATTTGCACAAATTATGGATTTCATGGCAGTAAAACAAACTCGAACCCACGCAGTGTCCAAAACCCACGGAAGGGAGTTTCTTTCCTACCTCTGGAATATTTCCTTTCCGCATTAAAACTCTCCCTAGATAAAGAAATGCTAATCCAGCCCTAAGATAGAATTTAACACGTGCGGACAACGCGTTGTGGATTGATTTACCCAACCATTCATTGTAAGCTAATTAAAACCAGGTTTTCCTTTTTAATTATTGGTCTCTAATGACAATAGATGAAGACAAGGCTGTTTTTTTCCAGGAGCTGACGAGACAAGCTCTGACTCTTTGGCAGCACTGAAAGCTGTCATAGACCCCGTGCTTTCGATTTTCCTTCAAAATTATGCTGGAAGAAGCACTTCTGCAATGCCTTGGGAAAAAATAAAATAAAAGTAGTGAACATCTGCTGATATTGATTGTGAGAATCTGAAACTTTATGAAACCATAGATGGGATGCATTTGATGAGCATTTTTCTGGAACATTTTCAGACTTAAGCAAACAACATCTGTTAATATTGATTTTTGGGTTACACTGAAACTTTCAGAAGAATTAAAATCAGTGGGTGATTGAAAAGTGTTGTGAAATATGTTAGAAGATCAAATAGGAAACAAAGGTTTAAAGGGTCTGCTTCTCTTTAGCTTCATTAATAATCTATGATCTCTCCCCTTTAGAAGAAAATGAAAAGAATAAAGGGAAGGAAAAAAAGCATTTGCTTTATTTCACACACCAAAAGATCAGAGAAGGAAATTAACATTTTTGAAAGTTGGTGAGAATGTCTGAGGTGAAATGTTTCAGTTCTACAGCTGACACAAACTTTTCCAAAGCTACATTATAACGAAAAATAACTGAATAAGTCCATAGAAGAGAAATCACCATGACAGTTGATGAAGTCTGTTTAGAAAAAAGAAAATGACTTTTAAAAAAAAATAAACAAATATTTCCCTGATGCTCTACAGTTTGGCTTTTGAATCACTAATGAAACAAATTAGTGCATTCACAAATTGGAACAAGAAGGTTTCAAATTCCCTCTGCTGCTGAACATTCCAGATGTGGTTTGCTGATGCCAAAGGTGGTTTTGTGCTTGAACTTTATCATTCTTCTATTCGAGAGGCATTTTCCTTAAAAAGTGAACTTTTGGAGACATAATCAATTCACTCACCATTCTTTGATTTAGCAAATGATCCATTACAATTAAAGTGCACACTGAAATATCAATACAATTTTTTTCTTGTCTCGCTTTTATGGTTCTTAGTAAACTCCAGTTCTGGGAGTCCAGCTGGGCAGTCAAATATGTCACATTTTATACAATATTAGTAATATACAAAACACTACGGCACAGAAAATGTTATGGGAAATAGATCAGTTGGGTACAGTTAACAAAAAAGAACACAGGTTTGAAGAAACTCTTTTCTGATGCATCTGGACTCATCAGTTATTAAATAGAATTAAATCTCCTTCCAGTGACGAAGGCAAGAATCAAACGGAGCAATGGATTCTGCTGCCTACCTCCTACATCCCTTCCAGTCCCAGATTAGACCTGGAGATGAGCAGATAAAGATATTAATGAATCAGCTTCAGCCAGAGGTCATACAACTCACATCTGCTTTCAGGCTCTGGCAAAAGGCATCTGAACACCTGTCTGAAAAAGTAAGTCATTTATTCACAGAAAATATTCCAGGGGACAGAGTATTCTATTTCATAGAGGTACTCTTTCAGATTTATGCTGCTTCTCTGTCCTACAGAAATTCTGTTTGTACTTGAGGGATTTCTTGCAGTCAAATCCCAAGCATATGGAGGGAGCAGTCAGTTCTATTTATCTTTCACACCATATGAAGCACCACCAGCCAGTCCAGTGTCTTGCTGGTGAATCTAAGCAAGACATGGGGAATGGTGGTAGTCAGAAAGAATCACTTGACAGCACCATGTGCTTCCTTCAGTGGAGAACATCTGTTTGTAAAGCACCAAACTACCAGGAAAAATTCAGGACTTCTGGTTGCTGATATTTTCCACGATTCTTGGACCACTCTGTGTGTGTATACATACACACATATATATATACATATAGATACACCCATATATGAACAGACCCTCTCTGTGTGCGTATTCAAACATCTCCATCTTGTCCTAATCAGACTTTTCCAAGTCCTGAACATTTTATTATCTGTAATTTATAACTCCTTCATTGTTTAGAACTTAATTATCCCCAGACAGGACCTAATGTAAAACGAGATTCATCAACCCTTAGTGTGTTACCAAAGAGGCTCATGCCAGGAGTTACAGACAATTATAGGTGGGAAAAAAACCTGAAATTTGGATTTTATGGGGAAATCGTCATTACGTCCCCTAAAGACATTTCAAAGGGCTAATTTGTGTAACAAAAATCATAACTAAGGTCCTGCATTGAACGCTGGAAGATTCTGAGGAAACAGAGGCATGGAGCATCTAAGAAACATCAAAAAGAAATGGCAGTTCCTAAATATTTGTGGAAGTGCTTCCATGGTTCACAGTTCAGAGCAGCTCTGGCCATAGCCCAGGGTTTTTCTGAGGATCTGACCCAGAGTCAACACGGCACCCACCACCCTTCTGCTCCTCAAACACACCATCAGTCTGGAACCAAACAGAATTCCTACTTTATAAGCCTAACTTTACAATGCAGCTCTTGCACGAGTTAAGTGCTTTCATGTGGAGCGAGTTGTAATAAAAACCACAGACATACAGAAAAAAAAGCAGCACATTCCCTCACAGCAGCACTTTGCCCCCTGCTACACAGAGTGAACATAACGAGGCCAGGAATATTCCAAAGACAGGAAAAACGGGAAGAAAACTCCCACCCACTGGCTAAAGCACAATGCACTGCCATGCCCTCAGAATATTATATATATTTTACACCTATGTATATATATATGCTCACATTTATATACACCCCATATGAGCCTACATATATATACAGCCCCATAAATATATACACACAGATTTTCAGAAGAGAAGAACAGATCACGCTGTGGAACAAAAACAAAATGAGAGAATCAAGTAAACATTCTGTGAGGTGACACTTTGTGCCTTCCCTCTCATCCTTGGTTCCAAGCAGACTGACCTATTGGTCCAGACACCATAAAAATTGAAAGATACAGCCATGGAAAACAAAAGCATTCCCTGTTTGATCTCCTGCTTCTAACGCATGGGATTGATGCATTTTAAAAAGCAGAATTAATACTAATCACTGTGGTAGAGCTGGGGCTGCCTTTTTAAGCTAAAGTTCATGGGATTCAAAGCTGACCTTCAGAATTTCACATTCTGCATTTCCACTGTGGATCTTATCTCAAGGAAAGGACATCTTTCCTCAGTAGAAAACTTAATCAAACTGAAGCCAAGAAGAATGCCTGTTTACTTAAACTGCTGCAAGATTTTTAATTACATTTGTTTAGCCTTTTATGGAAATGAATGGAACAATGCAGTTTAATAAAATAGGACTTCAAACTGTTTTGTGCACTTTGTATTAAAGGGCTTCCTCTTTGGCTCAAGAACAGTTGGAGGCTTTATTTCATGAGGCTTCTCAGAGAGTAATTAAAATACTCTTTGTCACTACTTTTATCTTTCCTAACTGCTCAAAGTGATTAAACAAAGACTCCGAGTGGTTGGTATAAACCTTTTTAACACCAGCACAGGGAATGTTCAGCCACGTGCCTTTTCCAAAAGCCATGCACAAACTCCTTTTTTTCCTCAGACAGGCTTAAAAGCTGTTCAGAGCAGTGTGTTTTGCTTTTTTCCCCCCTTAAATTACTATTATAAAAGCACTAAGTTACATAACTATTCTGAGCTGTCCACACATAGGTGCATTTTAAAAGCTTTACCAGTAATTAACTATAACTAATGTCTTACACCAAAATTCATACACTGCTTGACCTGTGTACAGGTCAAACTTGTACAAAATTGGCCAACCCTTGAAAAGCTACATTTTTTTGACACCAAGCAGTGTTCAGCTGGGTAGGGGGGGGGTGTGCAATTGAATTTTTCCCATAATATTATAATGCTTTGCTTTATATTCTTTTAAAGAGGAAACAAGTAACATCAGGCTGCCATTTACTTACTGAGTGCCCAAGCACCCAGAGCAAAGTTAATGGGGTAAGAAGGAAAGAATGATCTTGTTTAGGGAGGGAAGTTAGCTGTAACTCCTACTGTCCAATAAGGATTAATTCTGGGACTCCAATTTTCCTTAAAAAAGCCCCCAAAACTTACAGAGCTCTGAACCTTCCGGCCTTGACAACGTGGGAATCTTCATTCAAATCACTTTTCTAGAAGTGCTTAATAACTGCTGAGGTTGAAACGTTTAACGATGTGGTTATCAATTCTAGTTAGGGGATAAACTAAAGGGAAAATTGCCGGTGGTGGAAAAGGTCAAGAAACTCCTTCAGATGTTGTGGAATGAAAAAGTCCCACTTAATTTTATTATAGCTTGTTTTAGTTGAATTTATTAGATTATATAGTACAATCAAAGAGACGATAAAAGCATTACCTAAATTACTACTGCTGCCGTCTTTTAATCAAAGATTTTTGCTTACTCACCTGAAACTTCAGGCTTTCAGTCAGAGAACATTTGAATTAGTGAGTTTGTCCTACCTGGGATGAAGACAAACGCAGGCAACTCAGTCCTTGCCCAGACAGAACCCTGGTCCCTCGCACAGCTCTACCCAAAAGTCAAGCAGGAGAAATGCAAGTGGCATTTAGATCCCTGCTGAGGGCACTGTGTTATCTGTCACCGAGATTAATGCAGCCTGCACAGGGCGTTGTGGTGGCTGGCACCTCAGATTTATAGAGTGTGCTTAATGAAGATATACATTGGGTTTAAATGCTCCTGGACACTGCTTCCCCTGCTCCTCTCTCTGCTTTCCCAACAAGTACAGCTTGACAATTATTTGAAACTGATACATCTATCAGAAAATAAAAAAAAACAATACCAAAACCTACCAACCAAGCAAAAAGAGCAAAACTGAGCCACATGCCTTTTTACCCACTTCAAATATTTATCTTCCATGACTGCTGACATCTGCATGCTAAATATCTGTATCCACTGTCTTGTTTCTAATTCCACAGAATCTCCCTCTATATTCTCTTCGAGGAATATTGTAGAAATCCTCACTGATTAAGCTCAGCAAGACCCCACTTTCAATTGGGAGACATCTGGCAGTTTGCAGTAGGAGGACTCTGTAACCTCAGAGCTGATCAGTTCCCTGCAGCCTCTTGGTGTCACGGGGCAGAGTTCTCCTGAGCTGTGTCAGAAAACAGCCTGGACATGTCCCATAAAACAGTCTGAAATAACCCAGATTCCCATTGGAACATATCTGGGTGTTTCATGGACTCAAAAACTCATGGAACAGATTGTACCTTGAGTTCAGCACACACAGGAGAGGTCAAGGTATAAAGAGTCTCTTTTTGAGATGTGCTCTGCCTAAGAAAGCCTCGAGATCTCAAAGTGCTAAATAATAAAACACTGCTCATTAATATCCCCTGATAAATGTGTGCAATAATTCCCATCAAATGGAAAAAAGTTCCCCTCAGAAGCATTGCAGGTCATTGCTTCAGGTTCAGGTTCACTGCAATTTCAGGCCTGTGGCAACTCACACATTCTTTTCCTCTTATTTCCATGTTACATAGCAATAAGAAATAAAATCTTTAAAAAAACCCATAAAAATCAACAGAGAAATGTGTTAATCCACTAATGTGTCTCTGTTGCAACTGTGGAAGGCAGTGTCTTTATATATAAACTTTGGAAAAGCACAGCAAGAATGAACTCTATACGCTAGAAATTAAATAAAAGAATAATACTTTGCTATTCTGTAACTGCTGCTGAATAAAAGTTCTCCGAATGCTTTAGGAACACTATTTGTGTCTTACAATATCCTTGATTTTTCTCATTTTTCTACTGAATAAGAAATAAAGAAGCCAAATATTATTGTCCAGAGGTTTACATTCAGGTACTCCCTAAGTGACTTGGGTTTTAAAAATGTTGAACTGCGAAGGGATGCTGAGCACAGGTCTAGGCAATTTAACTTAATTTTTACATTATTCCAACAGTTTTCAATTCATTAAATCATATTTTTAAAAAAGCTCATTGTGGTTTCCCAGTTCTTCTCAACACACCCATTCTTCTCTCTAAATACACATTTCCTTCCAGCACTCACGATGTCTTTGTTCAACATTTCATCGAAGTGTGATTTTGACAAAACCAAAGAAACTGATTTCATCAAATATTTTTCTAATCAGCTCTGGTTTGTGCTACTACCTGGTTCTTTCATAACTGTTCATCCAGTGTTATTGTCATTTCCAGTGATGTGTTACTCAGGCAAGCCTATTTCTCCTAAATCGTTTTCTGACTAAAACACCCCTATCTAAAGATTTGGGGTTGAAAACTCCTTTTGAGTATGTCTGTCATTAATCCTATAATGTGGTAATTTTACCATCCCTCTTCCAAGCCCTTTCAGTGCCCATCACCAAATGATTCTTATTTTGAAAACTGAGGCATCAGATCAACTTTCAGTTGATTCTTTTATCCTTTCTCTCTTCCTCATCATCCTTGACTGATGAACTTGGATTTTTTTTTGTTGGTAAGTAAGCATTTGCAAAGGACAAATCACTTAGGAAATGTAAAGAGATGATAAACAAGGGGCAGTGTCAATTTTAACAGAAAAAAAAGAAGCAAATGCAATCAACCAAACACAGAGCAGCTCCAACAAAAGCTTTTGTTACACCTGGGTGACACGTAAAGAACATTTTATCAGCTATCAGAAATGGGCTTTAGGATTTAAACCCTGTATCTTTTTTGACCACAATAAAATCTTCCAGGCTGGTTTTCCTTTTCTTTTCTAAGTGATGAGCACATAATGAATTTCTTTCAAAGAACTTTGAACAAAACTACCCTTGCAGACAACAGCAAATTCTCATCTGTCGGAGGGCAGATGAGAAGGAAACTAAGATCAGAGTGGATGAGAAAAACTTTATGTGATTTGTGGTTTGAAATCTTTGTTATAATTCTTTACATTACATTATTTATATTTTCCTTTATATTGCTTTAACTCTTGCTACTGCCAAAAGTCCAGAATTGGTAGGGAAAGCCTATTGGCCAAATCATTCATTATCTACCAAACCCAGCAATTAAAAGGAGCAATTATTTCCCTGCTGGATGCTTTAAGTAGGAGGGGAACATATGGAGCTGGTATCTCCTATTTCAAGTATTGATCCACTCACTGAGCCTAACTATAAGTAAGTAGTGATGCAGAAACTAGAAGCATTATCTATACATCAGCTGTAATTCCCCCAGAAAATGCAATATATATTCCCTTGCAAAAAGGCAAGAACATAATCAGACATAAAAGTCAAGCTCGTGTGTCATTGATGCAAAGCAATGAGACTTCAGAGAAAACAAACCTGAGGAATTGTCAAGATTGCTCTTTATATTTTCCTGCAGGGTATTTCATGTCAGCCATGAGTTCTTATTAAAAATCACTTTTAAAATTATGATATTTGAGTATTCGCTCATAATTTATCATCTTGTTCATGGAGATGCATGATTAATGAAAGGAAACTGAAAGGTAATTGAAAAGCACTAATAAAATTTTATATATTGGATCTGTTATTTTTAATTTTCCAAAAGATCATCAGAAAGCCCCTTATCACTTAAATGGAGTCTCTTTAAATGACCACAAGATGAATATTATGGGCTTCAACCTCAATCAGAGATTTCAAAAGGAGCAGGGCCTTACATATGTACAAGTCCTGTCAAGAATCTTTTCTGCTGCTGTCTTTTGCCCAAGAGAGCCTTCTATTTGATCTCAGTCTTTCCCTCAATGCAAGATTAAAACCCAAAAAGCCTTTTTATGTGAACTGAAATACCTGGCTTATTTAGCATGAAAAACCAACAGGATTTGGAAGTAGCTCTGTTTATCTTTTAAAGCAAATCAACTTTTTTGTTAGCGTGCATTCGTACCAGTTAATTTTACTCAGACAAATCAATCCTGTCTCGTATTCCTGTGGAATTCTGTGTGCAGGCCATGTGGAAGTGGAAGGGATGCGTGAAAACAGAAGAGATGATGAGCTGTGTTTGTGTCCCCTGTACCAAACACGGCCCAGCAACAGGAGCTGCTTTATTTCCAACCCCAGTGCCCTGAATGGCTGGAACAAGCCTTTGAAGACACTACAAAAATACCACTCCTGGGTTTTTAATTTCTCATCAGTTGCTCCCTTTAGAAATACGTGAACTTCCATAGATGACAAATAATGGCTGAGGAGAGCAAGCAGAGATGAGCAGCTGGCTCCTTGATATTCAAAGCTGGCTGCAAAGCCAGCTCCATAACAAAGGGAAAGGAACCCAGAACAAAGTGTGACACACCGGTTCTGCTGGCAAAACACACATCAAAGCATGCCCTGGCTCCAAAAATGAACTCCAAAAGTGACCTGTTTCATTAGCAGCTTCAAGGACAACGGCCATTTGCATACTGAGCCATCAGCTGAGTTATCAGCGGTCAGAGGCGTTGGGATCTGAATGGTCAGGATTATGTAATATGTATCAGTTAATTACTCATTAACGCTCGAGTCTGAGTCAGAAACCCTCCGTGTTTGCTCACAGGAACAACTTTCCTCAATCTGTGATGTTCAGAGATCTTCTCCTGTAACTGCCACGCCAATGACTTTGGTGGACACACACAGCTCTGATGTAAGAGCAAGTCTGTTCTAATTAGGGCTCCAGGAGGTAGCAGCAGTATGAAGTCAGTGCCTTTTCTCCCCTTTCTTTATATACACATTCTATAATTATACAGATGCTGGGCAAGAATAGCTCAACGAGCATTGATAAATCCTTCCGTTTATTCCAGCTGAATTATTTCCATTTTAATTTTAGTATCACCACGTGTGAAGTCTCAATAGCTGAAAAAACTTTCTTCTGAAACCTTATTCGTCCCGTGGTTCTTCTAAAATCTGAGGTCGATACTTAGAATTAGCTTCATATTTACAGGGCTTGTAATGTGCTTTTGTGACTTGTGCAATCAAGATGCAATTTCACACAAGCTACTGCAAACTAATAATGAGGTTCTCAGTGATGTGAAGATTCAACTGTCAGTTCAAAGCTTTCATTTCCGAGCTATTCCATTCATTAGAAAAAAAGAACATTTGGAACAATGTTTGTAAGCTGAATGATAAAGTATCCTGAGGGATCTGAGCAGAAGCAGTTAACGAAGAACCCATCTACAGAAGAACTTGTGTCGTTTGCCACGAGGGCACGGCAATGCCGATCTCTAATATATTTTTACTTCCTCAATTACCATCACACAGCTCTACGCAGCTGATTATCATTAGATTTCAAAGCACTTCACAATGCCTACTGTCATCAGCCATCACAAACACAAACCTAATTGTTCATTAGCCGTGGCTGTTCTGTTTATGCGGTGCCTTGGCAGTGGAATTTTTTCTGCATAGTACTTGTGGCTACATTCATCCCACTTAATGGCACCATTTCCAGGCAATAAAACATGGTCCTGTATGTTGTTATAATAATCCAGGGAATGCTTCTGGCCTAGACCAGTCCACACTGCCCCAAATCATTCTCAAGCCCAGTAGCTGAAGTTTTCCAGTGACGACTCCTCAAAGGTCGTTCAGGTGGAGCCACCCTGTTTGGGCAGGTAGGGGACTTGATCACAGAATCATAGAATAAATTAGGTTGGAAAAGGTTTCTGTGATCATCAAGTCCAACCTGAGCATGGGGTTGATCTGTGACAATTGGCCTCAGCATCTGGGAATGAAAACTTAATAGTGTCTTTTCCATTAGCCTGGTAACACCCATTTAAAAACTGAAAACAGTATTTTGTCCTTTTATATAGAAATTGTTCTTTCTATGAAGGTTTAGGTTTTGGCTAAAGGGTGATTTGGTCACCACTGTTATTCAGGTCTACTCCATCTTCCTCTTCCAAATGCAATGTTAGATGAAAATGGGGTTTCAAGAAAATAAGGTTTCAAGAGTATGTCCTGAACAAATTTGAAGAAATTTGTAGAATGTTGTTTTGCTGTGCTATAGTTTTTCCAGACACATCCCATTTGTCAGAATTTTTCATGATTTGGGAAGTTACAAACAGTTGTGTGAGTATTTACAGAGTTTAACCAACACTGAGGTCCGGTAGGTGGGCAGAGGGAGCTCAGTGCAACACCCTTTCCATATCCCAGGTTCCAGGTTACACAACCCAAGAGATTCTTACAGAAATTGAGTTACAGAACCTTCCCACGTGAATCTCAACCCCCCACGATTCTCATGGCCTCACTCTTTATTTTAGACAAAGCAAAACACCAGATGCCTCTCACTGAATTAATCTTACTGATTAAAAAACTCTCTGGAAAGAGGGAACACAAGTGGCTGATTTTATTGTATTTTAGGTACCAAACTAAATTCTCTTGTTTGCTGACTGAGTACCCTAACTACTGCACGATTTGATGAGAAGAATATCACTTTCTGCCCCCTTTATCTCCTTTGATTTCCTTACAAATGCTCAGAAGTAAAACAATCCACTACATGGCTAATGAAACATTTGCTAATGAATAATAATAATAATAAAAAAATAAGTATTAAAAGAAAATTTAGGAAGCAAAAGCAAACTGAAAATGTAATTTCAGTTGACACAATTTTTCTCCCAAAGGCCCTTTTCTTCTTCTTACTCTTCAGCACCCTGAAGTGACAGAATTAAACTTCCTTTCGAAACAGTAATAAAGACAGAAGTTTTAAAGGAAATGGATCTTTAACAATAATTTAAGCTTCTAGAACAACACAATGAGAAATCCTGAATAAGACTCAAATCATAAAAAGCACCTGTGGATTTATTTTGTCATTTTGGTCTCGAGCACCATTTTTACTTTGCAGCATTGATCCTCAAAATAACTCCTGCTAACATGTGGTTCTGAGTTGAATGAACTCAGATCATCTGCTTTGATTTAAATATTGATTCTTTGTAATGTATGAGAACAGCTGCCTTTTTGAATTCCTTTCCATCCTCCTTATTACTAAAAACATCATCATTTTATCTCTGGGATTTGGTGCTTAAATAGCATTTCAACTATACCATCTAATGAACTCCGTCAGAAAAGATTCATCCGCTGACATCTGAGGAAAATACAATCCAGATTTCCAAACACTGATTTAACAAAACGTGACATCAGGAAGTTACTTCATATTATATTAGGGAAAATTGCCTATCTCTTAACCTGGAGCCAGAGTGTACAATTACACTGATAAAGGAGTTGAATAGGTGATAAAAATTTCACCTAACTAGAAAAAGGCTTTAAAATAAACTGGAAAGCACAATTATTTCCCATTGCACTCCAAAAAGGAGCTGATGCCTTCAATGGATTAAGAGACAGAATCAGCCCCCCTAGAATTAGGACTGTTCCCAGAAAACAGTGAATTATGTGGATAACACTGGACCATCCACTTTTCAGCTCAGCTTTATATATTTTGTAAAGGGATCATTTAAGTTACACCGGTGTCCAAGATTTCCAGAGACTCACAAACACCTTCCTTCATATGAAAACTGGAGCTCTACTTCTTTCTCCTCTCTTACAGAGGAAGGCTTGATGGATCTTCAGCAGGTCTGCTGAGATATGTCCCAACCATGCATGATGACATAAAAATAAATAATAATTTTAAAATCCCATATATTCTATTTTCTCTGAGAAAAAAGAGCAATGGGTCAGAGACACGTCTTTGTCTTCACTTCATCTGCCTTGAAACAAAGCTCTAAATATTGTGTAAGGTGTATGACTTCCACATAAACCAGCAAGAGGACAGGAAGACAAGGGTCCTTGACCAAGAGTTGTCTTTCCAAGAGTGTCACCTCAAGCCAGCTGAATCCACTTGGCTCGTTCAGATGCAAATCTGAGAGGTCTTTTCCAAAGTAAAGAAAAGGTCTAAGGGACCGTCCCTTGCCTGTCCTCTCTCCAGCCACACCTTTGGCTGCACCTGTGGAACTTTACCTCAGTAAAATACTCCAGAGGCAGGATACAAGTGGAAAATGCTGTTGGTACTTCAATTTAAAACTCAGGTGAGATGTTGCTCCCTGATGCACATCCCTTCTCCTAACATGCATCACTCTGGAAGCAACTGAAGTTACGTTGAAAATTTTAGTTATTTCAGAATAAAAATATCCAAATAGTCAATTTCCGCTGAAGTTACTATAGAAACTGCGAGAGTGGGGACATTAATTCTAGCTCTCTAGCAAGAGTCAAGAATAACCACTTTCCATTACATATGCATAACCATGAAACTATGTTAGCTCATATAAAATAATAATTATGAAAATTATTTTTTCATGAAGTGGATTTTTATTTTTAAAAGAACCATGAGCAAGCAAGATGAACCAAACTTCGAAAAATACTCTGTGCAGCGAGCTAGTCATCTCACCAAAAAACTTTGAAAAATGTAGGGGTTTTGAAAAATCTCAGCCTGACAGCATATTTTTGGCAGTACCTCGGCTTTCTTCCTTTCTCTTGTGCCCACAGATCCCAGCAAACGTGCAAGGGTGGGTGAGCTGTACGTTCCCACACGTGCCACACACATCTCAGTGCACACACGAGTGCCATTTCCAGAGACCCGAGCAAGCAAGAAATGCATCATCGAGCTCCCAGCCGGCAAATATTTTGTCAGGTGAGAGTGAGGAGCACTGCAGTGCCTCGTGCAGATTTATGATGCTTCAGCTGGGTACAGCCCCAGTGGCTGCTCCACAGCCAGGGGGCTTTGTAGGATGTGGCATGTTTAGAGCAAACCTGGTGGTTTTTATTTTCCTTTCATTTTTACTTTGCTGCCTGAGTGCTTTCCCTCTGAAACAAGGAAAAGGCATCCACAGGAACTGTCTGCAAATCCTTGCAGCTTAATTGCTTTCATCTGGGGACTTGTTATTGTTAAATTTAATAGACATTGGGGTGTTCTCTACTGAGACCTTTAATGTGTTCGGGGCTTTAGAGATCTCTGAAGAAAAATTGAACTTATGGAGAGAAAGTCAATGGTCCACTGACTAAGGAAAATCATGCACCTGCTAAAGAACATCTTTCTTTCTATATTACACCGTGGTATTTGGCTCCTAAAGGACCAGGCATGACAGGGATAATTTAAACCTTTTAGTCTTGCTGTGATTATAAGATGATGTCCAGCATGAATATACCTGTTACCCCTTGGAAAGTGGCATAGAGGAATAGTTTGTGGTTCAGAGTTGTATAATTCTAATGAACAGACACAGAGTTCATTATTAAAAGTTGGGGGGGGTTATAAAAAGGAAATAATTCATGCAGGCAGGCACACAGCTGAGATTCCTGTTTGCCTTTATGGTACCAATGTTTTTTCTATACATGTGAAGGGATGTCAGGATTTGTTGTCACATTTCATCCTTTGTAATCTGGAGTTCAACACACACTTTGGTTTTCTGGTGTCTTAATCTGCCCCAAATCAACCCATAAATATTAAAAAAAATAAGGAGAAACCCTGGTGTTTGGAGATTAACAGATTGATTTCCAACCTAATGAAATGAGGTCAAGTTCAGTTACGCAGTTTTGAAAGATGATCCATAGCAAAGGTTTTGAGTTTCAGACAACACTTCTATTCTGTAATGAACTACTCTGCCTGGCAGGAATTACTAAATGGGTCACGCTGTGCTCTGTAGTAAAGAAAACAAACCACAAAGGTATTCAGTTTTTGGTCCTGTTAGCCAAATAGTTGGTTTGTTTACATAGCTGAATACATACAGAATTTAAAAGGTTAAACCAAAAAGCAACCACCAGCACGAGGAGAAAACCTGGGTACGGAATGAAGAGATGGTTTTCAGATGAGAGGAAGAAGCAGATGGAAAGCTGATGAGGCAAGGAAATGGCAGCCTGGGACTTTATCAAGCCATCCAGGTGGCAAAGCAAAGTGGGCTTAATTCAGCAAGATACTGAGAAATTCTTGAGATTGAGCTCCCTGATCGTCCCTCCAGATGAAATATTACAGCAGGCAATTAATTTGTACACTGCTTTTTGATAATGGCCTGCCAGGAGAAATATCATACAAGACCTTTTCAAGAAGCTGAATTTCTTTTGAGCGGGTTGGTGACAGCTTTTGAAAATTCCATGGGAGGGAGGCTTGGGTTTGATGCTTCAGAGGGTTCATCTGAGTTATATTTTAATAGCCCTGATGTGTAAATATCATAATATCTCCTTCCAGAAGTGAAAATAATTTATAAGACTGAAGTTTTGATAAAGCTCCTAGACCGTTCTAGATGATACAGAGAAAATAAAGATGTTGAGGACCTTTTCACCCAGAAAGAAAAAGCATTAGTGTGAAATACTTTGGATTCCAAGGATTGCCATCTTTAGAGAAAACAAGATTTTATCAGGATGGTGCTGTCTCAGAAGTCTCTGAACTCCCACGTACAACAGCTGTCAATGCTCAACCATTTTCCATGACCTATCCCAACTTCCCTCATCCTTTTTTGCCCTCCCACACGTTTATAAGCGACAGACCGTAACCTCCCTGCACGTACAGACCACAGATGGAGTGGTTTGGACTTTTTTTAAACTTTTATCCTCACGGCTACTGGTAAGGTCACACAAGTTTAGAGACTCCTGAGTGTGCCATAAAATTGCCTATGCAGAGAGCATCAATCTCTGCATGCAGGATGATCTTATCTGTACAGCAACAGGGGAGACATGAGTGACAGGCCTCATTTGGAAGGCTGTAAAGAAATGGGAATGCTGAGGAAAAACCCATCACGAGGAAAAGCTCTGGAATGTTAATGGGAATGAAAATAGTTTAGATACGGTTCAAATAAAAAATGCATTACATAGGAAATAAAAAAGAAGATTTGGACAAATGACTTGTCGTATTTTTATGATCAGATTCTTAACTTGCCACCTATGGAAAAACCACCCAAAAACCCAAAAGAATGCTAATTTTTAGATATTTTGTGAAAACTTCAAATTCTACTGAAGCCAATGAGCGCTAAAGGTACTGAGAGAGACACTTCCTAAAACTGAGAGAGTTAAAGGCAAGGTAGAGGAAGACTGGAGTCCATTCTGTCAGCTCTTTGAGCCCTGGTGACAGCCTTCCCACTGAGACACCACGATTTTTGCTTAGATTTATTTCTAAAGTAACAGGAAGCTGAACTTTTTTTTTTTTTGGTTTTGTGGCAGGGTGGATTTTTCTTTTCTAATTTCCCCTTTCTTCTTGACACATACTGAACAAGCAAAGTGGCTCTGGGACATACATCTCTTGGGGAATATGTATTCATTAGCAGCTTAACTGCAATGCCAGCACAGTAGAAACAGCTGCATTTCAGTTCTCCCTCAAGAATTGTGTTGTCTTTTGTCCTAGGAGGCAAGAAAATACGGAGGAAAACAAGTGAGAAGTGTTAGAGAAAGGTTCTAGCAAAATTGCTTGCAAATGGAAAAGATTTCTATCAAAAACGACCACTGTGAAATACATATTTAAAATATGATTCAGTCCTTAAACAGAATAAACATCAATTTGCCAGTTGTCATGTGTTTTAGAACCATTTGCGCCATTTATTCTGAAGCAGCATCACATTTATTTCCCTGACCTGCTGTGAGAAAGGGTTTGAGATGTTACTGCCACAGCTGAAATATGTTGCTGCGTTCAGGGAAGATATTCAGCACTGTGCTGCACATAATAAGCTTCACCACTCATCTGACAATTAGTCATGTTGACACATTTTTATAAATTAGACCGAGCGATCATTTTCAGATGAGACATTTTCCCCGCAGAAGGAATCCTTCAGCTTTGCAGGGCGCACTCAGAGTCAGGCACTTACCACGGTGGAAAGCAATCTCTGCTATGGAAAACAGAAAGGTGCCTTTTGAACATGCCAAGAGGAAAATGAAATGTGAACTAAATTTATGGTGGCAACAAAAAACCATTTTCTTCGAGTGAAGAGATGTTCCACATAGCCTAACACTTCTTCTGGGCTAATTGTTCAAGTTCTATATATCAGAGTATAACCAGAGGTAAAACAAAGCAAAACAAATTCCGCTAACGAGTGTGGTCCAGATTCTCAGAGGGCACAAACCAGCTTAGTTACACCAAATGCCAGAGCCAAGCAGCTATTTCAGAGATGCAGCTGGTGCTGCAGAGCCTGAGAAAGAGCTAGAAAGTGACAGAATAATATTTCTCCTCCTGCACGTCTGTTTTGACGGATGGATTTCTGATGAATTTCCATTAAATATGAAATACTGTGCTAGGTACATATTTTTAACTGCCTGGTAGTTAATTTTACAGTTTCGAGCTGAAGACCCGGAGCTCTTCAGTGAAGGATGTAAGTACAGCTAAGTAATCTGTCTGGTTAATTATTCCTCTCCTAAACACTGATAAATGCAAGTTTGAGAAAGCACCGCAGGCATCTTTTTAAGCAAATACTTTCCATATTTATGTATTTATATACCCAATCTGACAGAAACTACGAATTACTACAGAACACCACACTGTATGCAGCACTGTATTTTCTGTGTGGAGAGAATACAATTGCTGCAGTCTGAAAAACGTTTAAAAATGACACATTCCCACATCTGGAGACTTTGTATTTGTGAAGGTCAAGGCACAGATGTTTCACTCATATGTTCTGCAGCACAAAGCAGTCACACCTGTCAGCAGCGCGGAGAGCTGTGTTCCTATTCCAGAGTGGATCCCAGCAGGTCCCTTTTGCCAAGGGCTGTCTGTCTTCAAGTCTCCCCCACCACACAGAAATGTTCCAAAAAAGCTCTGGCTGTACTCTGGCAAGTGGTGATGGTGATGGATTCACTCCCACCAGCCCTCTGCATTCTGCCCTGACCTTGTGGTTTGCTGGGAGAGCCCCGCAGAAATCACTGCAGAAATCTTTGCATCAGCACCCCAACTTTGCTGTGCGTTATGAGAGGCAGAGGGGAGCACTCACAGCAGGAAACTCCACCTCACTTCAGGCTGCACGCTTAATTTGCATCGAGATTTGTTTAATGACATTAAAGACAGCCGAGCGCTCGGGTTTGACTGCGGTGTCACCTGGGTTTAAATTTTCTTGTAAAACTTGCAAATACTCGTTATTAACTTCCCAATCTTTTGTTCTAACTCTTGCATCCCATCCCGGAATAACGAATTCTGCTCCCCAGGCAGCCCTCCTAGCCAGTTTTATAAGTCTATCAACATGCCCAAGTATATTTAAACAGCCTGGAGTGTGACAAACTATGCAAAATGATCAAAGAACTTCAAAGTGTCATAGCACCTCACAAGGCAGATCTGTGCAAAGGTATCAATTCTTACTTTGCAAATATTTGCAAGTAAAAAAAGAGATTTCCATGAATTTGTCAAAAGGCAAGAAATGTCACTTCTCCCAGGAAATACAATTTTTCATTATGACAGCAGTAAAAATATAGAGTGGTGTATATGTACTCTGAGCTCTGCACACCTCGTAAAAATGAATGAGATCATTACAGCGAAATCACAGGAAAACAATCATGGAAATAACGGGATTTTAGTGAGGCTTTTTTTTTTTTTTTTTAACTTTTATCACACTTTTTTTATGTACTTGGATATCAATTGATATACACTGATCACTCCTGCTACAATTTAGGAAAGAGTTCTCTACAATGCTCCATCCATTTTAGCAACATGGCTTTATGTTGGGGAGGTCATACTGTTTGTAATATACTGTAATTCACTTAGTCTTTATTGTTGTTGTATTTGAACTGAAAGCTCTCTTTTTTGTTGTTTGTTTTTCTAATGTGAACTTATTTTTACCTCTTTAGTTCACTATCTGTGAAGAAATTAAAGGAAATAATTTTAAAAGCGTCATAAGATGCACTTTACAATTAAAAAAAAGCATTTAATGCTTAAGCAGAGATACAACTTTTATCAAAACTCTAGTGCGGAAAAACTAAAACTGTTACTCAGAATTACTCCCTTAAAATTTTCTTATATGCTCATACTTCTCTAAGTGTCAGAGCCACTGCAACACAGCAAACCAAACACTTCCTTAAGTCCTCAGCCTTCTGCAAAAATCAGTATGTACAGCATTTGACGTTCAAAGATTTGCTTACGTTTGTTGCCAATAATTCTTTGAAAACTACTCCGTCTTTATATGTTTGTGTACACCCTGGGTCCCTGAATTACATATTTTCAGGCTGTTTTTCCATGCAGGCACACTGTTTCTCTGAGAGACCAGAAGCAGAATGACTGGGGGCTTATTCACTGAGGGAATCTTACCTGCATGAAAGAGCAGCGCTTTTTTCCCTTCTATTTTCCATTTAAAACAAAGCCCAACATGCATAATAAAGATGTCAAGTTTCTGACAGATTGGAAAGAACACAGGGAGCAGTCCTGTGAGCCCCAGAGGTAAGCAGAACAATTTCATAGGAGATTTCAATTTGGATGTGCATTGTGAGTCATTTCAGCACGGAGAAAGATTTAATGTCAACATCGGTTGATTCAGTACTGACATCATCTCAGAATTTCACCTGTTCTCCCTTGGGAAGAGCAACTCAGCCTCTAAGTTTACTCCAGACTGATTTTTATTACATGAAAACAGTCATTGAATAATTGTCAATATAATTAGAAAAAGCCCCCACGTTAATCCACACGGTGGATTTCAGGCTAATTCACTGAAGAGAAGAAAGCAGACATTAGCTGAAAATTCCTCTGGCTACACATCTCTGCCAGGAATTCTCACACTAATAAAGAAATCAGTTCTAAAGGTTTTTTTTTTTATTCTCCCATCTTTCCAGCCTTTGCCTTCTCTCTTGTCACTCCCTTAGGTTTACGGGTCATCATTCTCACCGCTCCTCCTTTACATCAATCTGTCTTCAGCTTCTGATTTTCCACCCCGTATTCCTCCAGTCTCAAACAAAATCACCTCCCCCAAATTACCTTGTATTCAAGAAGCTGCTCAGCTCCAGGAGAAGTGATGATGTGCTACGAGTATAAAAGTGCTACTTTTTCCTCTAGGCCCAGCAGTCCTGGGGCAGTTGCCAGAATTATAGTGGCTTTCAAGTGGAGTTTACAAAATCAGGCTGGTTCCAAGGCAGTGTTTACTGCTCCATAATTTCATCTAATCCCCACAGCTACTGACATAAACTAATTGCATGTACACATATGATCCCATTACGAATGGTGCAATCCAGATGGTGCCAATCTGGGACTGCAAACAGAGTTCCAGTGCTGTCAAATGCATGCCAGGCTTCCCTGCTGCATTTACATCTCTATTCCTCCTTTGTCATAGACTTTTCCTGCTCGGCTGCTTGGGCAGCGCAGAAAAGCCGCGGAGTCCGAAGTCCCCATGGAGAACATTGTCCAAACGATGTCCCCAGAGACTTTGAAAACACACCAAATGTCTGAAAAGGTTTAGATTTTCCTTTAACTCATTCTATCCTTGCTACCATCACCACTACCACCACCAGTATTTATTATTAATTCAGTGAGCCTTCCCAACTGCTGTGACTAGCAATGATCTCCTTGCCATGGAACCTGAAATCTCAGCTACAAAAAGACAATTCACACCTGAAAGAACATCCGGTGTGTCCTTATTTAAGCCCAAATAGGATATGCAAACTAACCATCCACACAGCTTGTGGGTTTTTCCTATGTCACCTCACCAGCTAAATAACTGGTGAGCTAAAACATACCCACACACCAAAACCACCCAAAAAACTCCAAAAAACCCAACCAAACAACAAAAAATATACATTACTTTCTCTTTGTTTAGCGGCAAATAGATATGGGAAGTGCCAAGCAATGGGTGTCTTTCAAAAAAAGGAGTGGGTTCTGAACTTATTTTTCCATAATTTAATAAAATACTGGTGGATACTAATGGAAGGATCTTCAGTATTTGCAAGCTCACACTGCATGGATGTGCTGCTTAGATCCTGGACACACAGCGATTACTTACAAAGTTTGGGAAACTGTGCTCCAAGCATGCCAGCGAGCACATCATCTCCTAGAATGTGCTGTGTCTTTGTGGTATATTTAAAGCCATTTATTTTGATTCTCCTCTCACTTCTTAATTCCACTGATTCTGGAGATGTTACACTGATCAACATTAGCTCCACTTCAAGTGAAGATGAGTCTACTTCTGGCAAGTACTTATGGCACTTTAGCTTTCCCTTTCTATCTGCATTCATGAAGGCAAAATTTACTTTTCAGAGCAAATTTGAAGTCAACTGAAAGGCCACAAGCCTGGCTCATGTGAATTCAATTTAGAATTCAACTGAATATTCACCAGCTCCATTTTTCTGTTGTTGATATTTATTCAGCCCTGGAAATCAATAAACACAAAATGCACAGCTGATATGAATAGCCTGAATCTGTGGAGATCTGAAGAGTCCAATCATTCAGGGGTGTAAATCATCCTGGTGGCTCTGCTCTGGAGCCAGTGGTCACAGGCTGAAGGCACTGGGTTATTCTTACATCCATCCCGATTCTTTGCATGCTAATATATAAGTGCAGATGATTTTATGATTGCTATTATTGCTCTTCATATTATTAAACAAACAGTTCAAAATTACTGTATTCAGTTTGAATTGCTTCTCACAAAATCACTAACAGAAATCCTTTCTGAGCATGCAAGAGGCACTTCAGTATTTCATGAAGTGTTAAATTGGCAAAACAACAACACGAGTTCATTACTGCAGATTCTTTCCAGATGGAACCATAAATGTTCTGTACTTCACTGAGCGCCCGTGGTACAAAGCAGGAGTTGAGTATTCCGACCACTTTTTGAGGAAGGATATTTCTCACAGTGATCATTTATTTTTGCAAGAAAGGCACTAATTGAAAACAGAGCAGGGAAGGGAAGATTCCAGAACACCTCTGATTTATTTGCAGCTGGTTTTCAGCTCCCAAGCTGAAGTTTTCTCCACATCTCCACCTCTGAACACAACACAGGGAGGATGAGCCCCAGCCCCTCTCAGCACCCCTGAGCACAGGTGCTGACAGCCCATGAAGGGAACTGCAGCACCCAAAACCAGCAGAACCAACTGTGCTTTCTAAATGCAATGGAATTTCCAAGTGATAAAGCCAAGGGAATACTATTCTTGGAAATTTTAACTAATGATTGCATATGTAATGGCAAAATGAAGTGATTCTAAGTTTTACAGTTGTGTTCAAGAGAAACTACTAAATGCTCTCAATTATTTTTCCCTAACTATGGCAGTTCTGTTTTTTTCAATCTCTCCGTCTTTTTATTTACATATTCTTAGAATATAAAAATATGTTGATTTGCTTATTTCAAAACATGAGTTCAGTTCAGTCTTACCCCAGTGTAAATCAAGAATAATTCCAGTGGTGTAAACCAAACAGGAACAACACATACATATAAATATTTAAAATGTAATCAGTTGTATAATATTTAAAATATAATCAGTTCTATCCATCCACTGCTTTTTGCCTAAAGGAAAAGTCGCACCACAATTTTCAAATGTGTTTAAAGATGATATTGATATATTTTTGTCGTCACTTTGAATAGGCTTTGCCCCAAAGCAGAATCATTCCATTAATGCATACCATTTCATCCTGTGGATTTGCTTTGTTTCCACTGTTGTACTGGAAACTCCAATCAATCTGTTCATCCACTCCACCTGAGCTGTTCTTTAAACAAATAAATTAGATTTACTTGTCCCCTTGAATACATCAGCATTTTGATGACATTTGTTTCTAGTTAGAAATTATTCTTTTTAGTAACCTTTTCAAATGCCTAAAAGAAGTTTTTCTTGGAAGTTTAGGTGTAAAAATAAATATAGAAACAATGATAGAGCAAACCCACAACAACACATTCAGAAAGGCTGTGATATCTCTGAAGGAGCATCCAACAGGAAATTACGTTCACTGGTCCCCAGAGGTTTTTGAACAATCAAACTCCCTCGGAAAATGTTCATCCCACAGTCCTCTGTTCACTTCCACGTCAGGAAACCCATCTCACTCCTTCATGCAGTGAACTACCCACATTTCACAAACAGATCGATTTCTCTTTTGTTAAATCTCTGCTTGTGCATTTCGCAGCTCGAAATGGAAATTTCCTTAAATTCCAATCAAGAAACTCGTTGCAGTAAAATGCTATTTGCCCCAATTAAAAAATAAGCACTACTTACAATGTGATGAGATTAACTTTGTGGGGAAAGTGGCTTTTATACATTTATTTTGGCTTTAGCTTTTGTATTGAAATTAAAAAAGAAGAGAAGCTCTTAAAATTCTTTATTGTGTAACTTTTTTAGAAATTAAAATAAGCTCTGTAGTACTATCGTGTGCTGCTACAGTAGGTACAGCTTTCCTCTCCCACTATCTTTACTCATATAATTTTGAAATGTCTGTAATGGCCCTATAAAACTTGCCTATGTGGATAAGACACTTCAGTAATGCTGTCTTTCATCCCAAAGAAATGATGAAAACTTTATTGCTCTTCACAGCGCTGATAGACAGGGAGTAAAGCCCTATTTTTGTGACATCTTCAGGATAAATTCTGAAACCATAGCTCTGTTGAGGATCCTACATAATCCAACACTCTGGCATTAAAGAGGGCAAGAGCAGAAACGAACTCCACAGTGGAAATGAACTCCCATCAATATCCACAGGGTCAAGCCTCTAGTTGTTGGTCATCCCACCACAATTCTCAAACTCAGAACCAATGAATCTGTCATCAGGTCAGCGTAAAAAGTTGATTTATGTGAATACATAAATCTCCATGAGCCACAGTCCAGAAGTTACAGTTAAACTCTCCAAAAGCAGAAATGTTCAGAGTCCTCAGACTCCTCTGAAAACACCACCAGCAGCTGAGCCCTACCTGTGTATCTGAAAGCACAGATAGTGATCTGAATGAAAATCCCTTATATAAACATACCAGCATGTGAGGAAGGAAATTAAATATATCCCTTTAAAGGCTTACTCTTCAGAAAATTCATACATTTAACACTTCCTTCCGAATATGAGGACAAAAAGAAAAATACTATAGGTTTGTTCAATTTTAGTTGTATGGATGTTCATGCTCATCTCTGTGTTCATTAAGTACCACACAGATAAAGCAATATACCTGCATTCTAAGGTAGAGCAGCCCAGCAGCCTGAACATGTGCTTTAAAACTGTTGCCTCCAGTAGATCAACTGCTTTATTTATGGATTTTTGTGTCAGGTTTTACACCAACCTCGCCGGAGAAGTTCCTTAACCCATTTGCCTACATCTCTCTAACAGCAATAATGTCAAACTGCCTCTTTCTTCTGGAGTCTGATAAAGAGGAATGAGTTACTGGTTTGAAAAGGCTCCAAGGAGAAAACTATTCCACAGTCATTAAACTGTGCTCTCAGAGATAATCAACCTCCAGAGGGAACGATGGCAAAATTACCTTTTTTCTGCCCTGTATCTGTGTGTTAAGTCAGGTTTCTGGCTTTTTTATACCATCTAAAAGTTATCTTTTTTAGCAGAGCCTGACACAACTGGGCAGATTACCCAATAAACACACACCAGATAATCACCAGCAGAGAGAAACGACTTCTCCATGGTGCTGCATTTTTGCAGGAGGTAGGAAGGAACAGTGTATTTTTCAGATCTAAACACCAAAGCAATTCCCACCACTGGGTAAGTCCATGCCTATAGCTTGGGAGCACACATTCCACTGATGCTGTTTCAGAAATAAGTATTGCCCTGCAATGTTAATGACTGTATATTAGATTTTCTTATGAAACCACCTCCACTCTGTCACCTTGCAGCATAAATGCAGCACATGGTTTCCTTTGAGGATCTTTGTCACTGAAGAACACAAAAACAACCTCACACAGAGAACAAACTCAGATAAACCTTGATTTGCAGCTGAAACAAAAAGCCAAAACAAAGACATTTCACAGAAGAGGTTCTGTGCTGTGGCCCCTCAGGGGTGTTGTCCCCAAAGGACAAAGTGACGGCCCAGCACTGCCCACCCTCACACACAGGGCAGGGCTGTCACTCAGGGGCATACAGGGATCAGTTCCTCCATCCAAAGGGTCACTCCAAAAGGAAAAGGCACTCACCAGGCAGTCTCCAAGGCGCCCTCCATGTCCCCAGGAGCATCTTCAACCACCAGCCCTCGACTCTGAGGGAACTCACACCTGAGGTTTGGGTGGGGCCTCGTTTAAACCAGGTCATGACCCATGGCCACACCTGGGTGTGTTCCAGAAGCTTCTCTGGGATGAGGTCTCTCCTTGTCTGGGGGCCCAGCCCTTCTCACTTCTGGGGGGTCAGTGGGGTGGGCAAGGGCTGTGTGCTCCCCACCAACCTCGCCCTTTTACTTTGTGGACCAAGGGCAAAAGCATCCTCCTGTGTGATGTCTGTTCACATGCAAGGGAAGAGAATAAAAGTAAGGAAAAGCTTGGGGATCCACCATACATAATGACAGGTTAGAGGAGAAAGCTCCAGGAGGCAGAAGTGCTTCTGTTTGGGAACACCTGGAAAGCCCCTCTGCACGTGATGTTCAGTGGAGTTGAAGAGAATGAATTGAAGAGAAATTAAACACCAATGTATTCCTCATTACTCTTACAACTCACAGGAGGTGAAGAAGGGGGAAAGTGTGCAGTGATTTCTCTGGTGTTTCTTCCTTTCCTGCCACTGGTGGAACACCAGCAGGCCCAAGGATGAAGGCAGCGTCCTAAAAATGACAGCCTGCATTCTCTCACACCTATCAAATAAGCAATATACCTAAAAATGTGCTTTGTAGGGGAAAGCTTTTATTTTCAAATGCTAATATATTGCTTTATAGCTACCATCATTCAAAGTGATGATTCTGAATAATGTCAATAAACTACTTTCAATAAGTGTTCTTAATAAATAGTCACATTTCATTCATTTTCTTCAGTCTTATAAAACGTTTTCTTTAAAACAGACCATAAAGACATCTGCTCTTTAAAATCAAATGAAACAATTTGCCAGGATTTGGCCTGTTTTAAACCCATTCCCCAGTCTCACAAACACAGCAGGCACTGTCCTTGCACACCTGCACTGCCTGCAGACACCCAGAGCGCATTCAGAGTCCTTGTGAGACACCTTGAAATGCTCACAGAGATGCAGGTTATTGAATGACCTTATTTTGCATAGCAGTAAATATGAATTTATCTCAGGTTTCCTAGCAGACCTATCTTACCATTGTATAGTTCTTGAAATGTTTGAAACTCCTTTATGCTCTTTCAGATTACTCTCAATAAGTTGACAAGCCTGAATGCTTTCTAAGCCACTGTAAAGAGACTGACAACCAACACAATCTGAAGGCAGATAAAAGGGGATTTTTGATGGGCCTGAAACTTATGAGCAAGGCAGAGAATAAATCTGTTCCTTGTAAGTTACTTTCTTAAAGGGAAAAAAAAATATCTGGAGTGTATTTCATCTAGGGCCTGTCAAAATAATAGCTCGGTGATGTGAGTTCAGAACATGAAAGTGCTCGATTAGCAATCAACAAGAGACAAGAGATACACCAGTCTTTTCTAGTAGAGTTTTCTTATCAGACACATTTGTTTTACTTCATGAGATTGTTCTAAATGCATAAAATTTACATACATATGGCTGCATTGTTAATTCCTGCTATGAAACTCTTCTAAAGAGTTTTTGTTTTCTGCTTAGGAAAGGAGCTTCCCAGCTAAGAAATGCAAGTGAAGGATGTGAGGTGCTTCTCTGATCCCATCAGTGCAGTTACACAAAATATGGCTTCGTTTCTATCCCCACAATAATGAGAAATTACAGGAATTGCAGACATTACATATTGTAACTACGAATTAGGAGGAGTAAATAACAGATACTGATAGCATGAGTAAAACTTTACAGAAGTCACCTGCTTAATTTGTTTTAATTCCATCGTCAGATATCTGATTACGGACTTTTTTTGTGAAATACAAAGTTTTTTTCCTCTTTTCTCCTTTCTTATGTATTAGCACCCAAAGTAGTGCTAGAAATAACACCTCTTTGCAATAGGTTAAAAATGAGGTTTCTATTGCTTACAGGAACACAAGCAACTGTGAAATACCTGCTCAGATGTGAGTTTCCTAAGAAAATCTTGTCATAACTTCCAAATATCTGTCTTGAAGGAGCAAAACTACAGCTAATAGTCATGTTTATCTAAAGGAAAGGTTCTGTGAAACAGGTCATAGAATAAAAGAATTTTCACTCAACAAGACCAGGGAGAAAACATTCTTCATTCCTTATCCAGGTGAAATTACACTGCCCTAAATTAAATTCAGGATCAGAGGAATCCTAGAATTATCAAAATCATGAGCTTGCCTTTATTTTCACAGTGAAATGAATCAGGACTTATTTTCACAGTGACACCAACCAGAGCAATTATTTTCTCACATTGAAGCAGAATTTGGCTTCTTAGAAAATGCCAAAGTGATGTCTCCCTCTCCTGTGATCAAAAGCTGTAATTATTATCAGGTAAATCTGAGTTTCAGACCTGTTCAAAAACTGAAATTCCATCTGGAAGTCTGCTAAGAAAATGAAGAGACATCGTTTCAGTCACCTGCATATGAAAAAACTGTGAGTAGATATTTATGGGCAGCCACAGCTTTTCTGGGTAATCTGTGCCAGGGCCTCACCACCCTCACAGAGAAGAATTTCCTCCTTCTATCCAACCTAAATTTACCTTCTTTCACTTTAAAACTGCTGCTCCTTGAACTGTCACCACAGGCCTTGGCAAAAAAAAGTCTTTGTCCATCTCTTTTTTATAGACCCCATTTTTAAATTGAATGATAAGACTGAGACAAATCAGTGGAACATTTATTTTCCCAGACATAAAAATGAATGAATGGGGCAACAGGAAAAGGTAGGCATGAAGGGAAACTTCTGAGCTATTCTAATGGTTCTAATTTTAAAAGCTGCCATCAAATCTTGATGGATTATGAAAGTGTGTCTCGTTAGATAAATTATAGGCACGACACTTTGGAGATCAAGAATGTACCTTAATTTATTAAACAGTGACTAAGTGCAAGTACTATGGGCTCAACATTGAAGTGTGCTAATAATAAGTTTAGCTGACGGCATTCGGAGAGGGTGAGGATGTTTTGAGCAGTGGGAGCTCGATTTTGGGGGTTATTCACAAAGATTTAGTATTTCTTTTAAGGACATTATCCGTATGCCTAATGTTATGTGCCTGTGGTGGCAAAATATACAGCAAGGACGCAAAGAGATCAGCAACAGGAGGTTCAGGATGGATGTTTATTTAGATATATTAAGATGCTGAATGATTCTGTAATGAATTTTGTATTGTGTACAGCACTTAATGTTCAGCCCTCATGCTGCCAGTATTAAATGTTACTTATTTTGTCAGAATAATGAAAAAAAATAGATTTATTGTATCCTTAGTCTATTCACTTCTTGGTGCTGGAGCTTAAAAAGAATTGTTTTGCTCTTCTATGCAAAAATAAATTACGATTTTCTTCTTTTTTTAGATCTATTACTCAGGTTTTACATCTTACTGTAAATCTCAAAATTTAGGTGTCACAAGGCAAAGAAATTTGCCAATCTGTGAATCTTTTCACCACAACCAGAACTTACCACGGTGCTGGGTTCTGTTTTCCCCTCTGTTGAGAATGGGATTATTTAACTTGCACTGTCCTTGCACTCTCACCACCTTGCATAAAGCTGATACAGAAACTCTGACAAAACTTTCCAAGTTCACTCCAAAGTGGATTCTTGTCCTGTGGCCTTTATTGACATATTTATTGCTCTCTCCCTACTCTTGCAGCAAGAGCCGTTTCCAAATATTCTTCACAAAACTCATTTCCCAGCAAATCTACAATTGCCGCTCTGCCACTGCCAGAAATATCCACTCATATTGAGCCTGCTCTTGTCATTACCAGCAGTCCCAGAGAATATGTGAGGAAAAAGAGGGGAAGCACAAGCAATAATCCCTCTTTGCATCTCTGGGTAGTGGTGATAGATTTCGTTTACTGTTACATGGAATTTATCTGCGTTACCCGGCAGGGATCTCCTTCCCCACACCTGCTCTGCCGTTCCAGGAAACAGAAAGATGCAAGCATGAATTCGGATTCAGAGCAAATTGTGGCAGGAACTCAACAATATAGCCTAGAGAAAGAAATGGAATCTGCAGAAAGAAAACCAGGATTGAGATTTTCAGTAAAAATTTTTAAGGTTGCATGTGTGAGCCCCCTTAATTTCACAACAAGCGAGGAAAATACGCAAAGCCAGGCACTGCCCTAAAGGCCAGTCTGAATGAATTGGTTCTTCTCTGCCTGGAGGGCTGACTTTACTTGTGATTGCCCTTAATTTTTATAAAATAACACATTTTAGTTTTGGATGGTCGCAGTTCAGAATCAGTATTGTAGTAAAACTGGAAAAAAAAGGATATTCAGTTCTATTTGCAGGGCACCACAGGGTAAGACAGAGGGTTAAGTCCCTTTCAAAAATAAATGCACAGCAAAGCCTCTTCTATTTTCCTTTCCTACAGCATTGAGAAAGACCATATTCTGAGCTGGATTGTACAAGGCAGGCAGTACTTTACCCTTTTGTGTGTGAGATGGAAAAATTTCTATCCACTCTTTCCCTGAAAATAGGCAAAGATAGAGCAGAGAATGGCTGATAGATTTGATATGCCTCAGTCACTTAGGCTGGACCAACTCCCAACGGTGACAACTGCATCTCTCAACAAAGTTCTAGCAGAGAGAGGAGACGAGAGAAACTCTGACAGCTCACACTGCAGTGAGAGCTCCCAGCAAACTTTAGCCCAGACAAAAGGAAGAATCCACAGGAATGTGAGTTTAGACACGGCGGCTGCGGGTTTTACATGTTGGAGCTTTCCTGCAGTTATCCAACACAGGAAAAAGTGAGACACCAGTTCTGGTTCACCTCTGGGTTGTCTGAGCAATTCCCAGCCTGCCCTGATGTGAGTGACAGCCAGAAACAAAAGTTTTCCCCATTCTGAAGGAGTCGCTGTGAATCCAGGATGTAAATGGGGAATGCCTTTGCTCTCCTGCAGCTGACCTGAGGGAGATACAGCCAACAGCGTTGTCTGAATGAAAATAGACATTCTCTTTGGAGATGTTCCTCAGTGAGCATTAATTCTGGATTTGGGGGATAATTGTATCAATCCTGTAAGATTTGGAAATCTCTCTGAAGTTCTGAATGTAGCCAGTTCAGCCACTGGACAATTGCATACGGTTAGACACATTCCCCAAACTCATCTACAGCATGTGTCTTATGAAAATAAAATTCATTTTCACCACAAGTCCATAAAAGCAGATGAAGATTTTCAGTATCACTGGTTTTCAAATGATGATTTCACTTTCTTAACTACTTTTTTTCCTAATCGATCAATTATCAGCGTCAATTTGGTGAGGTTTTAATTTTTTTTAAGTATTTGAATTACATTTCTACCTAGTAATGCATCCTTCCAAATAGCTCTTCTACAAAGACAGGAAAGTAAATTACACAAATACTGCCCATCTATCAACTGGAAATATTAAATAAAAGTGTTCTTTAAATTAATGTGTATCTCATGTACTGTCTAAAGAAACTGAGTCTACGAATCAGTATTCATTTAAATCTCTGTAAATTCTCCATTATAACATTTTGTGGGAGGGGAGTCAATAAAGGAAGATTTAGATAAATGGTGCCAAAGTCACATCTTTTAATTTAAAAAAAAAAGTTTTATTTTTAAGAATCATTGCAGGATATGTGAATTGGTATTCACACAGGAAGGTTTTAGGCTGTTATGAGATGAGCATTCTCTTGATTGATCAAAATTTTATGCATTTCATGTATTCTAACACGTCAGGATGCTAATTACTGAGGATTTTCTAACCCCAAACAAGCAAGAGAGTCAAATCACATGATCTTTGTTTTTACCAAAGAAGCAGATTTGGGTCAAACATCGACGACTTTCTAAAAATCCAGATTAAGTGCATGGGACAGATAGAACTAAAAAAATCCTGTGGAGAGGATGGAGAAAGAAATCTCTGCTTCCATGAGACAATTACAGTTCCCCTGACCAAAAGAGGCAGCAGAAGTAACACAACTGCAGCACTAACGGGGGATCACCGAGGCAATTCCATACACACATACACATAAACTCTGTATATTCCATAGACATAAACTCTCTGCAAAGCTTGAATCACGAACAAAATGTATGCAGATGGTCACTGGAATAGTGATATATAGAGATTTCCTTACTGAACAATGTGTGGGTGACATAAAACTCGATTCCTGCATTGCCATAAATGCCAACAAAATATTTTTTCAGGGCTGGAAGAGAAGCAGGAAAACTGTCACATTTCGGGTTTGCTGGGAACAATGTTGATTCAATATTTCTCCAGCACAGTCCTTTGTCTCTCACAAGGGAGAGCAGAGCACTGTGTAACACTTTTATTCCTGACAGTTTTTCTTGCAGGTGCATATAGTCAATCCACTTCCATTTCCTCTATTGCTCTCCCCAAAGAGCCCACCTTTATTGGCTCTAAAAGCAAGTGACAGATTTCCCCCTAACTGAACAGTCTCAGGCACTTTCTTTATAAATAAGTTATTCTGGGAATGTTTCTGTGTGTGATAAACTGGAAAAGGCTGTCTAATCTGTGGCGAGGAAGGAGCTGCAGGCTCCAGGAGTTTTCCTTGAGGAAGCATTTGGGACCTGTATATTTTCCTATCAAGTGGAAAGCTCTGTGTGTGTGTTGGTACAAGCAGGGCAAGATGCATGGAGGCTGATAAAAGTTACAGCAGAGGTGAGACATGTCCAGAAATAATCCAAAAGAGCAAACACCAAAGAAAACAAAATTGCCTTCCTGCCCACTGTTGAAAACATTGGTTTTCTAAACAATTCCACAGATGATCTAATTTTATGCAATTTAATACAACAGATACTGTATTCCCTGAATCCTGTTTCTGGAATACACAGAATACAGCAGACACTGACTCCAAATCTCAAGATAATGCAAATTTTCTGCAAATAAAGACGTATTTCAAACCTGGGTAGAACTTGACACAGGGAAAGCTGTTCAGGTGCATCCTGAGCTGTTTGAGTGTAGAGACAGAATTACAGCACCAAAGCCTCAGCTGGGATAAATGAAGCACTGAAACTGCACAGTCATGGCATGGTAAAATACAGTCAGCAAACAGAACAAAGACATCCCCAGCTGGAACCTAAAGTAGTGTTGTAACTCTTATAACTACTGGAAAAAGGTAAAAAAATACAGATTATCAGTCCATACTGTTAAAAAAATCAAGTTAACATTCCTCACTACTGCTCCTCCCCAGAACAAGCTCCGAGTTTCCTTGTGAATGTATTAGCAAAACAAGATTTCCTATCAATGTTTTACTACTAATTCTTTATTCAACAGAAAATCAGACTCTGAAACAAAGCTACCCACCTCAAAATATTTTTAGAGAGTAAATATTGTGCTAAAAAGCAACAATTAAACTTCTCACTTCATTTGCCCAGCGTCTGTATATGCAAACTGTGCTCTAAAATACCGTTACTGTTGGTAAGATTAAATCAAACAAGCAAAAAGATAACCTAGAATTCTTTGATCTGCAACATGCAGAACCATAAAATGTTTGGACATGGTAAAAATTTGACATTGTGGATAAGCTTCACATCTTTTATTCTTTTTCATAAAGAAGTGTCAGACAACTATATAAAAATAATAGATCAAATAAACATAGACACTGTTGTACGCAGAGCATAAAACCTTAAAAAACACTGAATAATTCAAGGGAACTCCAGCAACACTTGTAATTTACAACCCTTGCAATTTTTCATAAAGCAATACTTTTTCTAATTCTCATCTCCTTTCTCGCCGGTGCCTCAGGAAAGAGAAAGGCAAAAATGGAAACCATAACTACAAATATTAAAGTGTTTGCTTTTAGTATCAGTGTAGTAAATATGCCATTACTCTTAGATGGTAATGCAATATGCAAACACTATTTGTCCCAGATCGCTACAGTAAACAAAATTTTCAGAGACTATAATATTTTTCTCTCCTTCTATTTGCAAGATTACTTTGCAAAAAAAAAAGAAAAATAAAAATACTAATTTTTGAATACCTTCCCAAGACAAGGTACTGGAAAAACAGCATCACACACAGAATAAGATTTTTTTTTGCTCTTCTTGGGAAAGTGCTCAGGTTTTCAGCAATGTCTTCAGCCTGGGTGCAGCTGGCCCTATTAATTCCTCATTAACTTGAGGGTCTCCCCACAACATGACATTTGTCCCAAGGAAAGCAAAGATCTGGTGTCAGCGTTACCTCTGATCCCATCCTGGCATCGGCCGTGGCACTTTAAAACACACAATTCTTCTCTGTCTTGCCCTCTGATTGATATCCCTGTGCCCAAGAGTTTGTGCACAGGGGAAAGAACAGCTCACTGGGAAAACCAGAGGCACTCAAAGAGTGACTGAAGTGGGAGTTATCACATAGAACTCGATTTGGAGAAGCAACCACCACATGCTCATCTCACTTTTACCTCCTGCACACGTATTTTGTGTGGCCATACTTGCACCACTGTTTGCTTGATTTTCAGATTTATTTTTTTTTCCCAATTTCTCAGTTTGAGTAGCGGCACCCTAAAATGCTTTCCTACCAGTCAACCTTGAAAACAATTTCCTTCTCTCTACCCCTTCTAGACACACTGCCACCATAATCAGACACTCCCAAGTAATCACAGGGAATTTTCTTGGGTTTACTCATTTACAGCAGGGCTACACCCGGTGACTGGGTACCCTCAATTTCCTATTATTTTCCTATTATTTTTCCTATTATTTATTGTTATTTTCTGATCTAAGAACACAGACACAACTTAAAGCACTTATTAACTGCACTGGTTTTGTCAGCCTCACAATTAAAATATCAGTAATTCCTTTAGTAATGAACCTGTAACAAACTGAAGAGAGTAAATTAAGTGAATCTATATTTATATATATATATATTTATTTTTTTTAATGCACTACTGGTATATGAGTCACCTTGATCTCCTTTGGGATGGAACTCTAATTAACATTGGAACGTATTTTGTCTATAAAAATTTCTGTTGATTGCCCAAGAGGTGAGAGAACTCATTTTGCCAGATGATGTTAACTTTGATGGGTTAAGGTGGTGAGTTGCCAGGAGCTGCAGCTTTGTGTTTTATGCTCAGGGTACTTTTTAACAACCTCAATATTTTAGGAATCGTGACATTCACATCTGATGTAAAAGGAATTAACAAAAAGGACCAGAAATAATGAATCATTATGTATTAAAATATTAAAAATGAGAAAAGTATGTTAATACTCTGACAATCACTTGTGTTATATATAATAATTTCAGGTAATTAGAAATGCTGCAAAGGAATGAAGTTATTGAGATGAGCTGACTGTAAAGTGTCAAAGTGATACCAGGGATGTCTTGGACACTGACTTAGTAGCATTTTTATATCTGTTTTCGGAAGTTTTAAAATGTAGCAACCGTAAAAGATTTCTTCCAGCTGAAATTTAGCTTGAAACCAGAGTCTACAGATAGTAACCAATGTGCTTTTATGTAACAAATCTCATCATTTAAGATGTTTTAGACCAATTTAGAAAAAAATCCCCAATTAAAAGAAAAACAAACAAACAAACAAAGCTTGATTTTGGTCTCAATGCCAAAATAGACCCTGCTTTTCGAAATGATGAAAATATGCCATGAGTTAACAAAGCAATTCTGCCATTCTAAACCTGTATTCTGAAGTACAGAATACACACAACACTCACATTTTTCATTAACTACCCAAAGAGCAGACAAGCAGTGGAGCTGCAGATCTTCAAAAACCCCCACACCATTAGGTCAAAAACCACCCAAAACAGTGGAAGATTCCATTGAAGTTGCTCTTTCTCTTTCTTTCCAATTTACCTCCTTTATCAAAGGAAACACAAATTGTTTGACAAAACTTTAAGGCTTTTGAAACGTTTCCAGCTGTTTTCACTGCTTCCTACGATTTGTGAGGACAAAATTAAATGCCACGAAAATAAAAGATTAATCTTTGCATGTCCAATAAATCATTTCCCTCAATAAATTCATTTCTTTCAATAAAGAAAAGTGTAATTAATGATTCCAGTTTCTCCAACGAACACGTAGTTTTTCTGAAAGGAATGTGTTTTATTTAACACATAACCTTAACGCTGATGAGAAATTCCTTAGAGGAATTAAAGCTGAGGGAATATTTCAAAAGCTTCCAGGTGAACTGTAGCTGTTCCTGGAACTGAGCAGGGCAGCCCAGTAAAGCCTGTTCCCCATGTCACACCTGTGTTGGTTTCTTTTTATGGAATTATTTCCATCAAATCCTAAATTTTGGTGTCAGGTGATACACACTGAGCTACACGAAGTCTGCAGAACAACAAAGATATCTGAGAGCTCTGGACTACACATTAAAAAGCCTGATGAAAAAAGGCTCCTTGTCCTCTCAGCCAAACCAGTTCTCACATTAATAAACCAGTTCCCACATCAATAAACCAGTTCCCACATCAATAAACCAGTTCCCACATCAATAAACCAGTTCCCACATCAACAAACCAGTTCCCACATCTATAAACCAGTTCCCACACTCACTTCCCTGCTTGCAGCCTGGAACCTCCCTCCCAGCACGCGATTGCCGCGTTTGCTGGATTCCCAGAGGTTTTTCCACGGGCTGCCAGGACTGTCAGCGTTCCCCGTGTCAGCAACACCTGGCATCCACAGAGGCACTGCAAAAGTCAACGGCAGCGAGGGAATTGTTATTGTCTCCTGCTTCAGTGGGCCACGAACCGAGGAGTTCCTGAGCGAGCCTTGGCACAGCGCAGCAAAGCAGCTGTTGGGCCCTATTGTTGTGGAGAATATGCATTTTGACAACTACTAATCATGTATTTACTCTGAACAGTGAATAATCTTATACATTTATTATTCGCAGAATATATTTACCCAACAAGTAATGGCAGCTCTAAATGAGTTTCTTATGTCCTGGAAAGAAAACACAAACAGCAATTAATTAGTTTATTGTTATTTAGCAGCGGGTTTTTTTATTTATTTCCCCGAGCCATTCACCAGATGCATCAAATACAGAAGGTAGGTAGCTTTTTGTGGCATTATTGTTATCAAGTTTCTGGCAAAATTCCTTCTGAACTGTTCTAGGAGACCTCAATTGTGTTTGAGAAGAGATATCTATTTTATCCTTAGCTGGGAACACTTAAAAAGAACAAAAAAATGGATGGAGTAAGAAAAAAAAAAAAAAAAACTGGTTCAGGTTGGTGGTTATCTATTCTGTGTTAAAAACAAGAAGAAAACAGGCAGCTGAAAGTGAGTTGTCATCTATACAAAGACAGAAAGTGAGCAGTCACTTAGCTTTTTCAGATTCCTTGGGCTATAAGGACAATGATTCAGCACAGTGTGAGTGAGCAGGAAAGATCATCACACAGACATTAATCCCCAACAGGTCACCTACTGCCTGATTAACAATTACTCTTCTTGCTACAGAAACTTTCTTTTAAAGAAAGTACGAGGTTCAGTGATGGATTCTGTGAGTGACCACACAGAACCACGAGAAAGTGCAACTGCGCTGATGATGGTAATACAGCGTGGGTGATCATTAATTATGAAATTAATTCATTAGAAGCACATGGGATACAGACCTGATGTTCATTTAAATCCCAAATGGAGCATGAGGACATGCAGGTCATATCCTCACCTGCACAAAGCCCACTGGTAGGTTCTTAGCAGGAGAGAGTGCAAGCACTGGGCTGGGGCTGCTGGGAGGGCACTGGGAAGTTATTTTAACCAGCTGTTAATGGCAATCACTCCTTATTGTACCACAGCTAAATGAGAGAAGCAATGAGGTACAAACCTTAACTGCCTCAGGATAAGCCTGGGGAGATGAGACTTAAAGGGAAGAGGGAATCTTTGACAGCAAAACTCAGTTAAAACCAAAAGGTGCGCACAAGATGCTGCAGCCCCAGACTGGCCTTGGAACACGGTATTGACACACAGGGTACAAAACCACTCATGTTTATGAATGACTTCCAAAACTGCTATTTTAACATGTTGTGATATAACATCCAAATAATTCATTTTGTCTGCTTATTTTTAGCCCCAAATCCTTTCAGTCACTATGACCTCCCCTTCTGTCTTTAGCTGGAATGCTGCCCTCCCCCATAATCTAAACAGAGATGCGCTTAATCTTCTTTTGGGACTAACAAAAACAGTCAGCCTGGTTTTCTTGAAAAGACTGTAGTGATTTGTTTTGAAATATTTGATTTAACTCATCATTGAAACATTTGGATTTGCAACTCACCCTAAATTTTATTTTCCATTTTATTGCCCATCGTCTCAGCAGCAGACAAATATTGTAAGGGCAAGCTGTATGGATTTAGAATAGTTCTTTTTTTTCTCTTAAAACTATCTATGATGCTTATTGTTATTTTTACTCCTTCGCCTGCTTCTCCAGCCTCCAATTAAAGGCTGGAACAATTTATTGAATTGTAAGTTCACTAATTGAATAGATATATAGACAGTTGAAAGCACCAGGATTCTCTACAGGGTTTGTTTATCAGTGTCTAAATCTTGGTTAACAGCTTGCTACCCTTCTAAATATACAACTATTTATTTAAGTATTTATGTACAATGTTTGTTTACCATGGCAACTGCTATATCAACTTGACATACACAGGAGTAATTTTATTCAGATACATTTACCTCTTTGTTAGAATTCATCCATATTTTATGGTACTTAAAGAGAAATAACAACAAATTCTCAATATATGTTTCAACTTATATGTAAGAGGCACTTGGCTGTTTTCTTGCATAATGAATATGACTGAAGGTGTCTGCCAGCCACAGAAGTGGTCAAACAGCCAATTAAATCAGCTGTGGGGTAAATCATGGGAGCCTTTGAATATTACTTGGCCTGTGGGGTTTCCATTAACAGTTATTTATTTTAGTTTTTGAATTTATACCCTGATGTAGTTTAAAAAAAAAAAAGAAATGCAAAAAGAAAAAACATAGATATACCTACAAAAATACAAAGCCAGGCTGAATGGGGCTTGGATCAGCCTGGGACAGTGGAAGGTGTCCCTGCCCATGGCAGGGGTTTGGAACTAGACGGACTTTGAGGTCCCTTCCAACCCAAACCATCCTGTGATTCTATGATTCTATATTCTAACTTCCCTCAAAAATTAACCCTGCTGTGCTCCAGACCTCTGGAAGAACCTTGTCCACATCTGAACACAGCCTGACCCCAGAGTGGCAGAGAGCTGGATACTCAAAACCCATTTCCTGCACTCAGATCTGATATCGTGAAAGAAAGAGGTGACACAACTGCTTGGAGAAACCATTGTCCATTCAGAGAACGGAAATGCTGCTACTGAAGAGACAGTAGCCACATCCTTCCTCATTTCCATCCATGGAGATGGCCAGAATTGCCAATTCCCACGCTGTGTTTGCATATCTAGATCACGGGCAAAGTGAAAAGCAGAGCTGCACCCGTGTAGTTCCCAGAAGTATGAACCCCCTGCCCAGAAACACGAAGGGTAATTGGTGATCTCCTCCTGCCTGGCCTGTTTCACTGAATGGCACTGACATCTGATTTACCAGTGAAATCAGAACATGCAGCCCTGGAACTGCCAAAATGAAGGCAGACCCCAAAGGGAGTTTACAGGGTTAAAGAGAATAATAACTACAGCAGGAGTGGAAAGGAAACTGGATATAATGGGGTCTGTAATTACAGAAAGCAAGAAATAATTCAAGTCTGCAACATCATGAGAGTACAGCACCAGGAGAGATTAGAGGCAGCAAGAAATAGCCTGGCCATGAAGTAGAAGTATTGTATACACTGTTGAGTTTTCAACAGGGAATAATTCACTTATGTGATTCAACTCTTTCTCCCTCATCACAGCCAGAAACCGCCCTGAGTTAAACAGAGGACAAAATTAAGAGATTCTGTGAATTCTTCAATATATTCTGTACCAGCAGCTGTACTCCAGTCCCTCCTGCAGTAAATGACTAATAATAATGATAATAGTCATAATTAATATTAAACTCTTAGTGAAGGTTTATTATCTTCAAGTTCCATTAAGTAATTAATGGATTCATTAAGATTGCTAGTGTAAAAGCAAGCAAGTTACATAGAGACACACCCTGCAGGTCCAATATTTAATAATCTATTTTAACAGTACCAAAAAATTAACATTTACTTCTTAATATAGTAATGATCTAGTCCTACAGTTATGCAAAACACAACTCAAGAACACTTATTTTTGGAGTTCTTATCTTTTCAGAACTTGCTGTTGGGTTGTACAATCTCAGCTGGGAAAGCCTGCACAGGAATGTGCTTGTGCTTGATTGAGATAAAAGTCTACCCTGCAAATCCACGAGGGCAAACCCACAAATTTTGTGAGACAAAGCAGAGATGGACACGGGTCTGTCTGTTACACACAGTCCCAGTCATCCCAATCCATTTTCTGGATTCAGCAGAGCAAATCCTGCAATTACACAGATGTAAAACCAGAGCAACCACAGACTAAGAGGTCACGAAGAACAAGGAAAGTCACAAAACCAACAGCACCGTGTCCACACGTCCCAACTGCGACTGAAACAGTCTCCAGGGCCTAACATTTCATGTCAATATTCTCTTTCGTGTTGTTAAATTCATCTTCATTTTGAAAGGGATCCAGGTGGGTCACCTTTACCCAGTAAAACAGCTGGATATAATATTGATACGATTTGCATTCAGGCAGTTGGCCAGTGGAAAATAAAACCAAGAAGAATTTTATCTTTTCTGGGAAGACTGAAACGTGTGTGAAGTTCAGAGCTCATGGAGACTTTTTGTTTTCACATGGTACTAACCTGGTTATTCTAATGAGCCATGCTATTTTCTGCCTGAACATTTCTCAGTTTTTGATTGGCAAGAATGAATTCTTTAGATCAGATTTGAGAACTTTCACTTCCATTTTGTTACGTTCAGTTTTCAAATGCAACTTTTGCTTTCATTTTATATCTTGATTTATGAAGAGAGTAAAAAAATAAGAGCAGTACTTTCTCTTATTTTACATTTAATGTTTTTGCAAGGTCACAGCTTTCTCTTCTTCATGCTAGTGAAATAACAAACTTCCTTAACTGAGTAAAACTGTACTGCTGAAAAAGAGGAAGAAGTAAACACATTTTCTACAGCAAAAAAAGAAAAAAGGTGTTTTCTGAACATTACACCTTATTTCCTCCTTTCATTTACTCACTTTCCAAAACAAGATACAAAGAAAGTTTTGCCTGCCTTGCATCTTGGTTCTTTGCCTGAGAACCTCACCTCTGGAGAGACACAGAGCTTGTAGCAGGCAGTGTTTTAAGGACGTGTTTCTAATTAAGTGAACAGGTGGCTCCAGCCAGCAGGAACTACTGAGCAAACAAACCCAGGGAGAGCTGGGACTTGTTGGAGCAGATGGTGTGGTCTTTGTACCTCTTTAATGAAGACTGTGCCTGAGCTCTCTGTTGGCTTTAATAGAACGCTTTCCTCAGCCTTCGCACAACTCCATTTACACCGAAATAAAACAAAATGATTTCTGGATCAGAAAGGCAATACATCCTCTGCACCCTTCAAACGTGCTCGGGCACAGCCTGAGGTGCTAAGTGTACATTCTGCACGGCAAAATTCAGGCAGAAGGTCAGTGCACACCCAGCACCATCACCTGCACCCATTCCCACACCATCAACTGCTTTAACACTGGTACCACACCTGCAATCGTCCTGTAAAACTTTGCACAGATATTAAGTCTTTAAAGAGGGGGTAGACAGTTATAGATTTTTAACATTCCCTTGCCAACCCCTCTTTCTAAATTAATCTATCAATGATTTAGAATACATTTATTAAATTATAACCTTTCTTTTGTAGATTTATGTGAGCGTACTCCAAATCAGAGTTCATATTAGGAATGGGAACATTTGTTCAAACGTTTTCAGTGAGGGTCATGATTCTATTGTGCATCCTCCCATTTATTTAGGAGAGGGTGATCAGAAAGAAAAGTAATTTTATGAAAAGAATTCCAATGGGGAAATGACCATTCCAGCTTGAGTAAGGATTAAAAAAGAAAACAGGGAACAGAACGAGAGAAATTGCCAGTACAGATTCAATAATCAAATCAGAAATTCCAATAAATTACACTTTTGTACAGACCAGCATTATCATAGTGAGCTCATTAACTTATGAAGTATTCACACACACAGTCTTGCATTCAAAATTTCCTAAAATGCATCCAGATGTAAAAAAGTTCAAATGCCTTCCAAGGGTGAGCTGCAAACTGGTTTTCCTAAATCAGGAACAGCTGAGGTTCACGCGAGGGGATAAACTCCCCCTTGGCCTGCGGCTGTTTCTGGGAAGCAGAGTCAGCCCTCCACAGCACAGCTTTGGAGATATTTTTGGGAAGTTGCACAGGAGCAGGGATGCAGGAAAAGTAACCCAGGGAGTGCAGAGAAAAGGAAAACAACCCAAAAAAGTGTGTGGGCCATCAGGCTAAAGAAACACCATGAGTGTTGTGGATGGAACCTGATAATTGCCTAACTTGCCTTTCGTGGTTCTCTTTTATTTTCTCTCTCTCAGAAACATTATGAGAACACATTTGAATCTGATCCATGAATCTCCACATTGTCAGAAAAAAGAGAAAATGATGCAGTGATTTCAAACTTATGTAGCTGTCTGGTCATTTTTTATTTTCACAAATTTCATTCTATCATTAGGGCAATTAATATCCACGGTGGCCAGCATACAAGGCAGATGAAGGCCAGGACAGGTGCCATTTATCTCGAAATGCACAGAAACATGATTTTGGTTTTATTAAATGGAACAGATATTTGGAAGGATGAGCAATTAAGACAGCAGCTGAGGGTGCCATGGATTTTTATTACACCTCTGTTCCTATTATTTTAATTTTTACTTTTGCTAACGTGCTATGGTGTAGTTTGGCCAGATGTCCTAGGTTTAAACAAAGACATGGACACTCATGGAAGCAGAAAAGATGGATGAACAAGAAGATAAAAGTGGAAAAGCACTATTTTAACTCCAGCACTTTTACCACAACTGCCACACGGTTGCTATGATATCACTTGGTAATTAATTGAAAACCATATTCTGCCCTATCTTTGTGCACAAATTCAATTGATAAGGAAAAATAAAGATACAGCATGGCCCCTTCTGCGGAGAAATACCCCAATATGTAATAATTTGGCTGGAATGCTGCAAGAATTGTAGTGTACACAGCTCATTATTCTTACTATTCATATCACTGAACTTGTCGTGCTAGCTCTATTTATTTTTCACTGGAGTAATTCTATTGGGAACTTCAAAGCAATTAGTTCAGGAGCACATGTTAAAGGGTGAAGGGTTTCAATGTTGCAGCAATGTAAGATAACTATAGATCACAAAATCTGTCATGGAATAATGCAATGAAGAACAAAGCGAATTGAAGCTTTGTTTTCAAAAGATAAGAATGCAATGGAATGCATCAGTAGCTCCCCTTGCTTCTCGTGCTGTCTACCTAAATGAGACTCCCTGCTTGCATATTTCAAAGTCATTGGTTAATTATCCTGTAGCAAAACTGCATTTTGGGTGCTCTGATTTGAACATAATGATGTGACTATAATTCGAACAAATTGGAAATATGCAAAGTTGAATACTTGATTTCAGATATAATCCAGTAATTAAAAACATAACAAATCATTTAGCAGGAATGCTGCCATTGTTGCTGAGGAAATCTGCTAATTGCAGTGCCCATATCTCCCTCATATTTGCAGAGCTTAACTCCAACCACAAATCAAGATCCAACGGCAAAAATAATGAATTAAAAGCTACATTTTCCAGGCTTTTAAAGCATGCAGGCAATACTGAGTAAGAAAGGAACAAGATGGACTAAACAGGCACCACTTGCAGCATCAATTTAATTTTTACTGTGCACTCCTTGCACAGCAGGCAATAATATGCCCGTGTGTAAAGTTACACAGATAATATGCAAGTATAGTAAATATAGGGAGATCATCAAGCACAAAATGAATGTTGAGGAATAATTCTTTTAAAAATATGCTGTTGGTATTATCCTGATAATTTTACAGAGTCTTTTTGCTGTCCATTCACCCAATTAGGACATATTTCTGGCATTTTTGATAGTGTGAATGGATGATATTTTCCCTTAATAGAGGGTCGTGATTCTGGATGCCATTCAGGCAGCAGCATTCACAAACACTTGTGGGAGGTCTCCCTGGGGCAGCTGCTTTCAGGCACTCGAGGTTAATATCACTGAATGTTCTTTCACTGGCAGACCAAGCCTCCCTGTGAAAAACCCCTGCTCCAAGCTTGCTGCATGTGTATCAACAATAAATACATATTCAGCAGTTCTGCCCAGCCATGAACACTGCTCAACAGTGACCAGGAGGAGAGGATGAAGGATAGGAGCATTTTGCAGGTCAAATCTGTGATGTGAGAACTCAGATGAAAACCACCTTTCCTAATTCCTTGTTCCCTCAGCAGTCTGTTTGATCACAGGGGGGACCTGTGCTTTCACCCATGGCACTTTGCCTCCAGAAGTTGTTCCAGCGTTGTCTGGTTTTTGACCCCCTCCTGCTACAGGGAAAGTATAAAATCCATATTTCTTTGAAATGCAACATGGTGTTTATGTAGGAAAAAACATTATTTCCTATTGACAGGGATGCTCACATCTGTGAGTGTTTTTGCCTCCTAGCAGTTCCAAATCTGCAGCTCTGGTGAGACCAGACTTAACATTCTAATAACAAGCCCTGACATCTGCTGAGGTTTTAAGCACAGACTGAAGTTACTTTGGAGGGATGAGTTGTTTGTACAGATAATGATCCACAGACTTTGAGTGAATCCAGTGATGCTGACCGACCCATCCCCACTGATCCTTCTTAAAAATCTGTGTTTATTTCCTCGATGCACAGACCAAACCTCTCCTTAAAGTCCCCGGCAACTTCCTGTGGCTGGTGACTGACATAAAAGCACCAAATAATGTTGCATTCTGCTTGTCATGTTTGATGAGATAAATTCATCAGCCTCTGCCTTACTTTATTTTTGCCACTGTGACACAATTTTGCAAATTGCTGAAATGCCCATGATAATACCTTTTCTCAGGATAGTTAAACATGCCAATTGGTAATTAGCTATTAACATCTGTGTTTTGTTCAAACATTTGTCTCCTGTAAATATTCTTTAAAAGCTGAACCTTTGCTAGAGAAGAGAGCAGGAGAAGGGATTTTGGGTGTTGTGTTTGGCTGGGAATTGGACTCTGCATTGCCCATCAGTTGTCCTTTCCTTTCTTCAAATAAAAAAGGCAGTGCTGTAACACAATAGTTCAAGGCTACAGCATTTTGGAAACAGCCCTATTTGAAAGGGACGTAAATAACGCAGACTATCTAGGAAAAAATAAATCAGAAGGAATGAAGGTACATTATCAACAGAAGACTTGCAGAAGGAAGCACAAACAGAGGACTGACACAGCCGATTGCCAGGACAGCATTGGATTCACCTCTGTTATTCTGGATAACTCACATGATGTGGATCTTCAGAATGATAGACTGAAGTGCTTGGAGAAAGTCTAAATCATCAGGAAATGAAGAAAAAAGTAATTCTAGGACATGGATCTCTCAATTATTTAGCACTCTCAGGCATTAATCATTTCATTAATTCCAGATTAAATACCCCTCATTTGACTCCACTGCTGTCCATAGAAGAAACATTGGTGAAGAATTCTTAAAAGGTAAATAACACGCTAAGATAAAGGAGAACAAGTAGGGAACATAAAGAAGTGGAAAAATTACCCAAGTAAGAGATCTGAAAATAATTATAGCAATAAAAGTCAGTCACAAGAACACCAACCAAAGAGAAAATCTGACATTAAATTATTGTATGCAGTGGACATAAAATAAAGATATTTGTGGCCAGGAAGTGGCTCAGAAATAACAAGGCTGACTGTTCAAAAAAAAAATTTGGAATGTTTCAGCCTCTCTTATTTTCTTCCTCCACCTGAACATTACTATTTGTTATTTATTTTTCTCATTTAGGGAGTTGTACTGAATTTCTAAACTCATACAGATTGGACTCTTAAAAGTTCAGAGTCCTGCTATTCTTAACACACCATGACATGTGGTAGTTCATTTTTCTTTTCCTTCCTTTGAATTGCATTTCAACATGATGCCACTCTGGAGGTTATTGAAATTATTGTTCATGCCCTGAATATCTGGTTAAACAGAAATGTGTGATTCAAATTATTAACAAAAATGAAAGGGGAAAAGATGACAACATAAAGGGTCTTATTTTTAATTCTCTTTGCAAATCTCAGCAGTTAAAAGCCAGATGAATAAAAATCAGTTAAGGTTCATTACTGCTACAATCCGTCCAGAGAAAGAGAAAGAGAGAAGCTCTGGTACATTAACTTTTACGCCTGTGACCCGGTAAATAATGTTCTGGTTAGAGCTATGACTTCTTTCAACCCAGAGCTCATATATTTTCTATAATAATTTATTAATTTTTTACACTGCTAAGTGCTGCTAAAGGCATATCTGAAAGATATCAAACTGAGAGCAAAAATGAGAGCATTCCATTAAAAATCACAGATGTATATTTGAAACGTTTAGCCGCCATGAGACCCTTTGAATAAACGAGAAAACAAGGCCGTCTGTCAAACCCACAGCCCTCCAAATGAAACCCCAAACTTATAACGAGTCTGACACAGCTGCCATGCTTCCATTTCCTCCTCACACATGGCACAGAGTGGATTTCCAGCTCGCTGGGATCATTTAACCGATGGCTCTGTGGCTCGGATGCGAGCGCTGAGCCTGTCACCTGAACAGACAGCAGAGGCGGAGGGCTGGCATGAGGGAGGGACTTTGACATTGGGTTTGTCCCCACAAAAGGATTTCTATCGTGTCCTAATTCTGTTCCACTCACAAGAAAGAATGAAGAAATTAATTTAAATGCAGTAAATTATATCACGAAAATAGATCCACTTTGTTTTATTTATTGAATCATATTCTAAGGATTAAAAGTTCCTTCCCTGTGGTAGTTGTGTTATGAAGAATTCTCTTGATGAATGTGCAGGTTGGTTTGGGAGAAGCCTAAACTGGTGAATACAGAGAAATTGTCAAAAATACAGGGGACCTTTTACTCTTGTTTTACTCTTGTTTTACTCTTGTTTTACTCCTGTTTAACCAGTAGCATTTAAGCTGTGCAGTGGGCAAGCCAGTAACAGGAAGGATGATTTGAAAAGGCAATTAGGTGTTAAAAAAACACTGCCCATCTCATCTGCCAAAGGCAAGTCTCTGATGTGGGCAAAAATTAATTTCCGTTGATACAAATGTCTTGTAAATTGCTCAGTTGCAGGACTTCAAATATTTTCAGTAGATAAGAGTCAAAACCAGAGTGATGGGGTTTTCTCCAGGTAAAGATACAGAAGTGCAAATTCTCCTACGTAAAAATAAAACAATGAAGATGATGCAATGAATATTAATGATGTCTTCCAGTTTCTTCTTCTCCTCCTTCCCCTTATTTTAATATTTTATTAATACAAGTTACAACACTCTCCTCCTCACCTCCTGAGGAATTTGTCTCCAAGTGCACTGTGAATCTCTGGGCTTGTAGCTCCTGGTCCATGTTTTACTCTCTGCCTCTACGTAAAAAGTTGGCCTCGCTGACTTTGCAACTTTTCTGACAAAGTTTTGAACAGCCTTATCCCCTCTGAGCCTCATCCTTGCCAGACCACACGGCCTCAGCCTCTCCAGTGCTCTGGGCTCCCTGTTTAAGGCCTCTCCACAATACCCTTCATGATCTCAGGGTCCCAAACTCAAATGTAATATTCCAGACATTGCCAGCAATACGTTGCCCAGTTGGGAATAATTCTTGGGCCCATCTGGTTTAATGCAGGGTTTCAGATAATTGAGAGCTTTATCTGAGTGTAAAGTCCTTACCTCACCTTATTCAGACCCAAAGTGAGCAACCTGCGCACGGATTTAGTGTTTTCATAGCAAAAACAGGAGCTTTTCTGAGTTCCTGGGGGACTTTCTGTGCCTCTCTCTCAATCACTGAGACCAAAGCCTGAGAAACCTCTTGCCCATTACAAAGGTCCAAAACACAAACACATCAGAACAAAGACAGACTGCACCTAATCCTATTAATGCTGTGCAAAATCAATCTCCTAAAGCTTTCTAGGGCTTGTGAACATGCAGTCAAGATGCCTCTGGTGATGGACAGAAATCGCAGGGTTTCCTCCTAATTTTGTAGCCATTTCTTATTTTCGTTCTCTTTGCTTTTGCCGAAAACTGATTGACTGTAAAAGATCTGCTTCAATGTCTGTCTCCTGTTAACAGCTGGGAAGTCACTTTGTCTTCCTTGCAGCCACAAGGAAACACGAGATAATCACCCTGTGACAGCCAGACCCAGCAGACAGGAAGAGAAGCAAATCTCCTTTTGCTGTTCCGCTCTGCCCGTTTCAGCCCTCACCGAATTTCCAAGCAGTGAAAGGAAGAACATTCCCTTTCAATTCCGTTAATGGCTGGATAGCCAGTAGGAAAGCTCATTTTCAGCTCGTAAAGCATATTTTCAGGATAAAGGTTGAGTTTTTCCCTTCTCTGCTACTGAAAGCACAATCTGCAGTTTTCATTGATCTCTCCCATTTTAGGGGAAATAGTCTCTTCACTTTCTTAGCTGTATATCTCAAAGCACTGTTGAGCTAGACAAGAATACTTCAGACTGAGGAATTGAACAGGAAAAGCTGCACAAAGAGGCAATGCTGTGACACAAAAATCTGGAACTGAGCAGCGTTAATGTAATTTAATTTAGCTGCTGGTTTCTATAAACACTTGAATGTAAATCAGAATTTCTACTGGAAATGGATTTAGTAACTAGAAGCACAGGGAAGGAAGCATAAAGAAGACAATCTCTCTCCCTTCATTGCCTCTGAACTGCTCCTTGTTTCCATAGGTGCTGCTTCTCATTTAACAGAGACATTAGCATAGAAATAATCTGCATCAAGCCTGTCTCAAAGCTCTGCTCAGTCCCAGGAGTTTTGGCTGCCTAACTGTATTAGGATCACAAGTAATTTGAGTCATTATGTTTTAGATTCAGATTAGCTATAGAAAATGCAACTTAATTTCTATTAACAGATAAACATTACAAAAATATTATTCCCCTCATATTCATATAACGTTGGAGAGCTTTCCACTGCAGTTCATTCAAAGAGCTGGAAAAAAGGTATGAAAAATGTCACTGACAACAGCAGGTTTTCAGTAAAACTATCATGTCCAAGTCAGATCAACTAGCTACAATTTCACATTCCACATGGCGTGTTACCTGTAAAGACACAGCTAAATATATATATTTCTTCTCAAGTATGCCAATAAATCACAGGTAATTACTCAGAACTCTGTTAAGGAAACCAAACCAAACAAAACCAAAATGTTCTGCACTGGAAGCACTGCTTTGCACCAGGCAACTCCCACATCTCAGAATCTATTATGAGGTCATAGTTTTATCTACTAAAAAACCAAGTTTGGCTAAGATCATCATAAAACTGGCAATAAATCTGAGGTTTTATATAAAGAAAGGGCTGGTTAAGGATACTTTGCCACCCAGTGTAGTTATTTGTTGAAGCCTTCAATGTTTATGAATTTCTGCAAACCTAAAAGCAGTAAGTCAGTGAGCCAGGCACGGTGTTTCAGAGCCATGAGCCAGTCAGTAGGAAAAAAAATACCCAGTAATGAGTATGATGTATTGGTCAGAGCAGATACTCCTAGATCCTTTATTTAGCTCTGCCAGCAATTAGTGTGTGACCTTGAACAAATCAGTCAGCTAAAAAACAGTTTAAGGCACCATTTTCATACTGGGCATAGGTACAAATGTGGTCTAAATCTCACAGATTTTCACATGCAAACAGGTAACTCAGGTTCCCTTGCATTTGTATGTTATTTTTTAAAGAATATTTTGCAAGAAAATAAGAAGTACAGCTTCCACGTATAGCTTCCACACCTACTTCCGTGGAATTTTGGTTTTAGCTCCTTTGAAAAGATGTCAAGCACAACCTTTTATTGCTGCAGTATTTATGTCGTGTATACTATGATGGTGCTCTTACAGTGCAGCAGAGCAGAGGATTTGCTGTGTAGTGCTGTTGCAGAGCTGTGTAACAACAAGGGGCAGGACACGGATACAGAGCCTGGGTACCTCAAACTTCTCTACAGCTGCCTGATGTCCTCTGTCTGCACAGCTAAAGACCAGAAATTTGGCCAGATCCATCCCCCTAATTTCAGGCACGTCAGGGAGCAGCGAGGGGCAGCAGCTCCAGGAGGGGAGCTGAGCCTGGGGCTGAAGGCAGAAATAAGGGGGTGATTTTACCACAGCAAGGACACAGAGCTGTGAGTCCACGTCAGGACCAGGGCCAGGGCTGGTGGTCAGGACTGTTCACAGCCCAGAAAGTCACAGCACCAGGGCAGGGTGAGGGCGAGCCAGGAAGCCGTCAGGATGAGCACAGGAGCTCAGGCATGGATGTACCTTTTGTGCCCCTTTAACACAGCTCCTGCCCTTGGACACAGCAAAGGGGCTGCCCTTGGGCTCAATCCACTAAACTCTGAGTGAACCCCAGGCAGGAGGGTGCCTCCAGGTGCTGCTCAGTGCCCTGAGGGGCAGCAGCAAGAGAGCTCAATGCTCCTCCATCAGCGAGAGGGTCAGACCGGGGCATTCCAGTGCCACTCATTTCTGACACCTCCTGCAGGAGCTCCTCGAGTTAATCACACTCTGTGCTGCCTCAGCTGAGTGCTCAAGCAGAATGAACCTGGGTCGAGCATCCCTTCCCAAGGCTGCATCCTTGAAGGGTAGGAGACTGAACCCAAAATCCCATGGCTACCAGTAAAGCCACTGGAACCTGCTCCTCGTCCGTTCCTGGCCAGATCTGAGCTCCTCAGCTGTGGATTTCAATTATGTTTTATTCAGCTTTGGAAGGTTTAGAAATCCCAGTCTTGCTGGGTGGGTTCCTTAACAAATGTTCTCCAGGACATTCCAGACTCTGGATGAAGAGCACCATATAGACACAAAGGAGCACATGCAGAATAGCATTTTTGAGAAGTATTTTTGTATTTACATTGTCATCAGGGTTTCAGAAATTCTGCTTGTGGTGTGCAAAGAGAAGTCAGCAAGGTCACTGTGTGCAGATAAAATTAGTTAGCATCACTATAATTAGTCCAGAGTCAGCCCTCTCAGAGGGATGAAACCATCTCCCTTCCAGCTCCTACTCCTGATTTTCCCTTGTGCCCTTTCTGACAACAGGCAAACCCATTAAGTTTTCTATGGCTACATTTCCTCATCTACTAAAGAGAAATAAATAAAAGAACAATCAGACAGAACCACACGGGCTCTGTCAGAGTGCTGTTGTGTCTGTGTTTGCGTAACACAATCTGCTTTTTTTGTGGCATAACACAATTTGCTTTTTTTCAGCAAAGCTCTATGAGGAGGTATTAAGCTGACATTGATTAAAAGTCACAAAATTCAGTTATGTTTAGAACGTGATTTAAAATCTTAAAAACGTCCCAATGCCAGCTCTAGGAAGAAAAAGCACCATTTTCTAATTCATTTTAATGGAAACACTTTCAAATTTTATTTTACTGAGGAGAAACGGAATTTGGAATTTTTTTGCAGACTTTTAGAATGAAAAATCACTTCTGCAAATGCAGTTAATCTGAACAAGTTTTCTACAACATCGTCATTTTTTATACTATCCTCACATAACTCCCTGTCAATGCTTAAGGAAAACATATTTCCCCAAGATTTTACTTTTGAAAATATTTCAGATCCCAAGGTTTGATGGGATTTGCAAAGATGCAAAATCAAACATAAATAAGTAACAGATTTTTTTGCTTTAAAACAGTTACAGGAATTCCCAAATGCCTCTTATAGAAACAGAGAAAATATAATTTTCTCAACTCAGCCAATCTGCCTAAAAATAAGGGACAAAAATTCTAAAAAAACAAAAAAAATAACTTACTTAACTAGATGATGGTCACTGAAGACATAATCCATGTAAGATAAATGACTGCTAGTCTGGTTCAGGCATTACTTTCTTTTCAAATCATTTAAATCTGTTTGCTCTGATGCTGTTATGAGTCCAGTCTTGTACAAAGCAAACCAGATTTACTTTTTAACCTGGATATCGAAATATTTAGATACAATGAGAGATGAAAGAAATGTGTGTGAGGATTAACAGTCCCTCTGTGGCTCACAGAGTGGAGGCCTTGGTGTATTTTTATGTTTTGTTTCCTGCTCTCTGGGGTCAATACCTGCTGTTACTTATCAAAGATGAGCAAAAGAAAAAGGAGAGCACCACGTTCCTGTTCCTCCAGCCTTGCCAGTGTTGAAACAGCCACAGACGCTGCCTCGAGTTTTAACACCACCAGAAAAATCTCAATTACACCTCACAATTCGTGGGCAGACGAGCAGCACCAGCCTCTGAGTTACCTGGAGTGCAGCTTGCAATGACCAAAGTCTTCCAAAGTGCATCAGCTGCGGGGAAAAAGGGGAGGAAATTTTTAAATGGGGTTTGGATTCTCTAACTGAGGGCTCTGTGAGAGAACTTTTACATTAAGGGCAACAACATTTGCCTTAATTTCAGTGAGTCTGCTTGTCCATGAAATCTCCAAAGTGATTAGGGGTCAACTTGAAACCAAATGAAAAATTTAAGTAGGCTATTGAAGAATCACAACGAGCTTTTCTACAAGCAATTGATTTACCCTTTAAAGTTTGTTTTTATTATGAGTGTTCATGCAATTGTCTGAGTGATTTGTACGTTAAAAAACTGCTCTGTTTCCGTGTAGGACAATTTTTCAGCTTTGCCCACACTCATCCATCCGTGGATAGACACAATACCGTGTGGCTTATTTGATCAAGCATACCAAATTGAAAGTATTAAATAAAATCAGTTTTGATATATTCGCTCATGCCTCTCCTGTAACAGCCATTTTGAAGCAAGATAAATGGTGAGAAAAATGTGATTTTTTTATTTTTTTAAACTGTCAGTTCTGCTGCAAACTTCACTTGGGGCCTCCCAAGCCCCTTCAGATACCCTGACACCACTGCTTCCTGGCCTCTGCTAAACAAGCACTCTGTGTTCCAGGGTCAAAATAAAATAGTCAAGTTTGATAACACAATATACGTGTGTAAAATAAGTAAAATTGAAGTTTACATAAAGTAAAAGTAAGAGGGTGATCAGATAGTGGGGATTTTTTAACAGAAGCATTATAGAAATACTGATTTCAAATAATTTACCCAAACCAGTAGAGGACTGCAGGTTGAACTTCCAAGCACTTAGGAAGTTTTAAAGGCTCGTGTGATGCTAAAGCACATTCCTGTAATTAGTTGTGTCACTTCCATGGTGATCACAGCCATGTGTTATCACCACCAAGAAAGCTTTGGGATGAGATCTTAAAAGACATCCACATCTCTCAGCCAAGCTCTTGACTTTGATTCCCTCACTGCACCAATGGCCCACAACCCATTTTCCTTATTAAAATGTTGTTTTTCTGGATTTCTGCGCCACATACTTCATTACAGCTAATTAAAATATTTAAGCTATCTAAACCCCCCAAATAGCTCATTGTTTTCTCATCCTCATGTACAGGGGATGTTTTTGACAGCCCAGCTTTGAGAAGAAGGTGTTTACAGCAATCTGACTTAAGCCTCACTTCAAATAATAGGGTTGACATTGAATATCACTGGTGCTTCCTTATTTTCCAATTATATTTTCTCACAGTGAAGTTAATAAAACTTTATGCAACCTATTTCAGTAGGATCTTTTCAAGGTTCCGGTTTGACATTGCCTTTCAGATCAAAAAAGGAACAATTCAATCAAGTTCAAATACGTTTCAGAAATGGGATGTCAGCAGTGTAGGGTAGGAGCCTGACTGTAATGAGCTGAAGGATAATCACAGCTGACTCCCCGTTCACTCGTTCACATTGGAAACATTTATCATGGAACTTTCTCTTAAATGAAACTTTGCAATCCAACAGCAATATCTGTCAGCTAAAGGGAGGGATGACAGAATTGTTCGATATAAGTCTTGTTCATTAGAACTGGGATTTTTTTTTTTTTTTCCTTTTTAAAGAAAGGATGTCTTATGATTAAAATATCATTATAAATGAGGTGGTAGCCTGTCATGTGGAAAATTGAGATTCTCTGGTTCTGGTGAGCTGCCTCTCAGCCTGAGGGGTTTTAGCTTACTTAAGTGACAGGCCCTCCTGTCTCACTAGTTTACACATTTAATTTTGCATTAACTGTTTTCATGTAGACTTTTTATTGTTTAATGTGCTCCAAGACACAAAATGTGCTTGTTGTCTGCTTGCTTTTATTACCATGCACTCATATGTATCTCTGATCTTACACAGGGCTCTAGATACAGTAAAATTTTTTGAATGAAGACATTAAAATCCACAGACATTATCCCCACTGCAAAAAGAGTTTATTTTTCTTGAATGACTAAAATGTAAAGGAGCTGCACAAGCATTAAATTTTTATTTTTGGAGGCTGTCCTGTTCTTGAATGTAAAGTTTCACCAGCCACACTGAACAGTTTCATTAGTGCACCATTTTTTTCAGTTCCTTCACGATTTTAACATAGATTAGATTGACAGTAACCACATTTTTCCTTCAGGGCAAAAATATATGTTTTCCTATTAGATTTTGAAGGGATAACATCAATGGTTGACCTCAATTTTGGCAGACTATTCTACTAACTGCACTCCTATTATATTTGCCAATCAGTTAAAGCACTTCTGACAGACCCATGTACTTTACCTCTATCAGCTATGATCAAAGGGGGTCAGGTCCTCTAATTTTAGAGGATTTTTTTATTTCTTCCTCTCCCAGGAAGATATCAAAAGACCATGTTTTAGTGACTGATGGTCACGGGACAAATTCCTGCTCCGGTGTGCAACCCTAAGGAGCATCTTAGAGCAAAAACGGAGAGAGAGCAGCAGCAACAGTCACTTCTGGGATATCCACTCAGCACAAAAGATAAAGAAGTTTCCTGAGTGTTTGTACCTCTTCCTAATTTCCCACATCATAATTGTCTAATGGCACAGTGAGTCATGGAGCCCAAGCTCCGAGTCAACAGGCAGATGCAAATTTCCCTGAAGCCAGAGAATGTTACCTATTAATGTCAGGGTAAATCAGGCCCTTTATGTCTTTTCCTTACCCAGGCTTTACTGAGATTGCTGATTAAGTGCGTGTATGAGGGTACCTAACTTTGTTTCAGAGAAATATGCTTGTGTGAAGGTGGTATTTCTCCATTTAGGCAGCAGAGAAAAGTGGGAGATAAAAGAAGGGAGTGGGAATTCGACCCCTTACGGTTTCGAATATAGCAAATATTAAATTCTTTCTTAATGCAAGGACATTGCTTTCAGTTACTGGAAAGCTGCATTTCAGCCAGGTACTGAGGCAAATGTCCAACCTGCCTGTATTTAGTGAAATGTTTGACTAATAAATAGGTAGGCATTAAAGGCAATGCAGTAAACAGTGCAATCACAGAATTCATCTGAAGAAATGGAAACAGCCATCACAACTCAAAAGACTGAGGAATCCACATCTCCCAGAGACGCTCACAAATGATCCATAATTTAAAATGGGGAAGAAAAAAATGTTGAACCTTGTTTGTGTATTACTTAAGAGGATAAATTAATGGGATAAATTATTCATTCTGAAATATTCACTGTGCTTTGCTAATTACGACAGCAAACATAATGCAGGAATTTCGTACATTTCAGTGTCACATAGAGATGCGAGGACATGCTTGGAGACGCTCTGCAGGCCCGAGTGAATGGTAAGAGAGATAATTAAAGATGCTTTAATAGCTTTTCAAAGTTGCTAAGATACCGTCAGGTACTGTAGCACATCTTGGACAGCCACAATATCCAAGACTGTGCTCTAAATATTCATTTCCTGTGACTTTGCTTTCATTTTGCCTTCCCTTTCTTTCGCCTTTCCTTTCCTTTTTCTTTTTTTTTTTTTAGCTTCCCTGGTAATTGCAAACCTCTTCAGATAAAACATCATCCACCATCTGACAGGAAGAAATATTTATGTTTGGGATTCACGACGTTCGGTTGGCAATGAAGGAGTTTTTACAGCTTTTCTGACTAATAGAAAGCAACACAAATATAAAGACGAAATTATCTGCAAAAACACGACTGGTAGCAAAGCAGGCAGCTGAGATGATGTATGTTTACCACTTCCCATACAGTAGGGAAAGTACCAGGAGATGGAGCCTTCTGTGACTGTCATACCTGGGTTTTTATAGCAGCACAACCCCTCGGTTCTGCAGCTGTGCAATTGAAAAAAAGAACATCGAGGGCGTTTGCATTAGACACAAACGAGGAGATGGAATAATGTGAAATAAAACAGCTTTGCAGATGTGACATAAAAATAATAATCTCAGATAAAGAGTTCTGATCTCTCTACCTGCCTGAAGCTTATACAACAGAGCAGTTTGAGTAAGTGGGAATCAGCTAATATAACAATATAACATGATAATATGTATAATAATAGTGGATATTGAATACTTTAGGTGTTACTTTAATCCTCACAATAGCAATATTCAGACACCCAAACACAAAGGCTTCTCCACTTTTAACTAATAACACCTCATCAGTGGGTAAAGCTCTCACAGCAGACATTCCTCAAGCAAAATTAAAAGGTGAAATACCTTTAAATATTGAAAAATCACTTCAGCTCTATTGCCTTGGCACAAAGCTGGATGGAAAAATTCCCTTCAGTCTTGCTTTAGATGTCCATTTTTTGCCTGACAGATGAGAGTCCAGATGCATTCCAGTCCCACACTTAGCAATGGCTGGTTCTTTGAAAAGAGAATGACAAACGCCTGCTGAACTTTTCTCTTAAAACTTAACACCCAAGATCAAAGACTAATTCAATTAATTCTAATCTCTAAAGTTATTAGATTTGGGGGCTTTGTTATTAACATTTTTTAGGCTTTTAATCCTTCATACAATGACTTATGCGGGCACGTAACATCCCAAATGATAATCACCATGTTGCGAATTCTAATAAATTTTTATCTGGCACAAATCATATATAAAGCTGTCAGTTTAGCTCCTTCTCTGTAGAAAAGAAACAGAAAATCCTGCACATGATGGAAACAAGGGGTGATAAAGACTGCAGATATCAGTGCACTATTTGCAACTAATCATTTATTCAGAGATCAGAAATTGTTTCCAAGCAGACACGGGGGCAGTTCTTGGCACTGAACACGATCCTCTTTCAAGCAGCTCAGGGTAAAAAAGGGATATAAACCATCCCGAGGACTATGAAATGCAAAAATTGCTCTCAGCTGCCTTTTTTCTCTACATTCTCTGGAGTCATGAGAGGCAAGCCCTGACCCCACGGAAGTCAACAGAATTCCTGTCATTGCTGGCAGCAGGACCAAGCTTTATCACTGTTTCTATTAATAATTCATTCTTTAGAATGACTTCATGTGTATTTCGACAGTGGCTTTGATTTTTTCCATTGAAGTGAAAAGATGATAAAGATTTGGAGAATGTTACTGGCTCTGATACTAGGATAAAACTGATTGAGAAAAATATCAGACCATGCTTGTGTTGAGTTCCTACTCTGGCTAGCTACTGGCTCAGTTCCACTTGAACTTTTAATTAAAATAGTGTTAGAAAAAGAGAAAGACATAGTGAAAACTTTTGTTTTATGCAGAAAAAGGAAGCATTTACAAAAGCGTCAGAGACTGACCCAGAAGGATCATGATTAAGGTTTATAATTAAAGCTCATGATATCATAACCCTTCTTACCTGAGATAATCTGAGACAGCACTCTGAGATTGGCCAATTAAATGAAATGGAATCTCATGACATTTGCATGAAACACATTTGCAGATTTTATAAAAACATGATGCTGATGTGATACTGATCATCTACTCATCGCTCACGTTCTGCGCAGCCGTTTTGCATCTTTTTAGCAAAAATTCTCCCATATCCTCTGCATCATGTCTCAGCTGAGAGTGTTTGTGCCCCTCCTCAACCAAGTCAAGGTAGATCGTAACAACGCCGGGCACATCTGAGCCAATTTTATTGCAGTCTGCACAGATTAATTTCATCAGCCATGATTTTGCAAATTGAAATGTGCTGAGGGCCTGGCACAGGGTGCCCAGAGAAGCTGTGGCTGCCCCTGGAAGGGGCCAAGGCCAAGCTGAACAGGGCTTGGAGCAGCCTGGGACGGTGGAAGGTGTCCCTGCCCATGGCAGGGGGTGGCACTGGATGGGCTTTAAGGTCCCTCCCGACCCCAACCACTCTGTGATTTCCAGGATTTGGTGAAATGCAGCCCAGCAGAGCTGACACCACACAGCTGCGCCACGCTGAGATCTCTGCACTCACACAGTCAGTGCTCCCAGTCCTGGTAGCTGTCACACCACTGCAGAGAACACAGCACAGGACAAATCACACCTTTGTGTCTATTTGCCTGTCAGGGCTCAAACCTCAGCTCTCAATGGAGCGTCTCCCTCTGGGACACTATTCTGTAAGTTGCAAAACACAGCATTATTCCATTATTGAATGAAATGGATTGACCCGGATAAGAAGAAAACCCTTTTCTGTTGACAGTGTCTCAACGCAACGAAAAATCTGCCAGGGTCATTTCTAGTGAAACTGAAAACCAATCAGCTCCTAATCTTCAGAGTAGCAGATCAATTCATGCAACGAGTCCACTCATTTCCTGGATTTGCCAAGAAAAGGGCCCAAGTCTGGAAGTTGTATCTTGAATTGGAAATCAGATGCTGATGATCCTGGTGGGTCCCTTCCAACTCAGAATATTCTGTGGTTCTGATTCTGACTTGAAAAATTTCACAATAATCTTCATTATTTCTTTGCATCAGAATTCTTGTTTATAAAACAACATGAAGCACTTTCAAATTTTAGAATGCAAAATTACTATGAGAAAAAGTGACAATTAGTACAAGAATTATTAAAATATCAGACTAACCAGTGGTTATATTTTAGACAAATTGAAATATACTGAATATCTGTTAAAAAATATCTGACCCTAGTGTATTAATTTTGATATTTTGTCAGTCATGTATCAGTCCACCAGACAGCTGTTGTTAAATTTTATTTGGAATATTACGATATTCCAAATATTATAGTGTTAATGGATGTATGAATGGAGGTTTAGGAATTGTGTGCTTTCATTTAGACTTCACAGTTCATGCTTTGGATAGATGCTGGAAAGGATTTCACAGAAATGAAAAGAAACTGATGACAAGTTCTAGACACTGTCACAAACTCTCGACTTGATGTGATGACACACCAATATTCTCATTTTCCTGCAGGGAATACACACTTCAGAATTTTAGAAGTCACTTGTTTCAACAACCTGATGCTGTTGAAAACAACCAACCAAACCATCCCGGATGGATACAGTTCATGACCTTAGAAACTGGAGGGAAGGATGCAGGGAGCTGCAGTCTCATCCATGCTAAATGACATCTGACATTAGTTCAGTGTTAGTAAAGTTTAACAACCCTTTTCCTATAATAAAGGAATTTCTTATGGAGAGTTTCAACAGCTCATTTAAGATGAAAAGTGTAAATCATTTTGGAAGCACCAGAGATTACACCAAACTCCTCTAAGTGTGCACAAGCATTCAATCACCTGCACAGTCAGACTGAACTGTATCCCACCAGTTCCTCAGAGGTGTCTTTGCACTAACCATGGAGCAGAACAATGAATTCCTTCTTCACACTCACCTCCAAACTGGGGTCTGATATTGAGATATTATTGCTACTTCCGAGCTCTTTGAACGCTGAGTCTTAACATCCACTGCTTGAGTTGCTTAAACATCCCAGTCTATAAAGTAATTCTGGGCAGATTGCTAATTCTTTTTTAATTATGGAAGTAATATAGCACAGACAAAATTAGACACGTTTTATTTGGAATGTTAAATATCGATAATGCTGGTGAACAGAGCAAAGAACTATTGATTATCTGTCAAGGCTAGTTGGTAAATGGTCTGTGTGCTTAATCAATGAGTTAGTGCCGTGAAGAGAGTGATCCTTAAAGTACTTAGCCAAGCCTAGAGATTGATAGCCTTCTGTCTTATTTTCAACTTGCTAAGTATGTGCTGTGTGTAGTGAAGAGTATCTTTGTCATTGGCCTGAAAATAAAACTTGTTTTCCTGGATATGTTATGTACTTATAGCTGGCAACAACCGTTTCACACTTGCAAATTAAACCAATCCCTGTCGAGCGACTGGGAGTCATGTTGATTTCAGCGAACCCGCAGAGATCTGGTAAACTGTCAGGATGAGTTTGGTTAAATGCTAACAGAGTTCAAAAGGAGAATAGAAAACATCAGTTCTAGTGAATTCCAGAAAGGAATTTGTGTCAGGTTTACTTGAAGAGGAAAAAAAAAAGAGAGAAACAGTATTAAAACCCTGGAGAACCCTGCCCAAAGCTTCTGCAGAGTTTTTGGCCTTTGTGTGCTCTGGCATTGGAGCAGGTGTATGGAAAGCTCCCTTAGAGACCAATCACTGCCTAATTGTTTATAACAGTTAATAAAATAGGAAAATCCTTCTACTCCATTGGAGTAAGTATGGATTGACAAATGAGAGCCACAAAGCACTGACCTCACCACTCTCTTTTCCCAGGCAGTAACGTTTACCCAGAATCTCTTCATTAAGCCCAGCACTGTCCAGCATGACTTCACCTACTCTTAAAGCATCTTACATAAATCTCAAGTTTTCTTCAGTTTTCCACACCAACTTCATGTTTGCCTCACACCACTGTGAGCTGCACCTTGCACACAGCAGGAAATTCCTGACCACTGCAAGCATTTCCACATCTATTTGATATGTACAGTGCTAAGCAGAAACAACCATCAAAAAGCCCAGGAAAAGGTCTCCCTGCCTATTATACTCTCAGTCTCTACATTAATTCATGCAAATCATTTTGAGGGCTTTTTTAGCCAATTTACATAATGTGTACCCTGCCTTCCTTTGCCTTTTTACATGCATTATTTTTATATTCTGTTTGCACAGAGCTTCAGTGATACACAGATAACAGGGAGCCTGCAATGCCTCCAGCATGCATTTGTGTAGCTTACAAGTACAGAAAATTCCTTGTTCCCCTGGTTACTCTCACTGGATCTGCATTATAACATGAGAGAAAGAATGACAACTTCCTGGCTGTCACCACTGAACCCAGCTATTAAGCAAAGATTTTGCAAATAGATATTGTTTAACATTTTAATTTTTCCTTTGAAAACAAGTAGGTAAGAAGAGAACAGCTGTCAGTAAACAGGCAGTCTAAAAGAATTAGAGTCTCTGGAAGAGACATTAAGAATCTGGGATGTTTTGTGGCTGACAAAAGCAACTGGGGAAAGATAATGTTTGTAAAATCATTTGCTTAAGTACACTTTGAGGAGTGAGTGGAACACAGCAAAATGAGATGTTAAACTTAGGCCTCGACTGTTTTCCAGGCAGAGCCAAGCAGAGTGTAAGACAACTGCTGATGGGTATTGACCTGATATTCCCTGGCAGTCAGGGTTTGGGATGTGAAGTTCCAGTTTTCACCGAGCAAGAAACATTTGCATATAAATGTGAAGTGAGATAGAGCTTGTTCTGAATTTCAAGAAGGGGATGAGCTGTCTGTGGGAGACAGCAGAACTCCAAAGTTTGGTGCTGTCCTTGCAACAAACACATTCACCCTACCTGGCAAAGCAGCTGCCATGCAACACAACTGTAAAGATGAGAGGTCTGACCCAAATGCAGCCCCTCACTGCACTGACTCCTGCACAGCACTTCCCCCACGATATTTTTGCTACATTTGCCATTCCTGCCCTTCTACTCACAGGTTACTCACCCCTCCAGATCAGTAATCAGTGGACATAAAGCTGAAGAACCTTCAGGAACACAAACCATGTTTCTGGCACGCTGCATGAAGCATTATTCTACATCACTTGCTATACCTCAGATCATATTACATCCTGTCAAACACCCTGAACTTGAAATAATAGTACATGACACAAGACATTTGTTACATAATGTAATGTGACTGTTAAAATTTCACCAAAAATATTTTCCTGGTCCATAGACTACTATCAAATCAGACTGGAGTTAATAAACCCAAATTGAATTTGGCACGGGGAGCATGAAAGTAAAACGAGAACAATTTTGTGCATGCATTATATACATAATCCTGTACTTAATATAATCATGTTGAGTTGGAGATGAGGATTTTCTTGTTTGAAACTGGCAGGCTTGTGCAGCTAAAAAAATGTGGTTGTTTTATTTATTTGCATATAGAGGTAGTAATAGAAATCTACAGTGGATGAAAAATGTTTTTGTGCACCATACTGAAAACAAACTTTGTCATCTTCTGAATCATCAGGTGTCCTTAAAGGAAAACATCTGTAGATCAGGAAAGTTGTTCACCAAGAACACTCTGGAAGTAATTTTTAGAAAATTTATATAGAGCAACCTGCCATTTGTGATGCTTCCCAACTGTTTCCTAGTGGACTTCTGTACTCCCTGTCCTGTTACATCCCAATCTATGGCACCCAAACACAAAGTTCAGTACATATCTTAATGAGCGATGCAAATTTCTAAACAGCAAGCCCAGACAACTGATATCTCTGGATGGCATAGAGCTCAGTTCAGACAGATATTAAGGAGAGAGCTTTTTTTAGTGAAAATGCCCAAATGTCCACAAAAAAACCCACAAATAGCAGAGAGCATCGTGTCAAATAATTGTAGCAATTTATGCCATCAGTAAAACTCAGAATCATAGGTGAGCCCAAACACTGCTGACAGTGAACATTTTGAAAGCGGTGAATTTAGGGTTCTGTCCTCAAAAAATACCCTCAGTTCTATTAACTCTACTGCCTGAAAACGTTTTACTTTCAGCCCCAAGTGTTTTCTGGTGACGGAGTAATCAGGGTAAAAATCAAGCTGAGTTCAGACAAATTGATCCAGACAGCAACACCTCTGAGACAGTGACAGTGTCACAAGAGTGAAAGACACCAAGCACTGTGAATTCATTGAGTGAAAGACCCAGTACATCGCCCAAGCACAAAAATGGAAAAAAACTTGTTCTTAAGTAAAAATTACTCAATCTGTCATGATTTCTCCTTAAGAGTAATTCATCCTAAATTAACAAAAATTACATGCAACTTCTATCTTAAAATATTGTCAGAATGAACTACCTGTTCTAATACAATTGTCAAAAGATTGCCATAAGTAAGAGAGAGTGGAAAGCAGCAGTGACAATTTGGAGGCAATTTGGTGAGCTCTTTTTAAAGGAGCATTCTTTTCACATAGTACTGGCATATGTTAAAGAATGCACAATTGCTACCTCGAGCTGGCATCAGAATTATAAAAACAACCATCCACCTCATGGCATTATGCTTTGTAAATTAAATTACTCCAGTAGTGATCATAAAGTTGCATTTTTAATGAATCAGTCATTTATTCCGGTGAACTCAACACATTGAGTGTGAGGGGTTGTTCTCCTCAGTTTAGCAGGACATTTAGTTGCAGTTCAACATTTTCACCAAATATACTTCACTTGTGATTAAAACAAAGGGAAAAGCATGCAAATAAAGTGCTGTAATTTGTAGCCCCAGCCAGGAGTGAGGTAGCAAAAGAAAAATCTCTTTCTGGAAGGAAAAGCGTTTCTACAATGGAGAACAACTGCTGGAAATCAAACAAGATTAACCTGTCTCTCTTCTGTCCTCATCCTTGTAGTGGACAGGAGAGATATCACTTGATTGTTGTCCTAAAGCAACTGATTCAAAAGCAGAATCACATCTGTTTCATGACTGGAATCAGCTTTCATCACACAACAGAAAGGTGGACCTTGAGAACTGAATTAATTTATCTTCAGAAGCCAAGGCTACCCTGTTTAAATTATCCCTGAAAACACTTCTTTAGTCTGCTCCTAAGTAGTGCAGTGACAGAGACTCCACTCTTTCCCCCAGCAATATATTCTATGATGCAACTGCTTTTACAACGGGAATTTTTTCCTGATGCCTTGTCTAAATCTGCCTTGCTGCCGTTTTAATTCCATTATTCTTTATCATGTCCCCAGGAGCAATGGAAAACAAATCATTCCCTTTCTCTCTGAAGCAATTTGGAGACTTGGAGCTCCATCACGCTCCCCTCCTCCTCGTTTAGATGGAACAATTAAAGCTCTGCCAGACAGGGTGGCTGAGCCTCCCTCCATCCTTGCCTTGCCTCTCCAGCAGGGTAAAGTGTGCTCCACGCTGGATTTGGTGGAATTTAGGATTACAGGTGAAACATAAGTTGTTTGTTTAAATGTTTAGGTATTTCCCTCCCCTCCCTTATATCCGTATTACTGGCCTAAATCTGATATTAACTGCCAATAAATTAAATTCACTAAAAATTCCCCAAGTCAAAGGCTGTTTTACCCATGTCACTACCCACATAGAGTCCTTTTAACTCTCCCCTCTGAGCTGTACCTTAATCTTTCCCAAACAACTTCTGCAAATTCTGAAGCTCATTTTGCACTTTTATCCTATCAGGGGCCTAATAGCACAATACCAGGCTTGGGAACAAACCCCAAAATGATCTGTTCACTTTCCAAATGAGTTGAAAGAAATAACTGCAATGGAAAACAAGAGCAAAAGGGAGGACCTTCTAAATTTACACTGGTACTTCGTGGTGTCCAAAATATTACACAGGCTTGCACACTCAGGAGTGCTGAACATGGAGGTAAGGATCATATGGATACTGTAAGTTTGCTGTGAGTTAAGTGTTTTTCTGAAATATTCTAAGTGAGCTGCTGTTGAAGGTTATTTTTCCACTTGATTTATCTCACCATAGATGCCTCCATGCTTAGAAACAAGAGTGGCATGGTCACAGTGGCACAAAAATCATTATAATTAGACATTTTCCTGGTTTTCAATGTTTCTTGTAAACAGTACTGAGTATCACCTGTTTTGTTTTTCTCATGTAAAAGAACAGGGAAGAATAATCAAGAGAGAAAGAGAATTGCTTGTCACATCATTCCCCAGCACTCTGCAGCTCCATGCTGAAAATGTACTTCAAGGATTCAGGAGCTGTGAAAACCCAGGCTGTGATCATCCAGGCTGGAAGGGGAGTGGAGGCTGATTTAAGGAGGGAGGTGTTGCTTTTGCTGCATATTTTATTTTAACATAATACACAGTTGCCAATATGAAAAAAGAATCTTCGGATGCTTCTCATTCTGCATCAGAAAATGCCATGAAATACCAGCAAGCCTCGTTACATAAAGTAATAACTGATGCACCACCCACATCCCTTTTTTTTTGTTGTTGTTGTTGTTAACTTTTGTTTATGATTTAAACCAATAATCACACTAAACACTTGGAAATAAATTAAGCCTTTTCAGTCTGATTAAATTGGCTGAATGCTTTAAACATGTGACTTCGGCAGATCTAATCATCCCAGGATAGTCAGGGAGTTAATCATGCAAATGTCTTTGGATGTTTCAATTTGCAAAGCTGTGTTTTGGAGCCTGCGCTCTTCCGAAGCATCTGCGCTCCGCGGTGTGAACCGCGAGCGCTCGGTGTCCGAGCCACGCAGAACCTTCACAGCTAGCAAAGCAGCCAGCCAAATCAAATTAAAAAGTTTTAATGAGGGGAGTATAAATGCAGCACTGTAGGAGGCAAGAGCTGGTTCCAGGTAGGAGGAGTAAGGAACACGGAACAGTTCCAACACCTCAGTGTCCCTGCTCCTGCCAGCCTTCAGGTTCGTCACATGGACTTTGCAGAATTATTCTTTTTTTTGTGCCCACTGCACACGAGGAGATTGATGGTGTTCACTCACCCTGTTTTGGAGACTGCTCTTCCACTAATGGTGAGAAGAGCACTCATTTACTCCTCATAGTAATCATTTTTTTTCTACCTTCCTTTCTGTGTGAAGGAAAAATTTAGGATGAGTGAGGGGAGTCATGGATTCCATCATTCAGTGAAAACCCTATTTTATTTTGACCAGAATCTGAACCTTTCCTACGGTATCTTCTTTCCTATCTCTGGGATGATTGAAAAAGATTGCATCTAGATCACACATTTTGATACTACAGCTGACCTTCTTTAAAGCTCTCATTTAATAGAACAGTTGGAAAAGGATGGAATACGGTCAAAGAAACACCACAGTTCCATAAAATTAATTAACCAATTAGATTTTTTATAATTTATCTGTTCTCTACAGAAGCAGATATTTTCATTTCCATTAAAATATGTTACTCCTATTAATAAGATTTAATATATATGTCTAACTTAATGTACCACCTACTGGCTGGGTTTATTCCTTGATTAACCCACCCAGACACTGCTGAAACAATTAAGGGTAATGAAAGCACAGTAACTCAGTGCAGAAAATAAACTTTTGCAATAGTCTCAAAAAACCTTCAGAAAATATTGCCTGAATTTTAAATTCTGCCCTGCAACCAATTGGCAAACTCAGCTTTAGTTCAGCTTTGTAGAACGCAGCCAAACAAGCAGACCTAAAACCAGTAAATTAGTGAAGGAGATTAAAATCCCTCTTAGGGCTAAGACAAGGAAGGATCAAAAATAGAAGTTTGTCAACTCCTGTGTGCCACCAAAAGATGTCAGCGATATCTTGTCATTTTCTAAACGGATAACCCTGATTTTGCTTGCCTAAGAAGAGTGGGAGTTATGATTCTGCAACACAACAAAGCATAACTGGCTCATGAGGCTTTTAAAGGCTGGAAACAAATTCCCAAAACAATGAGCAATGGAATTGATTGGATTTATAACTGACACTACACAGTATTTATTTGTAAAATTTAAATGAGTTAGCTTGCCATGCCTGGGAAGAAACACAAGACAAATCTAGGTCTCATAAATGAGTCCCAGAACCAGTTTGTTTCTTCCTCTGCTTTCTTCCTACACTCAGGAAGAGCCTTCTTCAATGACATTAAGGTTATGATGGAAAAATGATTCCCAGAGAAGTCTATAGAGATTGTGTTAATATGCCTTTATGATGTGATATTATGACGGCAATTCAATTTCATTGCAGGCCTAATGAGACCGTGTTACAATGTCAAAATGAAAGGAAACTATATTAATCAAGTTATAGTACCCTGAGAGAAAGAAAAACCTAAAGAAATTAACCCCATTAAAAACTATTTTAAAACAACATTAAGATTTAGTGAATTCAGAATTGCTTTGCTTTTGTTGGTTTAGAGCTTCAGGTAGAAGCTAAATTTGGCACTGATTTACAACTCATTAAATATATTGACATCAGGGGAATCAGGGAGAGTTTTAAGGAAATACAAACAGAGCAAAATTCAGACCAACTGCTGCGGTTATGCAAAGCATTGGGCACAGCCTGCTTCGTCCTACAGCTAAAATATATTTTCCCTTCAGTGGAACCAGAATTTCTACTTTTCTCACCTAAAAAAGGTGGCAATTTGGCCACCGTCTAAGAATTTAAGTTTTTGTATCTCAGCTCTTTGATCCCATGTTGGAATTTGTACTAAACACTGTAGAATTGAATTCCCCATATTACAAAAGAGAAACAAATTGGAGTGGAAATTTATTACTGATCTTATTAGAAACAAATACGTAATTGATAACAAGAAAGTAAGAGCTAATACATACCCTGAAGACAAGAGGAGTCTTGGTTAGGTCCCAAGTTGTCAAAATTGAGGTTAAAAAGAGAAGCCACAACTGAGAAACAGCTTTTGTATCAACACCTTTGAAATCACCTGTAAGGGAGGTTAAGTCAGAATTATGAAAACAATCTTAAGTCTATTTTAAGATATTAAAATTCCTATATTAAGAAAGTTAAACAAACAAAAAAACCCCTTAGATATATTGATTTTTAAAAAAATTTAAATTTTTGTCAACACAGACCTACTACACCTTTTCCTTGCTGTCTGTCTGTATTTAATTTTAATGCCAGCAATTTAATTTAATTTTGATTACACCTCCTGCTCTTGCTCCTTTATATCAAGAAGTCCTTCATTTCCTAATGAAGCTGATTCATTTTCCACAGATCACTTTAATTTCCTCAGCTCCATCTTCGACTGCTGCATCTCCATCTTCCTGCCTGGCCCTGAGAACATTTCATAGCAATAACTCCAAAAATGGGTGTTTACATTTGAGATCCAGAACTTTTTCTTGAGTCATTGGCACAACAAACATAAATTCAGGTTGCTCACTTGCCTCTCTGATCCAACAGAATCCAAGCCTGGAAACGTCTGCACAAGTTCCAGCAAGACATTTCTTTGATAACCAACCTGTGAAATAATTTCACTGCTTTCCAGTGTGAATGCTGAGGTGTTTTTATTATTAGAGTAATTTTAATGATTGGCATGCACGGTGTGTTTATATTTTTGTCAAATATTGGGAAACCAATTAGAACAATATAATGCCACTGGGGAAAAAAAACATCATTTGCAAAATAATTATAAGCAATTGGCACCAGATGTTCTATTTCTTCAAAATTTGCATTTTCAGTTTTATAATATTTATGTTTTTCTTTTGGCAAAGTGCTTAAGTAATCATACCTCAAAAGGCTGGATTTTCCCTTTTTCTAGGTTTGGGTTTATAACAAGGGAATTCAAAAGCAAAGCTCAGGCTAAATTCCCAAAGTCAGACCTGGTGGTTTCATCCCATACCACAGAAATGCAATATCTTTGATATTAATCATACTTATCCTTATCTCCTGATCTAGGAGCAGAGATAAACAGAAAATTTCAACACTACTGTTCTGCTAAACCTGCAGCCAAATGGAATCAAGGGACTGATGAGAAGCTTCTCCCACCTACAAGAAACCTGAATATTACTGTCATGGCTGTTTCATGTTCATCTACTTTCACTTAAAGAAATAAAGTTGTTGCATCTAAAGAACTAAAGATTTTAATCTAAAATGGAAAGGTTTTGATAGCCCTAGACCAAAAGTCATCTAGGCGAAGATTTATTTTGACTTGTTTTCAGACATGCATTAGAGTGCTTGCTCTAAGTTTCAATAATTTTCTTTAGAAAAGTAGAGCAAATGCTTCCTGAGATCACAAAATATTCAGGGGTCACTGGAATCCGGTAATATGAGCTCTCACATAAGAGAGTTTAATATTTTTTAAGTCTTTGTGTGAGACAGAAATAATTTGCAGAAATAGGAATCTCATTTTGTTTAGCTTCAAGTGTATAGATTCATGCTCATCCAGAAAACCTCGGTACACTCCATATTCTAATTTTTTTTTTTTCTAAGAGTACATTCACTCTATTTTATTACATATTTCATGCTTTGACTGAGCAATAAACAGCTGTAGGCAAAGAAACACAACACAGCATGAGCTGGCAAGGCCTTGACAAACACCATCTCAACAGCTCTGCCACCACAGTTAATGAGAACCGGTCAATAAAAATCCTGTGCCATGAACTCTCAGAACTAAGACAGAATCTCTGCCTATCTCCAGCCTTTTAACTCCTGGAAAACAAATTTTTCTTCAGCATTTTACTTATTCTTTAACAAGATTCCCTAAATGTTCTTGTTTTACTGTCTCAGGTAATATCATATTATTTAGACTGAGCTTTGAGCTCCTGCCTTGTACAAATTTTATTGACACCATCAAGTCACGGGGCTGCTGGCACCCTGAGACATCAGTTGTTAACAACTATGAATTCCTTGACAACAAGTGAATAGGAAAATAAAGCTACACTTGGATAATCAGGAGAGATTGTAGACTGCTTGGAACATACAATGTTTATTACTGTGTCTACTGGCTTTGTAATGTTGGGTCGTAAAATAGCAAAAACATTTAAAACAGATTTAAAGCTTTTATTCGCTGTTAAATCTACTCCTCTCTTTAAACAGCAAAAAGAGTTTCATAAAAAGAAACATTATTTTTCCCTCGAGATTATCACTGATGCGATGGATGTTGAATTTTGAGGGTGGAAGAAGGAAAAAGAAGCATTGTTTGTTAAATTCAAAATATTAATTAATTTTTTTCTCAATGTCAATCCATACAGAAATGGTGGAACTGCTTTCATCTTTTCCTAACAAGCAGCCAAGTCCACAAAAAGGGGTTTATAAACTTCCTTGACAAAGTTTTACTGTGCATGTAATTGTCACATCACATCGGGTGTGAGAACAATGGCCCTTGTCAATTAAAGCATGTGACAGAGAAAGTACAAAGATAAGAGGGGTTAACTGCTTAGATACCTTTTCAAAATGGGTCTCCTCCTTTGGGATTAGATGGATTTTTCAATGGCTTTCTGGTTGAAATATGTATTTTTACAGTTCACTTCAGAGAACTGGAAGTCTCGCTCTCATCAGTTCTGGGGTTTTCCTTTCCATCTCCTCCATCCTGTGATCCTGGCTCTGCTAAAATCTCTCTTCTTGTTCTGTTTTCCCACAGACTCTATTCCTGTTCTTCCTTTTTCTCCCACCCGTATTCCTTACTGAAAGTAACATTTCTCTGCCACACCTGGGTTCCTCTGTTCCACAATACTGCACCCAGAATTCCTGCAAACAGGAAAATTTCTCTTTGCTGCGGAGATATATTGATTTTTTTTTGAAGTCCAGCTGTCTCTTAACACATAGGCACCTATCAACCACTAAGAAGCAACAATGTGACATTCAAAAGATTCTTTTCCTCAAAATATTATTTAAACCCTTTCCTAGCAAGGCAAAAAAGTCTCCAAGTGGGAATCTTGGAAGAAGTCAGAAGTCAGAGTGTTCTCTGGATGGTGGGATTCAGGAGAGACTCCATTAGAGAGTCTCTTGTGATGGTTTATTTCATTTCTCAAGAAGGAAGAAAGAGAAATCCATAAAGCTGTTCTACAGTGAAGGGAAATAAACTCTCATATGTGTACCACATTTGAAATACTCTTTCTTTTTCTCTAGTGGCAGCATGCCAAGAACTAGAGTTAAATACTTTCCCAGTTCACTCTTTCGTCACCTACCACCATATAAATCAATTTATTACCAAGTCTACACGAGGTTAAGTAAGTACATGCAACTAGGGCTCAGGTGTGAGTGCAGATGGATTTTAATCCATTTCACAAATCCAGCCACAGCTATATTGGTTTCATAGCTTAAAATATGACTCAGGAGAGGAATTGATGAAAGACTACATTTACTGATTATCTTCAGTTTCTTTAGTTGGGTCCATATCATCTCCCTCATATCTCCAGCTTCCATCAAACTAATCAAGATGCAATAGAAAGGAAAATAAGCATTTGAGACCTACTTCTGAAACCTGCAGGCCCAGTGGAGACACAGAAACGTCGACACTCACTAAGCAAGCTATTATTCATAACATCTGCCTTTCCAGTGCAATGTGAGCTCCTGTCACTCAGCATTGACGTGTCTAGGACTGATATCCGAGCAGAACGTTATTATCTTTCATGAGAATATGCTAATTCCTTTCGTATCACTGATATACAGCATCCTCTGACATTCACAACATGTTCTAGTGTGATATATTAATTCAAAATTTAAAAAAAAAAAAGGACGATGCAAAGGCAGGCAAAGGCAGCACCTATCTGGTAAAAATCGATTAAAAGAATGAAATCATTCTCCCAGTAAAAGTATTTTCCCCCTATAACAACAGAATTTTTCCCATCGGTCTCAGTGGTGCCAAGACTCCACCTGATATCCAGATTTTGGGTTATTAATTAATAGCAAGACACATTATTAGCTGTCTTACTCTGTGGCAAGCAAAATTTTAAAAGGGTTTCTCTTCCCCATTGATTTCTATGGAAGGCACTGACTAATTAGCAAAATAACTTCTCTCCAATTCAGCTATTATGATTAAGTGTGTATTATCAGATCACACTACACAGACACTTCTGCCAGCATTTCCAAGCCGTGAATGACCATAACCACTCGATATTCATAATTACAGCACATTATTTTACAGCTAAGAATGAGCAGGTGGGACTCTCACAGTGTCTTCTTATTATATATTCTACAATAGATTACTTCCTTTTCCTATTTGACTTCTCTGCCCTTCACCGATGTCCTCAATGATTTCTTCCACCAAGTGCTTCGCTACTTCACCTCCCCTAATTAATTCTCAACTTCCAATTCTCCACTGACCCTCATGTAACTCTCTGTAGATACAAAAGCTTTGAAACCAAAATCCTCAGTGAGCGAATGTTGGCCAGAGAGCTTTCCTTCGAGCTTCTGCAGCTTTCAATCTCACAAAATGCGGCCCCAAATCCTGCTCTGAGCTGCACGTTACGCTGTCGTACCTCAATGGAATTTTCCCATTGTTGGACTCCAGAAAAGTCACAAAATTAGGCTCTGAGTGTGGGGATGAACCCTCAGGTTCACTCTCAGCAATGAGACTTTGCAAAGAGAGAGTCTCCTGTAAATCCAGCTCTTTTTTCCTTCACTTGCCAAAAGAATCCTCCTCCTCCTCCAGCATATGTGTAAGCAGAGAATACAAAATGAAAAGTATTGGATTCTAAAATTTCAGTGAACAGATTTCTAGTTTTACTTAGCTATGTTTAAGAAAAAAACTTTTTTAAAAAATCCCTCAGGTTAAAGGGAAGTTGAGAACAGCTGAGATAGAGCAGTATGGTAAAAATTATAGCGTGAACAAGAAAAAGACATCATCCTCTCTCTCACTTTAGGACTTGGCTGAAAAAATAGCTTTACTTTCAATTTTATAAAGCTTTCCTTACTCTGCATTTAGTGGTGTTTTAACCATTGTATTCAGTGCAAACAGATGAACTGCAAAAAGCTTGACCAGGTAGAACCAATGCATTTATTTGCATTAATCTCTCAGCAGAGACAGCTCCAAAGCTGCTGGACTTCCAGCAGCTCTGGGCCAAGTTTCCAGCACAAAATGCACACTTGAACACCAAATGCAGGGGTGTAAGTGAACAAGAGCAAATTGGCAGATCTTGAGTGATATCAGCAATTCTAGAACTGGGTTGCAGTTAAATCAAAATCCCAGTAAAACTCAAGGACAGCAGTTTTTGGCCTCAGTTCTATGGACCTTCCATGGCCCTTAGGTCAATGTACACTGAGCTGGGATCCAATACAGTAACAGGAATCAATAAATGATTGAAGATATTTATACTAGTAAAGAATTCAATCTGGATGACTTTCACCAGGTTTTTGATTTCATTCCGTGTACAGGACTTGGTATCTTTGTTACAGTTGCAATATTATTACAATGATATCTTTTTATTATGACTTAATATAATCCTTTATAAATTTTAACACAAACAAATACTTGGTTTAAAAAGAAAAGTTAATTTATCGCATGCCCATAAGAAGCCACTTTTCAGAACATCTTTCCTATCCTTTCCACCACATTATAAACTACACACATTTACTCTAATCCTGCTTGATTTACAATCTCTGTCATTCCTGAATTTAACCTGTTGTACAAAAACAGGCAGCTGAAATTGGAGACAGCTTTTGAATGGTATTTTAAGGACCTTGGAATCAATCAAAAAAGCAAACCAAACCCAACCCAAACAAAATCAACCAGCTATTAAGCCTACATAACCTATATCCAAAGTTAGAGTTCATCCGACGCCTCAGGGAAAGACAGAAATATTTTGCTCCCAATTTGGTCTCTGGGCACTGTCATATCTCGTACAATATCTGACTCTTTCAGAAATGACATTTTCATGTCATAAAATCTAATTGATAGGCACTTTCAAGTGCTATTTTTAGAGATAACATCCAAGACTAACGAATGCAATACACTGAGAAGTTTATATGAAGTTAAATCAAACTGTCTTGTCTCTGTCCAAGCCATGCTTTTCTTGTCAATAACACACAATAACAGCAACATTCCTCAAACGGGGGTTTCTAACCCTCATCTTTGCCTGAACTGTGCTTTCACTTGAAGCAATATTTACCATTGACTCAAAAGCCCAGAGCTCTCCTGTGCCAGGTAATGTGAGTTTTGTTTGGTTATCCTGGACCCCCAGATCTCAGGATTATGTATCATCGTGCAGCTGATACAAGATCAGATCAGCCAAATTTTCTGTGACTTCTGAGTCAATCTTCTCATTTTTTTTGGAGGAGAACACCAGGCTGAATAAAGAAAACTGCTATTCTGGGCTCATTTCAGTCTTTCACCTTTCACAGGTTTATCCTCGTATTTTCTGTCAGATTTCACCTTTTCTCACATTCCACCAGGAAACTTTGAAACACAATTCTTACTTTTTATCCTCAAATGACTTCAAAAAGCCTGACTACAAGCAGTCTTTGACTACAAGGTTCTTCTCTGCAATACAAACCAAAAAGTGAAGTAGCTCTGCCTGACTTACTCCGAAGTGGCTCAGGTGGGTTTGTGGCATCCTTTCCCCATGAATTCTAAGGTCAAGGTTCTCTCATGGGTTTTTTTATGATTTAGATTTTTTAGAACTATTGAAATGTGAGACACAAAACTGTTCTTAGAAGAACTAATCAGACATCCATAGCAGGACACATGACAAACGATTCCGCAGGATGTCAGGAAAAAGAACATCACAGTTAACTTCCTATTGACCCAGAATACAGTATTTTCCAGCAGGAAACACTATGAGCAGTAATTTTAAGTCAAGTTGACAGTTCTAAGTCCAAATCATCACAAAATTCAAACCCAAGTATTTAAGGGTTATATTAAATATCCTCAAGAGAGCTCTTAAACACCTTCATCCCTTTTCCATCCAGCAAACACACTAAGGGGAAATGCTCATTTAAAAAAAAATAAATAAAAAAATGGCTTAAATCTGCACATTACACTGGTAAAAAAAAAAAAAAGAAAAGAAAAAAAGTAATGAGGATAAAAGTGTCAAAAGTAGCCTGAGGTCTGGCAGCTGACAATGGTAACCTGTAGGGAGGTCAGTTGGGAAGCTCTCCAGAATCATTCTGGCACAGTGCACTCCCTTTAAAATGGCAATTCACCCTAACTTCAGCCTTCCAGCCAGTGCCTGGGAACAATTATCACACAACAAGAAAGAAACAAAATTTTGCTTAAATCAACATAACTCATTGAGAACAGTGAAGCTGCAGTTCATGCACGTGACCTTGCTACCAGATACATAATTTTTCTGATGAAATGGGGTTTATCTTCCCCAATGCCTCGTCAGGTGCTCTGCAGCTCTGGCATGCCTGACATTCCACCCTTGGGACTGGCTGTGAAAACAAGTAATAGGCTGTAATAAAGTCAATCTTCGTCGTGTCCCAGCTCTTCCTTTGGAAAGGTCAGTGCCCTTGCAGCATGCTTGTTATGTTTTTAATTTGTTAGCACTGCTATTCAAAAATAAGCCAATTTCTTTCACACAGCTGCATCAACCACCAGAAATAAAATGATAAACAGATGGCAGTGCACAGTCTGAAGGGTTTGGGACGTGTAGCTCTCTCCATTCTACATATCTGGCTTCAGATGTCCCATAAAGTTAAAAGGAGTTAATTCTGATTTAAAAATATTCTGACTGCAGACATAAAACTCAAGATCTACTCAAGGTACAAACTCTTCAGAGCCTTGCTGTGCTGCTCTTTCTTGTTCTTATTATTTTTAGTGCTGTTTTTGAAAGAAGTAAGGATGTAAGCAAGGGTGAGAGGAATCATAAGAGCACGTAAGTTTCAGATTTCAAAGCTTGCCCTTGATGATGTTTGAGAAAACTCCATTTCAGCTGGATTTCTTTATGCCAGCACAAAGCCCCCAAGACAAACAGAATTAAATATACACAATTCGAGAAAGAATATGATGCTATTATCCTAATTTGAAAATGAAGCTGTCAATAAATGAGAAAAACCAATTGGGATGAAATCAGAATAAGAAACAACAAATGAACTCTGCATTTTTATTTTCATCTGCTCTCCTCTATGGTAAAAAGAGTGAAAATTTCTTTTATTGCAGCTAGAACACTTTGATAAGAGTGTTTTTGTTTTCTCTCATTCTTCTTCTACAAGGAAATTGTCCATTCCACTGTTGTAAATAACTCAGGTTTCTCAGTTTTGCCCCTGCTTCTACCCTGTAAGTTCAGGGTAGAACAGCTACAGATATAAATGGACACAAAGAACTTGGGTATCACTGACCAAATCTTCGCTGTGCTCCATGTCAAACTACTACTGGCAGCCTTTGGCTCCATCTCTACATAAAGTGACTCCACAAAAAGGAGAGCAGAGATAAGAGAGACATAAACCCAAAATGCAGCATTGGAGAATGTGAATTACAGATCTTTATTCTCCTAAGAGCCACCTTATTGGCCACTCTTTGGCATTCAACAGCTTGCCCATTAACCCCCTGGAAATACTGTGTAATAAGGAATTAGCTTTGCGTTTGCCACCAATTACTGCAAGCTGGGAGCAGAAGCCTGTCAGCAAAATCTGTGGGTTTTTTTGAAAGGACAAAGCAAAATTGCAATGGTCTTCTGCCTTCCTGAGATGAGCTGAAGCAGTTCAGCTGTTTAAGGCCTTTTACCAAGGTTACTTTCAGAAAAAATAAATGAAACAACCAAAAAAACCCAACGAGATCAGCTCATAGGGATGTGCAGAAGTTGCCTATGCAACCAAAGTCCAGTTTAGCCCAGATTTTTTAAGGAGGTGTTTGGAATTCCTACGGATAACCTGCACTGTGTGCGTGCATCTACCGGGCGAGCTTGCCACAAGCAGACAATTAAAACCACAGCAAACTTGCAGGATCAGCCCTCTGCCATCTCCACATTTGAGGGAGATCTGGGTTTGTGCCTGGTCAGCGCTTTGCTAATTAACTGTATTCCAACTATTCTGCAGAAAGGATATTTAACTTGTAACGTATCAGATGAATATTGTGGCCAAATAAACTTACACTGCAGAATTGTAAAGTCGCTGTCAGTCTGCTGCATCTCACCCCGAGAAAGCTCAGAAGGAGCCCAAGTGTTGATTTTATCAATATTATGCCCTTTCTCAATATGAGGCATTTGAACACGTACCAGAGTTTAGAATTTCAGTATTTGAACACACAATGAAGTCTCCAACCAAGAATATTAAAATACAGGTGTCTAATGAGATAAACTTAATGAATATCTCAGGACTGGGATGTGTTTAATCCAGCTTTCTCCAGTCTGCTTACTTAAAAAGGCAGATGCCTTGTGCTTGCAATTCCATATAAGTTACAATCAGAAAAGTAATATTCATTGGGCCAGTGCTTGAAGCAGGCCCTTCAGGACAGTTCTGACTAAAACGTAATGGGTTTTGCTTCTTCTTCTATTTTATTGGCTCGGAACAGAGGTCAGTACATGAGGTATGGCTATTTTTGTCCTTTATCTGATACAGTCTCTTAACTTATTGCAGTCTGATTGTAAAATAATTCTTCACCCAGTGCTACTGGGTTTGTCTATTAGGATTCCGTGCTAAAAGTTTAGAATATAAAAGGTGAAAAGAGAATTTCCCACATTTTAAAGACAGCCCAAACAGTCTTTGCAGCAAGCTTGTGCATTCACCGACAGCAGAAACAAAACCCTGACACAACACAGGGGCTGGAAGCTGAAGGATAAATTATGTTTGCTGTGTTTTTCTGAATTGAATCCTGCCTGCATGATCAGCAGCATTCAGACTCCCAGCAGGGAAGTCTCCAAAAGAGAGGGAAAACTAGGCAGGAGGCTTTAAAGAAAGCACAGAGAAATGTACTGAAGGAAAATTCTGGTTGAGAAGTGAAATTGGTTGAATTGCCTACAGCAAGTCTGCGGAGAGAAGGGTCTGCACTGACTGCTCTGCTTTGAGGGGTGGAGAGAAAAGCATTGCAGAGCATGGAAAGCAAAGCCTGTGTGGAAAACTTGTTCATTATGGACAGTTTATTTACAGACAATCTGTTTTGGAATGAGACAGAATCAAGGAGACACCAAAGAAGCCACCGAGATAGAGTGAAGGGATGTACTTGGAGGAATCAGTCAGCAAAGGATTCACCAAAAGCTATGAATAAAAAACCAAGGTACACAGGAACAGAATATATACCATCATCTGGGCCTGAAAACAAGGACTGGCAACGGCAGAGCTGGAAGTTGCTCCCATCAGAGAATTTACCCCAAAGACAGGAGTCGTTTCTGCTTCATCATTACTAGCCAGCAGGAGCTTGAAAATATTCAAGATTGGATTAATTATGAATTTTTAAAAGTCAGATCATGATTGGGAGGTGGGAGGAGTAAGCTAAGCTCAAAAGCAGCTACAGAAGGGAAATGAGCAGCAGCCCTTTACAATTACTCAGAAAGAAAAATAGGAACTGCAATCTGAAGCGGCTGCTTGTCTGTGAATTAAACTCAGCATTGGCACAGAGACTCATCTCAAATTGCTGGTGGAGCCTTTAATGCATATCCCCATCTGAGAGCATTTGTTTCTATCAGAATAGATGGAACCAAGGAGCCCAAATCTCTTAAGCAGCTGAGAGGACCTCAGTCTAACTCCTTTTGTACAGGTGATCTATTCCTTCCTCAGTGGCACACCACGGCCTTCCTTTCTTACAGAACCATGGATTGCTTCCCCCAGATATCAGGACAATTTTTCAAATAGCAGAATTTTAAAACTCTGTCTTCTGGGCACCCCAAAAATGTCAATCTTGGTGTAAGGCGTAAACTGATCAATTTGTCTCCAGGCAATTCAGCTGTACAGAAAGGGCATAACAAATGCCTGGGACACAGCACACGAGACAAAATATAGTTAAGAACAGACCACTGAACTTCTCAGATTTGTTTTGTCTTCTGCCCGATTTCACTACAGAGCACGAGCTAAGGACAATGCTCAGACGTGTTGGAAATCTTCCATTAATTTAATGTATGACACTCGCCAAGGGTGGCTCTCTTCAGAATGGAGACACGGCTGTGGAGATAACCAAAGCTCTAGGTTAGACCTGCAATTCTGGTGTAACCAGGAGTGTTCAGTTTCATTTGTAAAAGACCAGAACCCTCCCTTGTGTAGTGCACAGCCATAACTCCCTTATCAGCCTGATTTCTAAACTTGCTCTGAACTCTGAAGAACTAAAATTCCACCATGTTTGTAAACAACTCTTAAAATGAAGGAAAAAACTATTTTTTCTAGGATTGGACACTACCTGATTAATGTCACCAAACAATAAATTTGGCCTTTAAAGAATTACCTTTTTTCAGTATTACCTCAATACTGAGTTTCTTGTAACCCGTTTTTATGCCTTTCTGCTTCGATGGAGAAAAGCAAAAAGAAAAGCTGAAGAATGAATCACAACTGGGTTTGAATGTAAAGATGTCACCTTCTACAGAAAACATGCTTCCTTTTAAAATCAGCTCCTCCGAGACAAGATAATAGGTTTCTAATGACCTAATTAATTTTACACTAAGTGTGTTTTCCAAACGTACAAAGTTAGACAGCAAATTGCTGTCTGTGCTTTGGTAAGGAATGGCTGTCTCCAAACAAACCTCTGAGCCCAATGTACAGTAATTCATGCCAACAGTTTATTCTAATTACAGCTGAATATAATGGTTCAGCTGAGATGCCAAATTTCACTGCAAAGAACACTTTGCTAGACAGTAAATAAAAGAAAATGAAAACAAATTATTAATCCGAGTTCTTTTAGCTGAAACCTTGGGGTTTTTTTCTAATGACATAAAGCTACTGAAAGGTATAATGTAACAGACAGGATCAGCAAATTCAGAAAATTAGAAGAATTTTTTTTCAGCAAAACTAGCAGACATATGTTTATTCACATTAACACAGAGCTCATAACATTGACACTCTTTTTCCTCATAACCGTACCAGGATTCCCTGAAATTGTGATGGGGAAAGTTATCATCAGCTGTGAAAAATTGAGGTATTTGTTCTTCCCTCTCTCTGACCACGCAGATTCTGGTCTGTCAAGATGGATTTCAGGAGTTAACTCCTGGCTCAGAACCAGGGTAAATTGTCTTTACTCCTTGTTGTATATTAAAATTCCTCTTACCTGTGTTTTAGGAACATGCCAGGACACCCCACAACACACAGACATCAAAGTAGAACAACCCAGAAATGCCGTATCTCAGACAAGCAGATTATATGAAAATTATAGCTTTAGGGCAAACAGCAGAGCTGAATGTTAAATAGTTTTTATATTTTTTTTTTTTATTTTTTTTTTAAATGTCTTAGCAAACTTCTGCCCAACTAGAAAAAAGTTTTGTAAAACACATAACAATAAGTATAAATTGTGTATATATAATGAAGTTGTGGTGCACACTAAGAAAGGCAAAAAGGAGATTTTATGTGTTAATAGCTTTTATGGAAATAAACAAATATTCTACAGGAACATGTTCATATAGAAGGAGAAGCAAAGAGCTGAGCTGGTTTTCTTTGTTACTTTTAGGGACACTGAACATTCAACATCTGTATCTGAGATTTTTAAAACTTTACAGGATTCCAAATACAGAGACTTTGAAACCAACGTTTAAATAAATAAAGCCATGAAAATAAAGGGAAAATAAAAGCCAATAAAATAAAGGTAAAAATGCAATCAAACAAAACCAAAACCGTGCAGAAAATGCAGGTATGAGAACTGTATCCAAACCAACATGGGTTGGAAGTACAGGAACAGCACCACCACACGTATTTTAAGCATTTTTTAAGAAGACCTCACATTCATTCAACAGAGGACAGAAGCACAAATTCCTGATACCAGAAGAGTCCCTCCTTTTTCATATTGGCACCCTGCAAAAAGAATATTCGTTATAAAAAGGCAGACAAATTCTGTAGGATAATATGAATGAGGCATGTAGTTAATCCACTAAGATTCCATTAAGAAGTGAGCTGATGTTCAGCCAACTAATTACCCATTCATTAAAACAGAACCATAAATGACATTTCCAACATATTACAAAACCCCTCTGTAGCAATATTTTCCCATCTACATCTCTTCTGACATTTATATTCTATGTCTCTTTCATAATTATTTCAAATAATTCCTCTGACATATTGAGGGGGAAATAGCTTAAAAAGAGATTACTTACCACCTACCAATGGCTCACAAAGAAAGGAGCAGGACAAAGTAATTATGTTGGGGTATTAATATAGAATTGATGTGCTTGTAGTCCCTAATAATTACTACTGTGCTTTCATTTTTCCATGGTGAAAATTTTAAGGAGCTTGAAATTATTTGCCCTCACCTATAACTGAAGATTCACCCTCCCAAAAAACGAGCACGAGTGAAACTCACTCATTTGATCCACAGAAGGTGATGCAGCACTGATAAGTTGACATTAAAAATAAATAACTAAATCCAGAGCTGGTATTTTCACGTCTCAGCTCTGCTGTTGGTAGTGCAGCAGCTGCTGCTGTGCTCACCAGAAAAGGGAAGTGGAGGGAGGGGTGCACAGACGTCTCCAGACAAAAACAAACATGGTTTCAACCATGAAACTTGAACACTTGAAACTGAGAACTTGTCGCTCAGTACAAATTGTTATTTGTTGTATTTTCACTCAGGCCCTCCCTGCACCTCTCTGGCTGGTAATTAGCAAAGCCACAAAAGCTGACAGTTTGCTGGAAATGGTACAACTTCTGGGATATTTAGGCCAACAAAAATCTGCAGTCCTCTACAGGTGGCTTATTTCAGCACATTTTCATATCAAGTTTTTTTTGTATAAAGATTATTTCTTTGCTACAACACTACCACTTTTTAAATTTCTCATTATAATAAATAAATAAATAAATAAANTTTAAATTTCTCATTATAATAAATAAATAAATAAATAAATAAATAAATAAATAAATAACATTTCTCCTTTACCCATTGGCCCATGTTTTGGCTTCCAAACTGCATTTTGCTTGAGCAGTCTTTCCCGTCTTTGCATCATTTATCTTACAGTTCCTGTCCTTATCCCTCTCCCACTACTCATTTTTCTGACCTAACTTCTAATGATATTCACATTTAAAATCCATCAAACTTTGTGCTGATCCCAGATTTAGTTCCAATCAAGAAAACTTAGTCAAAAAAAACCAACTTCAAGGAAACCTAGTCAAAGCCAGCTATGCATTACAGTGTGTATCTGATGAGATAACGACATCTGACAGATAAAAGAGATAAAATGGCCCCAACGCAGGTTTGCAGCCCTGCAAATGTTCCCAGAGCCATAAAAAGAAAAAAGGTGGGATGCCACGGTTTTATCATGCGCTGTTTAGGGATAAAAGAAGCTCCATCTGATACTGAAGCTGCAGCTCAAATTGCATCTACAAAGAACTGACCTACATAATCAAGAGAGGGGCTCATCTCTCCTAAAGGTCTCTTTCCTTTTATTTTCTGCCATTAACAAACTCAAATAAGTCAGAAACCAGATTGGTCAAGCGATTGTAACAGCTGACACGTCCCTGGATAGAAAAGTGACCTTCCTGACACCACTCCAGCTGCACTGGTCAGCACCCACAGGATTTGGGGAGGCTTCAGCAGAGCTGGGTGTGGAACAGAGTGTGAGGTTACTGCCAATTGCCAGATTTAGTCTGCAACCTTGACCGAAGTCAGCTCCCTGTCTGAAGCACAAACAACGAGGTATGATCACAAGACAGATGCTGGAATACAAAAAGCTCTGGCAAGCATATGGAAAAGAGAGGGGGAAAAAAAAGATAAGAAGGTCTTTAGATGCAAAGGCTGCTAAAGGTTCCACTTCCCAAAAAAGAAGGTGGGATTTCTGAAGAAGCACCTGACTCTGCACATCCTCACAGTCCAGAATGCACCCACTGTGAGAGGAGCACAGACCTGGATGGCATCACACAGCCACTGCACTCTCACCAGCACCTAACAGCCAAATATTGAACCTTCCAGAATAGACACAAACCTGCAAAGTTCATAAAATGACCTACTGTCTGTGTTCAAAATTTATTTCTTAAGGAAACTTTCTTAAGATATACAAAGGTTAGGAAATCCACACTCAGAAGAGCACCATGGTCATAGATATGAAAAACACAAAGAACTTTGTCCTGAATTGAAGGAATTAGGCTTGTCAAAAAAAACAAAAAACAAAAAACAAACTCTCAAAATTTGTGGTTTCCACCAAAAAAACCCCAAGGAGAGACACAAAAGCTTTAATGGAAAAGAGGTTTGTTTGGCCTGTTTCTATACTACATTAAGTTAGATGGTAAATGAGTTGTGGCCAAGCACAACATAGTGGTGGCAAAAGAGAGCTCCTTGATTTCTGAGTTCTCTGTAAAACAAGAGAAACAAGGAAGAATCCAAAGCCCGTTCCATTTCCCTCATCCAGCCCAGTGGATGGAGAGCCAGGACTGCAAAGAGCATTCTGGATTAACCTGAACAAATCTAAGAAAGAGGATAGGGATCAGCACAATCCCTGAAAATTCTGCTTCCCATTCAGAAACATCCAAAAGACTCATGACTCTAGACAGGTACAGATAATTTAACACCTCTAAAGAGAAAAATATAGACAATTCTCTCAAAAAAACTTCATGAAGAAATCTTAGAGATTTAAGCAATGCCTCACAATCATTGGTCGTAGGATTGATTCTTCTCACATAGATTTTTTTTCCCCTGAAAATTATTTTTACATTGGCTTTAACATACTTAGAGGTCACCACATAGACATAATTTATTGCAACCTGTTAGGGAAGCTCTTCCTGTGAAAATGGGCTGATCAAATGTTTATAATGTGGGTCGTGATCATCCACTGGTGTACTTTCATTTCCTTGCTGGGAAGCTCTCACCAAGTAAGGATTTCAAAAAGAAACCATTCTGTGGCAAAGTCACTAATATGAAAAATAGTCAGAGTGTCCTCTTTAAAGCACATGGCATTTAGTTTACATTTTAATTACACAAAATTCTACCACAGTAATTTAAAGGAAAACTACTTTTTCACATTGTGCACGAGGTTTTTTTTTTTTCCCCGAATCCCACATTTGGACACAGTCTCACCAAGCAGTTAAGAACGGCTCTCTTCGAAATAAATTGGTACTAAATAAAATGTGTTTACTCTCCGTGTATGAAAGTGTATTGTTAAAAACAGAATGTGAGCAACTTGGAACAAATTTGAGAGCAGATGCATGGGGTAGTGCTGTTAAACAGCGACGCTTTTAAGGCTCTTCAAAGCAGCAGTCCGCAGGCAGTGGGAATGCAGCACCAAGATAAAATACCTATCAGTGGCACTACAGTTTGCAGCAAAAATAATTGATGAGGAGTTGGGCAGAGTGGATTATAAATTGCAGGGTGCAGGCAGTCATTTCTGCTCTGGTCAATGTAGATATTAGATATAAAGACAGTTGCTGGTACAATAGAGGGCAGAATAACCCGCTACCTAGGAGGATTATATTTTATTGATTGGTATGAGATAAAACACCTATATTAGCCCAAATTAGTTTTTACTGCCTTAAGGAAAAAAAAAAAATCTCTTTCTGCAAACCCTGCATCAAATATTAATCAAGCAATAATTAAATGGGATAAAGAAAACTGTCCTGATATCTCACTTGCAATCATTTTCTTGGTGTGTAAAATAAGCCAAGCATGACTGAATAAAACTGCAGTACTCTAATACCGGATTTTTAAATTTTAATGTTCTGTTTTACTCCTAAACCCTTATTAGAAATACCAGTTTGAGCTGGCAACTTCTGGTAGCCTATGGAGTGAGAGCGTTGCTCATCCACGATGCAGCAAGACTGGAGAGCAGGACCAATGCAGGAAGGTAAGGCTTTAGATTCCTCTTTTGCATTACCCGAACCATTTCATTTCACTGCAGGCTTTTTAAATTATGTTTCTATGACAGAATACCGAGGTCAGAGAGAGCCAGATACAGGAGACCATTTACCTCCCTGCTCAGCCAGCAGTTACACGCGTGCTTAAGTACTTTTTAAAGGAAAGAACTTCTTAACCAGATGCTTAAAAGATTCCTGGCCTGTGGAGGGGTGAACAATTAAGCAGCCAAGATGCAATTATGAGCTCAGGTTCTGCAGCTCCTGTGCTGGACTGTGCCAGTGCCTGTTTCTTTACCTGTTAATAAGTCATGGCAGGTACAGTGGGCTGTCAGATTAATTATGGTTAATGGGAAGTTCATGTCTGACATCACAGCAAAGAGGGATCTTTAACATACAGTAGATAAGATAATGAATATCAGAGAAAAGTCTTTAAGAGATGCTGTTTTAGTTATCCTAATTCCTTTGATTTGCACTCTGGAACCCAACTAAACCCTTTTAATGTTCATGGATGTCTTGCTAATGGTTCAAACTCATAGACTGACTTTTGCAGGTTGTATTATCAGAAAAAAAGAAAAGTATGCATGATTTCAATTAAAATTTTTTTGGAAAGACTCCATGACAGAGAAGCTACAGCCTGTCACAAACAGGTTGAACAAGAGTAGAGGTCTCAGCCCGCTAAAGAAGCTATGGTCAGCTTTCCATGCGTTCCAAGCATCTGATTTGAGAACTAATTATATGAACTTAATCCTCTGCAGAATCAGGATCTTCATATAACAAATACCTTTAAAATAATTTTCAAAAGTATTGGTGCTGAAGGAAAAAATGTGCCATAAATGTGCCTGTTCAATAATTAGTTCAGAACGTGTGTTGTTTTCAGAGATCACAGCTGATGGCCAGCACGACGTGTCCTGCCTAATCTGCACTTCAAAGACAAAGTAGGTTTCATTTAGTTTGAACCACTACCTCTCACTGCACTAAATAATACATAAAACTTACAGCCCTGAGAAAAAGCAGGAATGAGGCAGCAGCCAGTGCCAGAGGGATCCCTGCTCACGGACTGCTGGCTCAGAAGCCAACGAGACCAAGGTGGCTCCCTGCAAGGCTCCAGCCCTGGCTCATTAACAGCCAGACTGGCAGCCTGACAAGCTCCTGTATTTCCCAGCTCTGCAGTCCTCCAGCAGCCAGTGTGGAACTTTCTTGCCCAGGGAATTTCTACAATTTGCCTTCCATCAAATCGCTTTTACTGCGCAACATCAAAATCCTCTGAAATGCAGAAATTGCTTTCCTACGGACTTGTACAGCTCCAAATTTTTCCATGCGTTACACTTCGGTCCCACCTCTGAGATTAAACAATATTGTGTTTGGGAGAGATTCCTTCCAAAATTCTGTTATGGCTGCAAACAGATGATGTACATGGAGCTGAACAAAGCTGCACCTGCTGCAGAGACACACCTGCACTGCAGAGGGACTTGGCTGGGGATCCACTCAGTCCAGGACAATTCTATTATTGCACCCTCTGGTCAGCTGAAGGCAGGCTGCCCAAAAAGTGGAAAAGTTCTCCTTAAAAGAGCAGGAAAAGAAACAGATGGCCCTGAATGAGGATATCATACTTCAAGAAAATGAAAGTTATTAAAAATGAAAACCATAGAGTTAAATCTGAGGGGAAAAAAAAAAAAAAAAGACTTTAACTTTGCTTGGATGTAATTTAAAGGCTCCATAAAAGACCTGAAACAAACATGGAGCAGATAGAAAAATAAGCTCTAACCTAGTGACCAGAAACATTCTGCATCTACTTTCAGAGCACTTAGTTTGCAGCACATAAAATATTGAGCTAAAAGAGAACTATTGATGTAGATGTAATGGATGTGTAAGTAAACTTGCTTTTTGTGTACATCTTAAAAGTAATTTAGAGCCTCATATGTTGGGAATTGCTGAGTCTAATTTTTAGCCTGGAGCAAATTTTTATAGCTAAATATCAAACTCTAATGATAAGGGTTTCTAATGGTCAGACTTAACTACTTTTCTGCTGCCAGGTATTCTAAATATCCCAGCCTACCTTTCCCAGAGCTGATTCCACAAAACAGGCCGTTCACCTTCTTCACATAAACTCTAAATTTCTGCAACTTGAAATTGGGCATTATTGGGAGACATTTAAATCTCATCTGTTTTAATGGAGAGCATGTGTTCATTTTCTTTCAAACTACCTTTGAAAGGATCATGAGCAAGTAGTTAAAACTATTAGTTGACATTTCAGTTCTCAACAGCTCTATCTAGCCTAAAATTGTTCTCTTTAGAAATGGTAAAGATATTCAAAACAAATAATTGTGAGTTACTGAGAAAATCGAAACTCTCAGTGCTCTTCATTTCATTCACATAAAACTAACTTCTCTTGACCTCTCAGTTTCAAAACAACACTTTTTTTTTTGCAGTTGATGTAAAATGAAGCACAAAAGTGCCTGTGCTTTTAACCAAATGAAGGCAGAAGAGCAAACACAATTTCCTGTGCCTAATAGACTCCAGTATTCACATTTCTGGTGGCCAACCTAAAAGAAAAATGCTGCTATTCTATAGCGCCACTCATTCAGGGAAAGGAGTCATTCAGAAATGTCCCTATAAAAAATGTCATTAAAAACTTGCTGCCCATTCCACAAGAAACTTTATTCTGTTAATCCTGGACAGGTCAAAAGAATTGGCGATAAATCAGAGACAACCCAGGAGCAGAGTTCTGCCTTCTGCAGGGCCAAAATTTTTTTAAAAAAACCCAACCAGGACACACACGTGTTGGGTGCAAGATTTCCGTGGATAGCGAATCTTGGCTTTCCCTCATCTTTAACGTGGTGTCTCAGACCAGGGGCAGAACAGGAAATAAATCCAAGATTTCCTAACTGTCAGTTGTGTCACACACTCAGAACACTCAAAGTGTTGCCAGCTGATGGAGATATTCTCTGAAACCCTTCCCCAAACACCCATAAATTGATGAAAAGCATCAGCATGGCAGCCCAAGGAATCAGCTGCCATAAATTGGAATAGAATTCTTAGACTTGCATTCTTAATACCTTTTAATTTAATCCAATATATTGAGCACGCAGGAAATATTACTGCCTCGATTTTTCAATTAACTGCTGTTGACTAATTGCACTGCTATGGTTTATAATCAGCAGAATGTACAGTTTTAGCAACAGTATGACAGAGTGCAGCATTACACCTCCTTAACTCGAGCAAAGGAAGGAAAAATAACAAAACCTAATAAATTATAAAAGCAATGAATTACATATTTTTTACTTAAACGGTTAAGATGATAAAGAATTAAATCCAATACTGACTAAAACAAAAGAATTTTTTCAGTGATTTAATTCTGTTGATTGCAGAATTAATTGTATTTGCATAGTAATATTTAAGTACCAGAAACTGCGAAAGGAAGAATTCTGAATATCAATTACGTTAATTATGATTGCAGACTATTGGGAGAAAGGAAAAGATCAGTCTTTTTCCCCCTTATTTTCCTTAGCATGTGCTTTTCTGTGCACAGTGGTAAGATGAGAGCTCCAGTTGCTATAACAACTTAACTCTCTCTTATAATCAACAATCATCTAACTTTAATTGCCATCCTGCCCTTCTCAACCACCATGTTCAACAGCAGTTGTATGAATTCCATCAATTTTGCTACTGAAATCTATTCAACATCTCAAAACAAGCTGGAGTATCCTCACCCATCAGAGTTAGCCTGAAGTTGTCTTTCCCTTCCTTATTGTGGCAAGGCACCATCCAAAATGCTTTACTCTGTCCATGAGAACATCCTGGCACACTGATCCTCTGATTAAATCCAAAGCTAAATATGAAACAGAATTGAAACTCAATGCATGAAACAAAACAAATTAAAATCGCAATTCAAAATTTGAAATATATTAGATATTAAAATATTTTTTCTGAGAGTATAAACATCCCTGGCTTGTACAAAAGAAATTCTAATTAGGTTACAACAGGAGTTAAGTTAGACATAAAAAATAAAGTAATGGGAAGAGAGGATGGAGCACCCAATGAACTTTAAAATCTAGTGTTGCAGAGAGACAAACTACAAAGATTGTTTCAAACTTTATAATGAAATATAAAAATTTCTACTGTTGGCCTCACTAATGTTTTCTTTCAGTAATCGAACAAATCACATTTGAAAAATGGGAATTTTTTTACCATTCTTCAAATATTCTGTAATTCAGGCCCTGTGGGCTCAGAATAAAATTAGGCCTTAGCATTTACCCATTAATTATGACGCTGATGTGTATTAACAGGCCTTGTAAGTGACAGCAGAAACAGACAATCAGAGCAGAAAGAAAAAATGGAATCAGCATCAAATACGCCAGGGTTCAACAGAAGCTAAAAGAGGTTTTTAACATAAGGTACAAAAGATAAACAAGTGATGCAGTATTAACTGAGATAATTGATTCTTTCTGAGCAAAAACAATGAAGGCTCAAATTGTACTTAAAGTCATGTACTTTTGCAATCACTGCTTCCTGCCTCGTGCCCTACACCTCTTTTATAGTCCAGAAACTTGCAAATAATGCAGCAGCAGCCCAGAGCAACACTAAAAACATCAGGTGCATGACCTCACTTTCATTTATAGCACAAGGCAGAGATCCCAGAAAACTATTTCAGTGCAGTAGTGGAAGCTAAACCAAGGCATAAAACTGGATAGTGCAAATGATTCGACCCCAGCCAAAACTTTTGGCAAGGTATTAATTTGTTGACTACACCTCTGAGTGTTTTACAATGAAAATGCAGCAGATGCATGAGAAAAATCAGAAAGGTGGAATTTGCCTGCAAACATGGGTGTGGGTGCAGCTAAGAGAAAAAAGATCTCCCACTGTGCAATCCTATCACACTGTAGAACAATCAAAAAATGTACTGGTATTTAATGTCTATTCAAGCCTTTTTATCTATTTATTTGTCTATTTCATTCAATTATAATGAATATTTACAATTAATGAATTTTATTTATATATATATAAACGCATAAGGACTTTGTCAGGAAGTCACAGCACAGTAAAAACAAATTGTGCTGAATTTTTGGGCAGCAACTGAATAGTCCTTTTATCAGAAATCAACAATTCTAAAACAGAATAATGAAATAAGAACAACTGATGGTCTTTGCTGAGGCCCACTTTGCAGAATTGCAGCGCTGAGGAAATGGAATGAGCTTTGACTTCGCTTCCAAAAGCAGCATTTCATAACACAGCAAAAACCGGCTTTCTTTTGATCTTAGCTTATCAGATCCAGATCGGAGAACAGAACGAACTATTTATCTTTAAAAAGTAATATCTTTTTGATTATATGTCACAGCAGAAATCTTATCTTTGTCTCGGAAGTTCGAGACTAATGACGACAACATCAGGAGCCTTGTGAACCTTGACAGTGGCTCAGCCAATTACGGGATGAGCGATGAAGATGGAAACTTCTTTACTTCCCTGCGACATTTCTGGCAACCATAATTCTGCAAATCTAAATGGAGTCATTGCTTTTCGCCCCCGTGGGCAGAGCCATAACTCCTCACATCTACATTCTAACCGGGTTTTCTAATAGCTCCATTCATTTCTCAATCTCCCTAATAAGATTGCCAGATAGGACAGCTTGTCTCTGGCATATTTCTCTTCCGAAAAGACAAAAATCATCATTCAGCCTTTCAGCGTCACATTTGGGTCATCAGAACTTGTCAAATTAAACAAACTAATATTGCAGTTGGAAATGAAAAATGAAAGAGACGAAAGAAAGCTCTGTGCTTCCTGGAGCTTCCACCCTTGGTAAAGTCAAACATGTTTGAAAAGTTACTCCTCACCTCTGAAACACAGAGGAACATTTCTTAGACTGAGGTCAAGACTTGGCATTCGCTGTGTGGTGTGAAAATTTTCACGTTTAGAACTTAAAATTGTAACCAACTAATGAAGTAGCACTGCACACAGCAATGCTGGAATGTAGAAAATAGTATTTTGAATTAGCAAAGGCAGTTTTGAGGCAATTTTTTTCAGGCAAAAGAGAAGTCAAAAAAGTCTCAGTTGAAAAAAAACCAAAAAAACTGCACAAGCTTTTTAATATTCCCAAACAGGCTACAGGAAAAACAAAAAACAAAACCAAAGCAAAACAACAACACCAAAATCAACCAAACAAAAAAAAAAAACCAAACCAAAAAAAAAAAAAACCAAAAAACCAAACAAAACAGTGCAGAAATAAATACATTTTCCAATCAAGTTAAGGAAAACTATTCTCGATTACACCAATGATCTCTCATCACAATAAGTGAATTTTTTACCTCAGAGCAGCAACAAAAAATTGCTCCAAACTTTATTTGAAAAAACATGGCAAGTGAGAAGCTTGTCTTAATTTGTATGTATGTGAAATACCCGTGACACCTCATTTCACTGAATTATTCTGCATTAACAGACATGAACCATCCACACACATTGGTTTAAAAACTGCAGAACTGAAAAATACTGTTAGAAGCTCTACGACAGCTTTAATTCAGAGGCTGAGAAACCAACCTTAAGTGGGAAGGATCTGTGTGCAATTTTTCTGCCACTCAGTCAATAGAGACATTTTCCTCTTTTAATTAAGATATTCCTTGTCATTTTATTTTATCTTAATTCCACCAAATGCGAGATTTATTAAAGCAAAATTAACATACTTTTTGCTGTAGTGGTTTCTTCTTAAATCCTCATTTCTCACTGTGTCCAAGGTGCCCATTTCAACCAACTCTCGAGGAAACAACATTATCACATAAACTGCTACCTGCTCCTACCGTGGCAAATTCAATTGCCTCATAGCTCAAAGATTGAGAAGAAAAGAAACCTTCAGATTCATTGTTCATTTGTAAAGAGCAAGTGGAAACAGAAACCGAAGAGAGGACTTGGATTTTGATAGAGTTGACTTTCTTTGAGAGAGAGAAAATATCAGAGAGTGCAAATATTGCAGCGAGTGAAAATAGGGTCGACATCACAAGGAATGTTTGTTGCCTGATGGAAAATGTGCCTTTCAAAACTCAGCAAACAATATCAAAAGCTTCGGTTTCATCTCCAGTACAATGCACAGACTGGTACAATCCAAACCATCCAATTCTTTTAACACAGTAAACTCCAATTATTTGGAATCAGATGCAGTTGACTGCAGTTCTTTGCATGACATTTTCTGGCAAGTTTTAAAATGAGAACAAATCCTGTTTACTGACATTCCACAGCACCCACGGTCTGAGGGAACAACACTGTATGTGAGAGAATGGCTATAAAATAATGCAATTCCAAATGCAGCTCTTCTCCAGTCTTGGATTCTCAGACAGAGCCAAGGAACCAGGCAGCACTGGGAGAACATTTCCTTAAATAACTTATTTCACACATTGCCTTGATTTCCATGGAATCTTTTGCTTTAACGTGGATTTCTCATTTAGACAAATACTGATTGCAAAAACTGCAAAACAACGACTCGTCACTTCTCAGAGGAAGAAATATTCTTTCCCCAAAATGGTTAAAAAAATAAAAATTAAAAATAAAAGTGAGTTTAACAAACCAGAATATTTCCTGAAACTTGTGGAATAAATCTACCTGAAGGTACCTTGTTCTTTCACGTGCTGTCAGCATAATTCTGTACATGACCCGGGGGTTTTTTGGACAGATGGACAAGAGGCAGGAGGGTGCCCAGGCTGGACAGCTGCCCCAGGCAGGCCAGAGGGACAGGCCCTGCCGTGGCCTGTCATGCCCAGCAGTCACCAGGGGCTTTCCAAAGCCACCGTTGCTCAGGGACTGGCTGGGCATTGGTGTCCTTGGGGGGAGCAGCAGTCACTCATGTTTTCATTTTGGTTTTTAATTCTTCTTTCTTTATTAAACTTTGCTTTGTCATGAATTTTCTTGCTGTTCCTCTTGTATTCTCTCTACCATGCTGGGAACGGGGGGGTGAGAGAGTGGCTGTGCCCTCCTTGGCTGCTGGCAGGGGTCAACCAAACCCCTCTGAGCTCCTGCTGAGTAGCACATGCCACTGTTTATGTTCTTTGGGTGAAAACCTCTGAAAACTGGGCAAACCCAGGCCAACTGCCTGGGCCAACTTCGTCCTGATTTGAGAGTCAATGTTCATGGTACAAAATTCCTCCTAGTGAAGCTGAACTCAGGATAAAGTAGTGAAAGTCAGTAGATGCAGAATCATAAGAGCCAGATCAACATTTTCTTTTATGTTCAAATGCATATTTTTGGAGGAAAATGTACTGATTAAATCTGGAGCTCTGAAATAACACCTTTTTTTTCTGCTTCACTATATGCATTTCGGTGCTTTTGTGTAGCTACTTCACAACTTGACAGCTACCTTCATGATATTTTTAATTAAAAGACATTAAACACTTCAAAGAACAGCTAGCCACTCTGCCACTTTGCAGCTTCCTTTGTTCTGCTCCTGCAATGCCAGAAACTGCACACCACTGACACCTTCCTGGGATGCAAACCAGTGGTTATCTGAAAGCCTCCACCAGCTACAGCCTTTTCCTCAAATTACTAAATTTAAGCTTTTGGTAATTTTTTGGCTCTTCTCTTTGCTCCTGTTGGCACCAAAAGGGACAATCATCAGAAAGAATTAGTTGTTGGGTGAAGAAACACAACTGCATCAGCAGAGGCATTTCAATCTGTAACGCTCACTTTAGTTTAAGTCTTCAAAGAAAAAGATTCATTTTCTTATACTAAATACACCTCTTCAGTTATAAACCATTTGATTCACTCTCAAAATGGAGAATCATTTGATACATTTATCTTAAAGCTATCTTAATTTTTAAATCTTTTTTGCAATGTAACCAGCCACCAGGACCTTAAGTTCTACAGAGCAAATTCTGCAAGTGGCAAACTGATTTTAGATTCACAGCCCAAACCACCCAGATATCTGATCCCCTGCTGCCATTCAGCCAACAGGACCAAAAAAGCCATTTATATAATATTCACTATGACCATGGGAATAATAAGAATAATACCCTAATAATACCCTTTGCCCAAAGGTGAAGGAGGCAGTTGACATAAACCCAGGTGAGCTGCCTTGAGCCTTGCACTTGGGAGTTTTGTGCCACTTTTGGCAAGAAAAGGGAAGTCTGTATTTCAAGCACTGCACCATTCTTTTGATGTTATGTATATTTTCACCAATAATAGTTTATTGAAGTATGGGAATCAATTTCTGCCTCCCCATTCCGGCTGCAAAAAATCTCATAATTCTTAAACTACATTGTTCCTGTCCACTGCGTGCTAAAACCAGGTTAAGTGAGATTAGTACTGAAAACAGGTTAAAAATAGATTCCTACACCAGAGGGAGATGGATTTAAATGTTATATATTCTGAAGGAGGAGCAGGGGGAGAGGGGACTAAGAGGTCTCACAAGGGGGATTAGACTTTGCTACTTAATAAAATATTAAGTGACAATCAATCAAAGTGGAATATGAGGGAAGCACGGTTTCCCAGAACTGCTCTTTTAGGATTTGTTTTCTTCAAAATTTGCATTCCTTTCTGCATGCTTGGGAGACATATGTATGTTGGCTTTTTAATGATTAGAAATGGCTTTGATCTTGACTACTTGAAGGAACATGAAGATATAAATAGTGTGAGTGGATACGATTAATCCCAGTAATGACAAACAGAACAAAAATCCAAGATAAGCCTTTCCGAAACTTTCCAACATACCTCAGGAAGTTCAATCCTAAGCTTGTGCCGTTCCTAAGGGAATGATCTATGGAAAAGGTCAGGAACACGCCAGTGTTCAGGGCCCCAAATACCACCAGTGCCAGTTTATCAAAGGTAAGGAGGCAGGAAATCAGAAACGTCAGCTTTCTGCTTGAGTGGCTGCCACTTTCCTCTGAGATAGACTAGGGAGCAACAAAACATCCTTCCTGCTGCAACATCACTGCCAAAATACCCAAATAATATGGGATGACCAGGTATGACAAAGAAAATAACCCAGTGATCAAAGGAAATGTCACCAGGAGACAATTAGTGCCCAGTGGCCAGGGTTTGGTGGGTATTGGTGAGGTGTGAATGTAGAACTCTTGTTAGTTTTTATCCAGACAGCTTAAAAAAGTGGCCTTAAATTGTCACTAAGATGATGAAATTTTCTGTATCTGTGTGAGAGAGCAGCAAAGTGAGATGAGAGGAACGGCTGCTACAATTAAAAGAGGAAACTTTTAAAGGCAAAATGCAAAACACCCTAAGAAAAATCTACAAGACAACACCTTTAAGCTTTCTTCAGATCTCATCTCCTCAGTGCAAGAACCCAGCCCTCCAGAAGATGCCTGTCCCTCAAAGTGGTAACTTTTAAAGTCCTCTTGTCTTGGGACAGCACTGCTGAAACCAGAGCTCTCAGTTCCTCAAGGGCATAAAATATATCATACAGGTGTGTATAAATAAATAAATTAATAAATAAATAAATATATAAATCTGACCTAAATCCTCATCCTACTTGTTTGCAGCATCAGCTTTAATGCATGAAGTTGATTACTTCCAGTGAAACTATGGAAAATTAAATGGAATATGAGAATTAAAAAAAAAAAAAGAATGGACCAGTTGTTCCAACAATTAAAATAAAGTTTTAGAGAATTCTCCTGCATTTTTCAGTATTCAATTGACTGAAGGACAACTTCTCCTTCCTTCCCTTACGAGCTACCCTCTTCTTTTTCATAGATTCTTTGTATTCAGGGGCTATTCGACCAAGAGAAAATTAACTTGCAGACTGAGAAGTAGAGTATGGCAACAAAAGATAATTAACTAATCAGTGAAAAAAATTCAAAGCTCTTATTTCTATCGAAACTGCCAAGTCATGGAAGGAAAAAAATATAAAGCCATAGTGAACACTTTTAGTACTTTCACGGCAAAACACATGAAGACAAAGCAATTAAGTAGTTATTTTAGTTTCCTGCCTTGCTACTTATTTTAATGTATTCCCACACCAATGCCTTGAATTTTAAACAGAAATATAAAACCACAAAGCCTACACCCCACTCCTCCTAGGCTAATGAATGTGTAGACCAAAAAGATTTCATTTCTTAAAATAAAATAAATAATTATTTGGACCATCCCCATGCAAGTTATTTGTAAGAAAAGTACTTTCGCTAATTGCAACTTGAAAGGAATATTACACAAAATAGCTGCACTAAGTCTTGTTACCCAGGGAATCCTGAATTTCAGTGATAATCTTTCAATACGAACCATGTTTGTACTCAATGCAAGAGCAAAATCACTTCATTAAGTTATTTGTGCAATTTTTAGATATTTCCAACAAATGATGAAGCTTTGATCTTCTGAAAAGCACAACAGATAGGCAAATAAGATGCTAATATTATGGGATTGTTATTTTCAAACCATTTGAGAAAACTTCCGCCCACCCAAGCGCACACACATTAGATAATGCTGTGTCTATTAAATTACAGAGTTCAGCATCCCATCGAGAAGATGCTGGAATAGAAATCCCTCTGTTTCACTCCTGGATTCCTCTAAAGTAAGACTAAACAGCACTTTTAAATTTTGCTGCAACAGCTGCTTTTACTTGGGGAAATGGGAGGAAGATTTGTGCTCAGTACGATGCATCGCTAACTTTCTCCTTGTTAGACAAGAGCAATTGTCTTCCCGAGCACCTCCCTGACTGTATTTGGAACAGAAGAGCCATTTGGCAATAAAACTTCCAGAAACACAAACAAAATCAAAGTTCCAAACCAAGCAAGTATGCAAGCTAGAAAACTGAAGGGCCAGCAAAGCAAACAGACAAACAAACAATTCCAGCAGCTTTATTGGGGCAGCTCTTTACTTGGATCAACCCCTGGAAACATCTGGAAGCTCCAACACAGGCGGTGCCTGGCCCAGCAGTCCCTAACCCTGTAAGGAACCTCTCTGTCTGATCCACATCCCCAGGATTTCCCTCATTTCCCCCATCCCAGCTCCCAAGCTGATAAGTTTTCGTGGCTTTCAGATAATATTCCTTCTCCATCTGGAACCGTCTCTACAAAGCCCACGGGAAGTTTTGCAACATTATAAAGAGTAATTAAAAATGTTCTTGCAAACAGGGATACCTTCGGGGAGCAGGATGAGGGAGAAGCTTTGCTGTGTGATGTGCTCGTAGGCAGAATTCTCACCAGCACCAAGTTTCAACCAGCACAGGCACTGACAGTGCCTAAAAGTAATAATAAAAAACCCTTCTAAATAAAACCTACCCCACTTACCAGAGGAATACACGAGTTTGCTGACCCACAGATGGACCTGATGAATTCTGTAGACCTAACTGAGTAGACAGGGGCGTAGCTGAGTGGGGTTTGAACATCCTGTGACAGCGGGATAAAACCAGACAGATACAGAAAACCCAAACCCTGCATTTAAGTGAGATGATGACATATATGTGCAATTGGTCTGCTGGAAATTTTGAGTAAATCTGAAAGATTACTAAAATAAGTGTATTTATAAAGCAAGGCTAACAATGGAAAAAAAATCTACCAGCACCCCCCACCAAAAAAAACCTCAAAAAGAACAGATGATATAAACTCAATCTTTTTTTTTTTTCTCTGAAGAAACTCTAACCCCATTCAGGGCACAGCAGAGCAATTTTAGCCTCATCACAGCTGACAATGCGTGGTACTTACATGGCCTGCTCTCAGTCTGGCACAAAGCCCTGTGTGGCTCCTGCAGTTACGTGGTTGGCCTGAGTCTGAAAATTCCCCCACTGCATTTTACAGCCTCGAAGATATAAAAATATAATCTTTGAAAATTAGAGATTAACTCAGCTGCTTGTGGAAGGAGAGGTCATGGCATAAATGGTACAAACAAGGCACATATTATGCACATGGTGGCTCTCTAACATTAAAAGAAAGCTTCAAAACTAAATATATATATATATATCTATCTTCTTGTTTGTACTCCTTGGGCTTAGGACTTCAACTATCTTTTGCAATTAAATCTATCAAACTTCAAGCTCCCAATTAAAATTTTCAAATGCATTATGCTCCAGGGTGTCTGAAATTAAAAACCACTTTACATGTTTGTCAAGTCCTCTTGTAATTTTTCCAGTGTTGCTCTTTCTGCTGTGATAAGTGCTGCCAACCCCTTTCCATTTACGCACCACGACAGAAGAGAAAATAAACAAAACTCCTTCAGACAGCTCATTCTGAATGATGAGGTTTTGTTTCAGGCTACTCTCACCCTTCCCAGACATCAATTCTCAGGAGAGGGACAAGGAGGAATCAGAGGATGTCTCCATGTGACCATTCCTGCTGCAGCTCCAGGAGAGAGAAGCTGGAAGCAGGAATGAAATACTTTCAATTTTCTTTTACTCCACATTCTTTGGTGGAGAATTGCTTAAAAATGGTGCTGGCCTGCAATGATTGACCTCATCACAAGGTCTTGATCCCTGTGTTTTCCTTGAGCATGAGGATACAGCCAGGTCCTAATTTTTCCTAAGCACCTGTGGAAGGAAAAGAAACCACAACTAATTCCAAAATGGAGAAGTCACTAAACATTTAGAGTTTGTTTCCTCAACAAACTCTTCTTGTAGACCTGAATGCCTCCTACAGGATGGTCCAAGTAAACATATCTAGAGATAAAAGAGGTTTATTCCTGATGTGTTACTAGAGTATTCCTGAAATACCATGGAAATGAAAACAAGCTTTACCTTGTGCTCCCCATCTCTCACAACTGATCCAGCAGAAGAGAGAACTTAAACATAATGTGGATTCTTAAAGAAAGCTATGGAAGGAGAGATTCACTAAAACATACGATTCGCAACTCATATGAGTATAAATTTAAGAAAAGAAAGTGACCAATATTGTTCTCCCACCAATGGACACTGAATGAGAAGTTACAGTGGGAGGTGCCCAGCAGCGGGATTGGAACTGCAGGAACTGCAATTCCCTTTTTCCCTCCGAGGGCTTCACTCACCTGGAGAGAAGATGAAAAGACTTCAAACCCAAAGCTGCTGAGGATGAGAGGGAGAGAAAATGATCCAGCTTAAGTCTTCCTTTGCCATGGAGTAACACTCTGGGTAACAATTTTAATTAACTGATTCCATTTCTGTTACCTTCAATTCCTATTTTATCTTTAACAGGAAAAGACAGACTACAGAGTACCCCAAACTGACATTTCCCTGTAAATGTAAAATATTGGGTTATTTAGGGGACAAATAACAGTTAAAAGAGAAATGTGAATGCAGTTCAAATGAAAATAGTGCAGTACAAGTAGATGTCACATAGTGGGCATAAAAGGAATATGCAGAGCCTTAATTATGAATCACACTCGAGTTGTATAATGCTAGAGGCAGATTAGAATTCTTTATTTTTCCCTTTCCATCCATTATATAAGGGACATTTTTTTTCCCTCCAACACAAGTTACATTTTGCCACCACCGTTTACCATGTGTGCAGTATTTTGCTTACTTAGCTTTGCAAAACATCCTGTTTTGATATTGCATTCCTACAACAGGCCCTTGGAAATTAAAACATGCTTGGAGAGAATACTAAATATATTTTCAGATATCTGGGCATAACTTTTCCTGGTGAGGATGCAGCTGTAAGGGATGACAGGAGGAAATTACCTGTCACTCGCCAGAAAAGAACTTGAAACCAAGTCATGCACTTGCTGTGTTTATTATGACAGGTCAGTTGTTCCTCTGGGTTGGAGGGATTTTTATTTTTTTTTTCCATGCCACCAAGATACACATCTTGTATTTTAATGTTATTAGACTGCATAACACAGTGCCCTCTCACTAGTAAGGGAATTCATTTCCTGAATGCAAACTAGATCGCAGAAGAGGTTAATCAGCAGAATAGAGAATTATTCATCTCATTTAGGCTATGAATTTAACAACGTGAGCTTGTTTTTCTTTTTGGCTCCTATCCAGTTACTCTTTGTGCATAAAGCTTTGGTGCCCAGCACACCAGCGAGTTGTTGGAAAAAACACAAAATGTTCTGAAACCTCATAAAAAGAGAGAAAGGCAGCAACAGTTAGAGCACACTCATTGAACGACCTCCTTTCTCATAGAAACCAGTTTGACTTCACTTCTAGCATGACTCAGTTACACACAGAATGACTGATCATTGCATTGGGGTTGTCCATAGCACATATTTGAGCCAGCTAATCACAGACACCACACTCTGCATCTTTTAAATCGGTATTCCATTGCATGTTGAGCAAACAAACTGTCAGCCTCGCTCTGTTTTCTCACAGAAATTAGGTTAATCTACCAAATTTTGATGAGAACAGCTCTGAAGTTGTGGATTTTATTCTATAAAACCAAGTCACACCAAGCAGTGGGGGAAGTTTCCCTTTGAGCTGCCTGCTCCAGGAGGCAGCTCACCCCAGCCTGGAGAGGGAAGAAGTGGAGCACCAGTCTGCACTGGGGCACATCATGAGAGAGCTGAACTGGACTCCAGGAGAAGCCAAACTCCTCCAGCACTTCTCTGCTTCCCCAGGAAAGCCAGAGAAACAACACAGCAACGCAAAAATGTCTGGGGGCCTCCACATGCTGTGCATCCAGAAGCACAAAGGAACAAACACAGCCCTCTCCCTCTCTCTTTAAAAAGATCCAAAGAATTTCTTTTTATTCCAGGCAGTTGAGGAGTGTTAGAACTAAACCAACAGCTTTTTAAAACTCTCAGTGTACCAGAGAACACTGGGGAGCTGAAAAGCACCGTATCCTTGAGGAAGGAAAAATCCAGTATAAATCCAAAGCCTAGGAGCAAGGGAACATCACCAGGATGATGCTGTCTATTTTAACCTGGGTACGAGCAACCTCTCTTATTTATAACACAGAAACACTGAGATTCAGTTTTGAAACGCTGATTTAATTCAAACTGCATGCACAGTTTTTAAATCTCACCTCTTCAGCTGCTGATTTGGGATTTCAGCACTGCAGAGCAGCCAAGTTTAGACGAACAAGAGAACAAATGCTTTCAAGACTTCCTGTTCTGCTTGACTTGCTCACTTGGAGAAAATTCAAACCAATAAAAGAGAACAAAGGGGTACTTTTTTTCCCAGGCTATAGTTTCTCTGTTTGACTGATGCCTGACCATCCTATTAAAAAATCTTCCAAGTTTACCAGCAAATGCAACAAACACTACTACTTCAGCAATTTGTTCTACAAACTTCTGGCCTTAAAAGTTTATCAGTAGTCTCTGGGTTGGTGAAATACTTTCAATTTTCTTTTACTCCACATTCTTTGGTGGAGAATTGCTTAAAAATGGTGCTGGCCTGCAATGATTGCTCATTCCAGTTTCATCTGCTTGTATTTGTGGTTTCCTTGAGCGTCAAGCTCACCCCTTACCAGGCTTCTGTCAATCCCCCCTCTCAAATCTTCTGCTGAGAGTCTTCACCTCAGTGCAAATCCCAGAACCACCACCTATTTCAGGCAGGATTTCAGAGTGCCCCGTGCTTTAAGGAACAAAAGATGCTGTTCCAGTCAGGAACCCTGATTTTATCACATACATATTTCACAAAATCCTTTTCTAATGGTGGCAGCAAGATTTCTCTTCCTGAGCACATTCTTCTTTAGGCTCCTGGAATTTAGGAACAGCTACGAGTGGCTAACCTGTAAGCAGAGGCATTTCCCAGATATTGCTTGATATGCCCAGAGTTTTGTAGATTTATTGTCAGGAGTGAGATGTTAATGGTCCTCCTGATGGGAGTTGCAAGCAAATATGTTAACTGATCTCATTTAAATAAATTAATACCCAGCACTCAGGTGAAATTCCTCTGTATAAATCACAGAAGAGGATGTCTGGTGCTACCCCCTGAAGGAAAGCAGCCAGGGAGAATCCTGGAGCTGACAGGTGTAATTCCTACAATCCCAAAGGTGCAGGCAGAGACAAAAGCATCTCAGAGACCTGGGGGCAGCTCTGCACCTCCTACAGCACCGCAGCCCTGTGTCCTCCCAGAAAAGTCGAAGGAGGAATTCTGTTGCTTATTTTGCTCCTGCCACTCTTCAAGGAAAGAGAAAACATTCCATTTCTTTAGAAAGAAATGAATTGCAGCAAGAAAATCCCCCAGCTTGCTGTCACTATTCCTCAGCCAAACAACCAGCAGCTTACACGAGCAGACAGGAATATCCCTATCTGACGACTGGCTCGAGCCCTAAGGGCCTTCCAGGACCCAGTAACTTGTGACTTTCAGCAGGTTTTCTCATTGAAGGGAACAAATCTCCTTGCTGCAACTACTCATCTTAAAGAGCTTTCAGGAGTTCTAGTTTTCAGGCTAAAAAGTGACATTTGACAAGTTATTCCTCAGCGAAGCATAACTGGCAGGGTTAGTCGGTCACTGGTGAGCTTGTTCCCTAATTGCACAGGGGACAAGGTTTCTGCTTCCTGAATGACAAACGTGCCAGCCTGTCCAATGTGATCCTTCCCTTCAGGACACAGCTCTGCCCTAAAGAAAGCACCAGTAAAACACAGAACCTGATACACAGAAATCTGGAGACGCTGGGTAGATTAAACTGACCTATTTGTTTTTCAAACCCCCTGTCGTTCTTTACCAGCGAAATGTGATAAAGGTAAATCCTTCCATGCAAAGTTATATCTTTTACTTTTTTGACAGAAATAAGTTCTTTCGGCATAACAGAATTTTGCTAAGTAGAGGGCTTTTTCTTGTACAGAAAATACCATATTTTGTAACATTTTCTCTCATTTTTAGTGGAATCCCACCACGGATACAATCCTTCACAGGGACTACAGTCTACACTGCCCCCTCTGATGAATGACACAGCTGGCACAGTGAATCAGAATATTGCAACATCAAATGAAAATGAAGAGGAAGGGAGACATGACTAAGGCAGTGATGCCCTGTCGCAGTAGATTAAACCAGCAGTTGAAATTAGTAGGTATGTAGAATTTATTTGTACTATTTTATCTGGCCCTGATTATCATTAACCTGAAAACTACAGCATTTTTCACTGATTGCAAAGCCATCATTAAATATCTGCTTCCTCCTTTTGGACTGGCAACGCCGTATTAAACAAACAGGTTTTCCGAGTTTTAAGAACAAATGTAACATTTAGACTTTGCAAGGACATAAAATGCATTTAGTTCTTCACATTCAAATGCCTCCGTGCACAATATTCATTAGGCTGAATTAAAATGGCCATTCTGGGTGCCAGGTCAGCTGTGTCTGCCTTTGAAGTTCTCCATGAAGAATAACAATTCCAGCTTTTGTCTGCCTACCAGACAGACTTCCCCCCACAGCTGTGCCAAGGAACAGCTCTCACAGCGTCGGGGCCGCTGAGTGTGACCAGCACACACTGGAGAGCAGGCTGGGGATGGAGCAGAGGAGCTCAGAGCTGCCAGAACGTTGCAGATTTAGCAGGAGCACTTTAAGGTGGCTCCAGTGTCCAGCAGCTCCTCGGCCAGGCTGGCAGGGTGAGCCTGCTCTGGAACGTGGAGCTCAGCAGCTGATGGAGGTGGGTCTGCCCTGCAGGAGCTGAGAATTATGTGGCAAGGTGAGCTGAGGGAGATGATTGTTCCTCCCCCAGCCCAGACAGGCAGCGCTGGCTGAGCCAGGCAGGTGGGGACGGGGATGTGTGGTCCGAGCCCCGGGCCTCCTTCAGCTGATAACTCACTTTCCTGCAGCTCCTGCCTGCTCTTTACGAGCCTGATGAACATTCTTAACCAAGTGAAAAAGTGCCGTGATTCAGAGAAGGAAAACAGAAATAATCAATCTACAAAGCTGGAGCCACTGCCGTCAGAAAGCATCAAACACCAGTGAGGTCACAGCGTGATTCACAAGCTGTTCTGAGAAGAGAGGATATCTGAAATCCTTCGTGTTCTTCCTTCCTTAACCCAAACAAATGCCTAAATCCAAACAAATAAGAGAAAAGAAAATCTCAGGTGGCTTTTCAATTAAAATTTGGGCAAAAACCATTCAGTGTGAGGCAACCTCTTCTTTGAACACTGCAACATCAAAGCTTTCTGTCAGCCAATCTATTGGGATCATGAGACGAGCAATGCCCTCAGCACTGAGCCAGCACACGCTGACAAAGGCTGCACCCCAACAAAAAGTCCTCTCCCCATAAACGTCTTCTGCCCAAGCCTCACTTCCACAAATCCCTCACCAGTTTCAGAACACTGCACTTTTCTAGCAAGCCTGGTACCAGGAGAAAGAAGACATTTGTACACCTAATCTGTGTTTGGTCTCTTGTCTACTCTCGTGTTGAGTTACAGGATATGCAAGAGTGATCCTCTTCACTGGGGATGTGAGGTTTGTGGCTGATGAAGAGGGACTAAATGGAGTATATTATGTGACACTGCACAGATTTACAGCAAGGGTAAGAACAATTCTACAAAAGTGGGGTTTTTTTAAAGGGAGAAGAACTCACTCATTTTTCTGACTTTAATAAGCTCATGTTGAACTGTGCATAGACCAGGAGAGTTCCTTGTGTTATCAAAACCCAGAAATAAGAGGAAACAGGACTCTGTTAAGAAGTAAGGTGAGAGAGGAGCAGCTCCTGTGCAGTCCTTAGCTAAACAAATGCATATCTGCTCCCTCCCATCCGTATCATCCTGCAAAAGCCATNGTGGCAAGGTGAGCTGAGGGAGATTATTGCAAATGGCAAAAGCCATTTGCATCCTTCTTTATCCATCTGTGATATCCCAGAGCTGTCTCAGGCTTGAGCTGCATGGCCTTGGCTGAAGTCTGTGATCCAGCAGTAGAAGATCATCTCCTTTCATTAATACATCATATCAAAATCTATTCCACTGGATTCACAGACAGGAAGGATATGGCAGAGAAAACACTGCTTGCTCTTTGTGTGCCTTGTGGTGACCTCACCTGTCCCACATTTTCATAAAGCCCAACAATTTCAAGTGCATGCTCAGAAAATAAGCCACAGAACTGAAATATAAGACTTACTTTCATAATAAGCCACATTTAATTTTCCTAGTTACATTCTTGGTAAGCTCAGGCTTTCTGTTACAAATAGTGCTGCAAAAGTCCTTGAATGATGTCAGAGCCAAAACTTTCAAAAAGAAGAAGTATCTGCCCATTTCTGTCCAGGATCAGAAAGGAAGAGACATAAAATAAAAAATTCCTTCGTGGTTTTCAGAAAAGTTTATTCTGAATGTACCAAGGCCACCTAAATGTCACGGCTGTCACAAACTGCTCAGGGTTGATAATACTCCTAAATTTCACAGGTAAGCTGGATTACAAGAGCAGTAACCCCTTTTTTTAACTTTATACTTCATGTAATAAAAGTATTATCTTCAATCTAGTTTGGACTGGATTCCGAGTTTTCTGTTATATGAACCTTATGTAGTTGTGTCGTGTTTTATCAGCATTCTCCTGGCCCTTATCAACCTTTCACTCTCAAGAATATTCACTAGAAATTCACAAATAATTTGGTGACATTTAGCAAGCCATCTCGGCATCAGAGTGAAAGTTTTTTCAAGAGAGCAGTTGAAAGAAAATGATAGTGGAAGGTTATCAAAAGAGAAAGAAAAGTGCTTTCAATATCCAAGAGTACACAAAACAATTCAGTCCAAACATCCTAAAATATTGAGATGCAAGAGATCAGGTTTCATGTCAAAGGAAATTGGACAAAAATATTTGGATGAAATGGATGAAGAAATTTTAAGAAATGAGGCATTTCTGGGGAAACTGGTGGAAGACAACAAAATATTTCTGCTAAGAAATGAGCTACTGACTCTGTTTCATTAGCATCCTTTTAAATAATGCTGTCCCATGCTCTCTGCTTCAACACAGGGCTAAAAAATCTACTCAGAAGGGCTGAGATAAAGAGAATGGTTCCTTCCTTTTCTCTCATGTTGGTCTTGTATTAGTTCTTTATTCATTTATTCCCCTTTCTCTCATCCAATCTAAAATACAAGCAGCTCTGAGAGAAAGTGTTTGCTCAGAGTAAACCTTGTATCAGAAACTTGGAATGTTCAAGGGTTGAGAAGAAACAAGGGCTCACAGGAAGTGAAAACGGCAATAATTCATTTATTACCGCTCCAGATCCTCTGCACAGCACATTAATATGAGCCTTTTAAAATTCAAGCAATAATTTTGTATGTCTTTTCCTTTCTAGACTGTGTGAATCATCACCCTCTTTTGGTCTAAGAAAAGGAGGCAATATTATCCACACTTTATGGGTGAAGTACAGAAGATTAAGTGTCGTGCCACAAATCAAACAAAAGTCTTCAGAAGAGCTCCTGAACCGAAGTCTGGTGCTTTAACCACGGGATAATTTCCCTCTGCCAGGCATTTAATTTTTACCCCAGTAGTTCAGGAGTTCCCATTAGCACAGAATTCATTCCAGCACCTGTCACCAATGAAAGTGGAAGAGATTAGAGTTCATGAAGGGGATCTCATCTGTCTGCTCATTATCATGTTTTCCCCTTCCTGAGGATGGGACGGGGCTCCAGAGCGCTGCCGAAGGAGCCGAGAGGGCGAGAGGAGGGGAAAGAGGGAACAACACATTGCAGAGGCCACAGAGATTTTCAGCACACAATAGAGGAAGTTTTTGCAGTTTTTGCTTGGCTCTGCCTGACACAGAGACCAGTCTGGACCTTGGAGATAATGAAAGAGTTGAGGGTGAAGACATCACAGGATGGGTTTCTGGAGAATCGCCACTCCACCTCGGCATGCATTCATTAGATTTTAAACCAAGGCGACGGAGAGCATTAATCTGTATTTCTAATGTTTTTATAAATAATTTTCCATTGCTGTTCTCAGGCACTGAGTTCTGAACTGTGCAACCACTGGCTCTGCTTTCCATGCTTGCACTGAGATTGCAGATCGTTCAAAGTGAGGCACCTGCCCTGTCCTCAACCCTTCAGGGGCCGTGGGCTGCTCTCACCCAGATAACAATCTCATCTGTACCAGCAAGCAGCAGCATCAAATGTAATATTTGACAGGGATCCTGCTAAAGCCACGCAGGGGAAGCCCAGGTCCCAGAGCACATTGCTGTAGGTAGCTCTGAGGCTTTTCTCTGTCTAGGTGTAATAATACCCCACCAGTGAGGATTTTAGAGCCTGTTTGCAGAGCTTCCTTGACACAACGGTAAAGGTGTGAAATATGAATCCTAAAACACCCATTCTTCTGGTATTCCAAGGTAAACGTGCCTTGGAATCAAATGAAAGCCAAGTTAAGAGATTTTCCTGCAATATTACTTTGCTATTAGCACGATGCTGTTATCTGCTACTGAAATAATGCTCAATGCTGCACGTGGATGGAGGAGGTGGTGCTTCTGCATTTTCCAAAATGCTGTTCCCGCATGGCTGTGCCCAGATTATTTACACACCTTTCTACCTCGCCTTCTTCCAAGCCCCGTTCCCAGTTTTAACCTGTGGATACTGATCATATCTGCCCAGAAAATCCTATTAAAAATCAAAATAGCTTCTTGGGTCCATACAGGTAAGGTTGATCCTATACAAACAAAACCTTCTGCTTCTGCCAGAAAGGAATTTTCCTTCCATGAAGTCCAATGTTCACAAATCAGTTTTAATATTTGAAAATACATTTAATAATTCTCACCTGATTTAAAAGGATAGAAAAGTAATGCCCTGATTACGTACATGGTCACCCCAATGATGAATTCACCACTTCCATGATGAAGAAATAACATCGGGGTCCATAAACAATCAGCCACAGGAGTTAATTTTGTACTCTAAGCAAAAGTTATATTTACAAGTGTTTAATAAACTTTACATAAAAAAGGTGACCAAAGTAAAACTCCGAACTTCAAAACTGTGGTACAAGGCATGCAGCTAAAGTCTAGAATTCAGAAATGTTGTCTTCATTACACCTAAGTCTGTACTGCACTCCTTTGCATATGGTTATGAATCATCAAAATAAATTTTTAAAACTTTACAGCAGCTTAGCAAGTGGCAGGCAAAGTAAATTTTAGTCTTTTGCAATATTCAGGCTCGAAACTTTGTGGTATTTTGCCTTACTGTTGTTATTCATATGGCAAGATTTTAAGGTCAGAAGAGACTATTATCTCATCTGATCTAGCTTCCTGCCTATCACCAGCCATCAGCTCTCAGCTCCCAGCCAGATCTCTCTGAGAGGCAGCATCATCTCAGGAAAATGTCAGTGCTTGAGCTGGCAGACACGCCAGGAGCTCCCGCAGTGGAAGGAGCCCGATCAAGTGCTGCGCCTGCAGAAGAACTCACAAATGCCAAACGTGCCTTGCCATTCCAGCAAGAGACTACAGTTACAATGTGCTGTTAAGCTGGAAAAATGCTTCACTGGCCTTACCTTTCTTTATTTGATTTTTGTGTGTGTTCAGAAACGTTCCAAGTAGGAAGAGTTACACGCAGAGCTATGTAAGTTGTTTAAAGAGCACATTCATGTTTTAACAAACAGACACCCGTGCGTACCCCAATCCATTAAAATTCAACAAATTAACTCAGGACTCTAGCAGATTCCTTGTTCTGATTACACTATTCTGAGAGAAAATTAAGTGAAGTTTCTTTGGCGACAGGGAAAAATCAAATAGAAACCTCAAGTCTGCCTCCAGTGCAGTGCTGAGGTTCCATCGTGGTGGGGCACTGCCAGCTCCCACTCCTGCTCACTGAACAGCTGGGGAGTGCAAAGCTGTGCCTCCCCCAGCTGTTCCTTAGCACCAGGCCAGATGTTCCCATCCCTGAGGCAGCACGTGGAACCTGTGTCATCCCCTTCCCTCTTCAGCACTGCCTGGTGCTCCAGCACAGTTTCTGGCTGTCACCTGGCGTGAGGGGCGAGTGAAACACAGCCTGTGTTAGTTCACAGCGCCAGAACCAGCCTGGAGCTCCAGGGGCACATCCCTGATCCGGCTCCATCCACAGGGGGAGAGCCTGCTGTGAGTTCAGCCTCCACAGGGAACCGAGCGTGAGAGGGATCCTGTGTGAGAGGGTTCACAAGTGGAGCTCACAAGTGGAATTTGGAGAGATGGCTCTGACAATCCCAGCCTCTCTGGCTGCACTTAACTGGGCCTGCTTTACGTGTGGAGAGACAACACTTGCTGCTGAGTTAATCTGTTCCAATGCAATTTTTAGGTGGGTTTGTGCTGGTTTTTAAGTGAGGTGAGCAGACAACTGAAGCCTTTCTGTATCATAAAACTGCTTTGCTACGTGCCATGACCTCTGAGGGCCTTTGGGCTCAGGATTACAACAATACCATCTCTCTCTGTCCAGCTGATAGAAGGGCCTGTGCAAAGATAAGACAAGACTGGTGTTTTGTGAACTTTTACAGAAGTTAGTTGTTCTTATACCAGTCTCCATGGACAGCAGGCATTAGATATTTCAAGATCAAAAAGTTGTTTTTAATCTAGCAATTAATCATCTTCTCAGCACAGCCACAAATAACAAGCACAGTTAAAATCTTAATGCCAAGGTATTACAAAACGGGCCTGCACAGATCCCTCCCTGCTCTCGCAGCACAAGCCCAGTCTCTGAATTGCTTGATCCAGACTTAGTGATACTGATACAGGTATTACTGGGATGCATCCTCCAGCCTAATTAATGCGGATTACTGGTCCACAATATTCTTCCCTTTTCTTGACTATTCAGCACCCTTGAGCAGCAGCAAAATCAGCAGCTTATCTGTCATTAGCTGAAGGTAGACAAAGCAGACAGGTCTTGCTTATTCCCCTGTTTATGGCAGTGAAGCTTTCCCTCTCTTGAGGGGTTTGTTATAACATCAATAAAAGTTTAGATGACCTCTGAAGGAATTCAACAGAGAACTAAATGCCAAAGCCAAGCTGAGATTCCTGCCCTGGCAAACAAACTGCAGTAACTGAACACGAATGAATTCCTCAATAATTCTTTAAATGTATCTGTAATTCCATTAATTAAAAATTGTAGGATTCACCAAAGTATTTTAAACTTTTTTAGAGTCCTAAAACCACCACCACCACCACCATTCTCAGGACCTGTAAAAGTAATTTAAGTTTTTGTAGCCTTTCAGTCCTTTTTATCCCATTTTATCCGTGCAGCCACTGTGCTTTTGGACACAAGTACAGCAAACACTGCACTCCTGGGAAAGGCTGATGCAGGAAAGGTTCCACACACACAGACCCAAAGGATACACATATAGGATTAAATTCAGCAGCACAAAGGAATAAACAATTACTGGGACCAAAATTCAATTGCCTATACTATGAAATTGCTAAAGCAGTTCTGGTAGAATTATAAATAAATCCTATCTCAGAATTTAACTCAGTTCATGGACTATTCCCAGTAGATGTTCTGGTTTTTTTCAATCTGTTCTGGAAGCTCAGAACAGTGAAACTGCTCGGTGGACTTGGTACTATGAACACAGTCTGCTCCATGCCTCTGATTTATTGGTATAGCTACAGCCTATCAGTCCATAAATGAGGGTAGCAGGGGTGGGGTAATCAATCACAGTAAATAAACCCTCAGAATGCTATAGGTGCTTGTATATATTTCACTTCACCAGGCACAGCCCTGCTGAACGGGACACGTCTCGTTCAGAGGCAGCAGCTCCCCCCTGCCAGCTGTCCCAGCAGGGAGAGCTGCTCCCCAGGTGCAAACATAAGCAGCAAAGTCAATTTAATGGAGCAGGGAAATATCAGGCTGTCCCAGAGGAACAGGATTTTCCAACAGCGGGAGAGCTGGAAAAACTGCACCCAGCCTTGGATGCATTGAGATGGTCAGCGTGGGTGGGTCTGGTTAAAGCAAACTGTCAGTAACAAGGTGTGGGCATTTGCCATCCTGCACTCCCCTCTGCTTTTCAAGGGAGCCTGGAATCATCACAGAATGGCCTGGCTGAGAAGGGACCTGAGACATCATCCAGAGATCATCCCTGCCATGGGCAGGGACACCTTCCACCATCCCAGGGTGCTCCAAGCCCCCTCCAACCTGGCCTTGGGCAATTCCAGGGATCCAGGGGCAGCCACAGCTGCTCTGGGCACCCTGTGCTAGGGCCTCCCCACCCTCACAGGGAAGAATTTTTCCCTAATATCCCATCTAACTCTGCCCTCTGCCAGCTTGAAGCCATTCCCCACGTCCTGGCACTCCAGGCCCTTGCAAACAGCCTTGTCCCACCTTTCTCTTAGGCTTCCTCCAGGCCCTGGAAGGCCAGAATTAGATCTCCACAAAGCTGCTCTTCTCCAGACTGTGCAATCCCAGCTCTCCCAGTGTTTCCTCATAGGAAAGGAGCTCCATCCCTCTCATCAAAGTGGTGACTCTCCTCTGGACTCTTCCCAATATAAACTGTTAATTTCCCAACTCGGAGTTCCAAGAACACAAAGCTCACTCTTGCTGAGCCAAGAAGTCTCTTATCAAAGAGCACCTGACTTTGGCATTCGCAGAATATCCTTCTGATCAACCTTTCATGGCAACACACTCCTCTTCCCCCAGCCCTGCATGCACAGAAAGAGCTGCTGCTGGCTCATGTTGCTTTTTCTTTCCACCTTCACCACGATTTGCCAGGGTCAGACACAGCTGGCCCTTGCAGAAGCCCTCACAACCACATAATTAGAAGTCAATAATTAGAAGTCAATAAGTAGCATTATTTCTATACGTTTCTACATTCTCTTATACTCCAGGAAAAAAAAAAAAAATCAGAAAACAAACTCACATCATATTTTTAGTTCAAAATGTCTGTGAGGTAGGGACATATGCTTGGAAGCCTTCTGAAAAACTTAATTAAAACTGTTATATAAAAATATACTTGACAACTAAATCAGCATTAAAATAGTTTCTAGGAGATAAATAATTTACAGATTTTCACAGTTAACAATCTGCTTTCTGGAAATAAACTTCACAGTTTACTATAAAATGATCAAAGAGGGATTAGGTAGCTATTCAATTTACTGGAAAAATGTTACACCATATCAGTGAGATTGGGAAAACGACTAAGGAGCTGAATATGTTAGAGAAAATGTAATGAAACTAAACAGTAATAGAAATTCACTGGGTATAGAGTCATTAATATTAATTTTATGAATATTTAAATCACCAAGGGGAACAAATTTGCTGGCACTAAAGCTGATAATGTCTAAACAGTCCAAAAGATTTAATTTGTTGAAAGTTTAACAGATGCTTTTTGAACTCTGAATTTGCAGATTCTCAGCAGTGGCACTGAGGGGGCACAGAACAACAACGTTCAGATTTGTGTTATTGTGGTTTACTACAGGAAATTCCATGTGGTCCCTAAATGATCCCTTGGGACATGAAGCTACAACTCCCCTCATCTGATCCCTCCTGGCCACCCCAGGAAGAAGCTAAACAGAGAAGTGCAGTGTGTGGATGTGCCCATGCACAGGAACACCAAATGAGATTTGTGATAACACCGCTGACTCCGTCCTGAAACAGCTGAGCGAATTTGCCATGGAAAGAATTAAGAATATCTTTCCTTTTGATTCCAGAAAACTTAGTGCTATTCTCTGAAGCAACAAATGATAACTGGAAAATAGTAATCCTCTTGGTCTTCTGCCTGGTTTATTCTTCTCCATTTTCTGCATCTTGAGACGCAGTAACAGCAGGAGATTTGATGTGCACACGATTCAAAATAGCTCCTTTACACCTCAGGTTTCAGTGCTGTTTTGGAAACTCCCTTTAATATGCGTTTTCTCTTCCCTTTGGATGTGGACCTCAACAATAATTTATCACTTATAATGTCACCTTTGGAAAATTACGGTTTTATCCCCAATTATCTTGAGTTTCTTTAGGAAGGATGTTATTTCTAGGTGATCATCAAAATCGTGCTTGCCATGGTAGAGGAAATTTGTTTCTTGATTATGGAAGTAGAAAGGAATTTATATCAAATTTGTTGATATACGTTCAAGGTGTACTTGGCAATCAGTCTTAGCCCGAGAAAATGATTACTTTAGAATCTCAGAGGTCATAAAAAAAAACAAATTTCCAACACCAAGCTGCAAGCTGAAAATTAAACAAGCACAACCTGAAAATACAGAACCAGGAAATGTTACATATTCACACCAATGCTTATTGGAGAATGTGAGACCTGTGAATGTTTGAGATGATGACTAGTGAACAGTATGATTAGGGCCAGCCTCAGCAACAGCAAATTTATACCTACTAATGAAAAAGGACATTCCAAAAAATGCCACTCTCCTCTCCTGCTATTTCATGCTGGCCACTACAGTGACATTTCCAGGCAATTTACTCAGTCATTTTTTTGTTACAACAAGCTGCCATCATCCCTGACCCAAAAATACCACAGGACTGAAGGATCTGATGTCTCATCACAAGTCAAAACTTTCCAATGCGCTTCGCAAATGAGTGGTTGCGGACAAGCCCCCTAATATTTGTCTGACATTCCAATTTATGGACCTGGTTCCTTGAAGGAATGTATTTACAGTTTCCATCCTCAGCTCTTCCCATCAGCTCTAATCACCCTTTTTCTCTCTTCCCAAAGAACTTTGTAGTATCTCCACTTACTATCATTAGTCAGCAAGCAAGAAAATTATTACTATTATTACTTCCTGAATAGAGATATTTGGAAATTGCATTTGAAGCCTTATTTCCTGCTTTTCAGAACTTATTATGACTTAGAAACAGCAAGAAACGTACTGAAATTGAAATAGCACCCACTGAAGTGTACTGCAATGCCATGAAAGTTTCCTGTTAAACCTTTAATATTCTAAATTTATGCCACTAAAGTGTCTGCCTGCTTTCATTTCCCCACATCTTCTACATGAAGAAAAATGTGGGAAGAGAGTAATTAGTTTCTATTGTAATGAACTGTAAAATTTATAGTAGATTATTAAATTGAGAAGCATAGAACAATATTATCATTAAGGATTTATAGGTTATAAAATTCAAATTAGATATATATTTCATAAATTCTCTCTGATTTTCATCGCTATTATGTGTGGCAGTGACCCAGGCTAGTTTAAGTGATCCGGAATGGGTCAAGCCCAATCCAGGCAGCATCAGCGGCAACAATTATGACTTTACCAAATGTCCTTCCTGTTTCCTATTTCCATCTGGCATCCTCTCACAGGTTAAGGGAGTCTTTCAAACTTTGCACAGATTTAAGGGAAGAAAGAAGAGTTTTTACCTAGCTCAGGAATTGTGCTGGTTTTGGTCACTCAGGATGTTCTGTGCAGCTGCAGGTGAGAGCTACAGCTCGGAAACAAACACCCGCCTTGGCTGCAGCCTGTGTTTGGAACCCGCTCCTCAGAAGATGTGAATTACAGTCATCACAACAACTTTAACCTTCCAGCGGAGCACAGAGAGTTATTTATCCCGGAGAGAAACAGGCACATCCTTCAGAGCACTCGGGCCCTGCTCTCCCCTGCATCAGCCTCCGACGGGTGCAGTTCAGGAGCGGAATTTCGCTGAGCCCCCTTTTCAAGCCCAAGCCTTCCCCACCTCTCCTGGAACACAAACAGCTTAATGGTCCCTTCCCAGCAGCTCTGCAGCTGCCAGCTCTGACACCTCGCTGCGAGCAGGCAGCCACTGGCATTATCCAGTGATCTCCTAAATTGCCATTTTTCTTTTTCAACTATCTCCGCTATACATCTTCTTGAGAGAACACTACCATATGAAGTGCTTCTGAAGTAAAGAAATTCACTTCAGAGAGTTTGGAGGTGTTTTTTTTCCTCTTATTTTTTTTCCTAAACTCATGGCTCTAAAAAACACTGACAGTTTTGATGGAAGAGGTTGCTGCCAGCAAGAAAACAGATGCAAAATTGAGGAAAACGTGTGAAATATTGAGAAGAGTAAATCAGCGCTGCAGTGTCAGAGTCACTATTTCATTATTCAGATGCAGTAGGCTGAGCAAAAAAGATGAAACATGTCAAAAGTAAGAACGAGGTTAGGATTGAAGTTCACTGAGAAACCTCTGCATCCAAGGCTTCTGCTTTGTAATATTTATAATTATTCTCCAAAATCCTTGTGCTCCTCTGACTCATATCAGTTTTGATCAGCATACCAAAGCATTTTACTGCAGTGTTTGTTTCACTGCACTCTAATTTCACCCAGCTCTCCTGAATTCCACCACTGTAAAGCTAAAGCTGCACTGCAATGAATCAAGCCCAGCACAACTGTTCCCTTACAAGCACAGAAAAGATGACACTGAGAGAATGTAGCACATTTGGGAAAGTTGGAGGGAACTAAATTCCTTTTAGAAAAACATCACAAATACATTGGCTGCAGTAGGATTGGATTTACTGCCTGCAAATGAGACCCCACAGGGCTGAGTGTGGTTACAGATAGACAATTATCAGTTCTGCAGGAGAGGATGGGTATTCTTATATTTATTCCTGTTTATCTCTTTTTTAAAAAAAATTTACAGCATTATCATTACTTTTGCCTCGCGACAGAAATAATCTACATAAGACTGAATAAAGGCTAATTTAAAGACCAAACCAGAACCACAATCCTTCACCAGACCACAGAGTGAAGCCAGGCTGAACTCAGCACCCTCTCAGTCACTCTGTACCAGAGAAAACCTCATTTTTACCCAGTTTATTTTAATCCAATATCCTTCACTTTGCTCTTTCCAGCAAGGAATTCTTCAGAGGGGAAATTCCCACAGTAAACTATAATCTACCTGATCAGTTATAAGATTTATTCATACCTTAAAATGTCACTTCAGTTGGGTTTTGTAGTGTTTTGTGCCACTCAGTCTCAAAAAGGGATAAATCTTCATCACCATAAAACACTAAAGAAGGAGTTAATTTTGAGAGAGTGTCAATGGAGTGAGTTCAAAAGCTTTTGCAAGTTCACCTCAGGTTTTTAAAGTGTATGCACTGGGATGCTAACACAATTTTTTTCTTACAAAAATAACAAAGTATTTCATTTTAATCTTTTCAAATTATTTTTTTTTTGGTCATTTATCCAACTCACCTTCTCACGTCCAATTTCACTTTCTTAAAAAAAACCCTAATAATGAAAACATTTTAAAAGTAAATCTGGTTTGGTAGATAACTTCAAGATTTTGGTATAACTTGGCATAACACAGAAAACAACAAAACAAAACAAAACAAAACACCACAAAAAAACTCCCAATTGTTTACCTACCCAACAGCCTTAACCTTTATTAGACATCACAGCAGAAACACCTCTAACAGCTGAGTCATATTTTCAAGAAAAGCCTCAGATTCAGCAATTTGCTTTTCCAGACCTGCTTGGGATTCTCAGGAATATTCCTCCCTCTCCAGCCTCAGAGACAAGCAGTGGATATTCCCTGTGCCTTCTCCTCCAGTTTGTGAGGGCCAGGGGAACAACGGGACCATGAGGAGCCAGCCCAGAGATGACCTTGCTGCTTAGCAGACAGAACAGCTGCTAATGACTGATTTCTACCCACCCATCTTTCTTAAACAAGGCTCCTCATTAGTGTCAAGGACCATCATTTGTAATTATTGTAACCTTTTTCCGTGTTTTGCCTGTTATTTAACCAACCCATTGCAAATCCTGCAGCTCCGCTTTTGAGTGATGACTTCTCCGGCCTCAGTGGCAAAGCCTGCACTAATCAATACATTTTATCTATAGAGCTGAATGCATTTCCAATATCTGCCGAGTGCAGAGGTGAGACAGCAGCTGGAATGCACGTTCTGAAAGTTCTTCTGACTGCTTTTCCTCCTCAAATAAGCCTTGGTTATCCTGAAAGATTTCCAGCCTGATAGTAATCACTCAATCTCACAGGGTGAGGTTGTTTATTTCTTGGGAATTAATGATTTAGAGCCTATATTGTGCATTACAATTTTCCAGTCCTCACTCTAGACAAAAGAGATGCATTTATCATTTCCAAGAGCAATGGTTTTTATGCAGATTTTGCAGGGAAGGGCCAGTGCCGTCTTAAAAGGAGCAAAGACTAGTGCACAGAGGAAGGGAAGATGAAGGCAGGCTTACAAGAGACATAAAAAAGACATTTTTTAAAGCATTTTCTCTTTCCCCTTGATCAATTTCTTTTCTCAAGGTGCTTTTTAACAACGAGGCAGGGCAGCGTATTTGGCTCTGTCAAAACCAACGTTCCCTCAATGTCACTTGAAGAAATAATGATTTTCTACAGGAGAAAATCCTGTGGAAAGGACTCGACAGATAGTCCAGCAGGTGCATTTTTCAAGGGGGACGGACAGGCCTGCAGTTTTATATCAATTTTTGGAAGGCAGTTTCATACCATGAAAACCAGGAATGCAACAGCTCGGCTTCAAATTCGACCTCTTGCCTTGGGCAGGTGAAAGTAGCAAGATTTTGGAAAGAAAAACAAAAAAGGGGGGAAAGGAGAAAAAGTAGTAATGAGCAAAATGCAGGCTGGGAGGGTTTAACACAATTGATAACAACTGAGAAGCTGTTAGAAAACCTTCAGAGACAGAACATTCCCTTTCCTGTTCAAAGCCTCTCTGCTGCCTCAGTCCCGGGCGATGCCCCTGGATTCACCTGGCGCAGTGGAAGGAGGAAAGTGCTCTAACAGCAATCCCTGCCTGCCCAGAGCTCCTCCAGGAGGGAAAACACCTCCCTTCCTGCTGACCCTCCGTGCTGCTCTCCTCCCAGTGCCTTCTTCTCCAAGGAACCATCACAAGGAGAGGCAGCCTGGCTCCCTGCCCTCCCTCCCGGGCAGCTCTGGGGGCACAGGTGAGTGTGCTCGGGAGGAGGAGATTCAAGGAGAACTTTTTACTGTGTCAGTGCTGCCAGCAGCGGAGAGGTTCGACAGCTTTAAACTCTAACAGCCCCTTCTATTACAATCAAAAGCACAAATGAATTAAACAGGCTTTCTCCCTGGAGCAAGGCAGGCTGTCAAAGCTGGGTTTCGCAGCACTCCTTTCAAGCCCGGGGAAGGTGTTTCAAAGGCGGGTGACACCTCTGGCAGCGCGCACAGCTGTGTGGAACAGCTGGGCCCCAGAGGTGGGGGGAGCTGCAGCAGCAAAGAGGAGTTTTTAATCACTGCCCACCAAGGGACATCGTTCCCTGCCTGCAGGCAGAGTCCAGCCCAGCCCTCAGGCCAAGGCAGGAGGGAAATCAGGGCAAACCACAAGCGCTGCTTTTCAGGAGTGCTCCAGCTGCTCTCTTCCCTCTGGTTGTCCTCACCCAAACCGTGACACATTTCCCTCCAAACAGAGATGCTGAAGTCAAACTGTAGCTGGACATTGCCTTGGCTTTGGGGATGACTCTGTGTGAGGTGCACTTCGAGCAGATTTCTCTGCAGCAGATAGTGAAAAACATAATTTCAGGGGGTTTGTTTATGTCAAATTTAAGATATATTTAAACATGGAAAGATTCAGAGGGTGAGTAGGACTGGCACAAACTATTCAGCACGCCCGCAGAATACACACAACATTTTTTTCCCTGACCAAGGAGTTCCAAAAGCTGTTCTAGAGGTGGGGTGTCCCTGTGTTTTCATGAAGATGTTGAGAAATCTATTTTATATTTTATTCTTGGACTGTTTTGTCTTCAATATATGCCCAGGTTAAACGTTGGGTGGATGTTGGGTTGGATTGGGTTGATTGTCTATAGACGCTGCAAATAATTTAACAGGCATCCTCATGATTCTTGCTGCAGGCAAAACATTCATTTTCTGCTGCTTAAAAATAATGATATTTGTATTATTTCCTTTTTACAACAATTTAGAAAAATACTAAAAAGGATGTTTCTATGAATCTTTTATGAAGAGAAAATGCCACGAAACTCAGTCCAGACCTCATTCCATTAAAATTGAGCTATGTCAGACACTTGGCCACCACAGATTGCAAGTTCTAATAAACGCTAAAAAAAAATCTATTGAGATTTTGATTATTAGAAAAGTGTTCAATGCACAAAATTCCCTACACAGAAATATGTAAAAGATTCCAATTTACACTATGCTGTCTTAACACTTAATTAATATTTTTGCTCTAATTAACATTTACTGAGTACCCTATATATGATTCTTTTTTTTTTCATCTGATATCCCCTTTCCCTCTCTGTCTTTGAAGTACCAAACACTGATGTGGAATATCAGCTTTCTGAACACTTAGATAATAAAATATTATAAGCTATATTTTGCCCAACGTAACCGCCCAAAATCACAGTTTCATAGAGAATTTACCCACCTATATTTTCAATTTAATGAGGAGCTTTTATGCTCTGAAACTCTAAAGGATTATCAACCCAAAGAAGGTTAAAAGCTGGAATGCACAGGACCATGTGAAGGGACAGCCCACAGTATCCCAAAGTGGTGTTTGTCTTCTTGGGCACAACAAAATTAAAAACATGTTTTGGAAACCTTGTTTTCCCCACACTCCCGTCCTTATTAAAACAAACAAATATTCACAGTATTGAGAACGCTGTAATTGAAAGTCATGGTCTGGCTGCCGCAGAGGTGTAAATCAATAAACTCATTGAACTGATAGGAACAATTCAGTATCGAGTAAAATCCTGATAGCAAAAATACCGATGTAAATCTGTGATACCAACAGTGATTTGTGTTGCTTGTATCTGTTCTCATTGCTTTCACTTTGAAAATATCTTTCGTTTTCACTGGAATTTGCTGATATCTGTTTGCACCCTTTGAACAGACAATCGATAGTTTCAGAATCATCTTTAGGGTGGTGGTGGGGAATGTTGGCTCTGCAGGGGATGAGCAGCCCGAGTTCTGCTCCAGACCCCATTTCTCCACAGCCTGTGCCTTGGTGCCCACCCAGAGTTCCTGAGGTCACGTTCCTGCCCTGCAGCCAGAGAGTTTCCAGAGCAAAGGGATCACAGTTTGATCCAAGAGAAGGAGTTCCCGGTGACCCTGCCCAGAACAGAATGAGCCCATTAAAGGAACAACGCTCCCAGTGAATGGATTGGGCTGGAGCGGTGCCAGCCCTGTGCAATGCAGGAACACTTCAGCCCAAGGAAACGACCAATAATTCTGTTGTTAGAAGCAGAATAAAAGACAAACAAGGAGTTTTACTGTAGTTCCCAAGTTATTTGTGACTGAGATGCACCTGAAAAGTTGGTAATTAGTAAAAGAATTTGTTCTTTATAGGGCTCTTGAAAATCCCATTAAGTCTGTATTTACTTAGCATTTTCTCTAACTGCCTTATTGGAAAACCAGGCAGCAGGGGTTTCAAAAGAAGTAATAAAAGAATGAAAGCCCATTTTCCATTCTAGCGCCACAAGAAGAAGGGGTTGAATTCCAGGGTGCCCAAATTGAAACTGGACAAACCTAGTGAAGTGCATTCCAGGTTCCACCACAGAACGCAGCTCCAGAAAAAATTCATTACCACATTCCTTCCAAACAGAGTGATTAACTGCAGACAGCACAGCCTAGGAACACCTATTGCTTCAGAATTTCGAGACTACGAAAGCACTGATGGATTTCAATGCCCTCTGTGTGGTTCTGTGCAATAAGAAGCAACAGATTTAAGCCTGTACAATTTAAAGCAAGCGTGCACAGATTCAGCCACACAGCTCTCCTTGATGTAAAACCATAAAGTCACCCAGAAGTATTCGAAAAATGCAGGACTGTAACTTCAGACCAAAGCAGAGTAATCCACTTTTCAAAGTTCCCTGATAAGAGCTGCGGTCTTTTGAATTTGCCTTGAGTTTCACTCTGATGATCTACAAAAAGATACCTATCTCTAAAGGACTCTGCTCAAGAAATGTCAAACGTAAACAGACTTTGAAGGAGTTAAACAACTGTTTCCAGAGCAGCAATGATCAATTTTAGGCTTATTTGTTGTTTTAGTTTGATTTAACAACACAGGAAGGAGCCCTCAGCACAGAGCAATGATATGCGGTGACGTGGTGGGCGCAGAGGGATTGGATATTGTGGTACCAGCATTAATTTTGGGGTAATGGATGTACATAAAACCTGCCTGGCTTCATTTCCATGAGTGGAAATCCATGGAGTGGACATCCCGACAGCTGTGTGGCAGGACAGGGTCCCACCTCTGCCTGGCAGCACTGATGTGCAGCTCTGGTGGCAGATATCCATCACCACAACCAGGTATCACACAGGTAGGGAAAGAGGCAGCTTCTGTGAGGGGGGACCAAAGGAGGAAAAAAAATAAATAAATAAATTGAAAAGAGTTGCTTTTATTTAAAAAGCAGCAGGACAGGAGAAAATAGGCCTGTAAAGAAGAACCTTTCATCTCACAGTGCAGCCTTAGAAGATAAAAATGCTTCCCAATTTTCATATATGAATATCTAAACTCAATCTGCAGACAAAAACTGAAACAAGAGTGGCCCGGTTTCCCAATATACCAAACACTTTCAATTCTTATGCTCTCTCTTATTTTTTATATCATGCTGGTTTTTCAGGTATCTCTGTAGTGCATATTGCAAGCTCGTGCAAGTTTGTTGTGTGCAACGTTCAAACCCACCAGAAGTGAGGCAGCTGGGGCTGGGTGCTGGCTAAAGGATGACTGCTGCACCCAAAATTTTAACTGGGACCTGCTGGTGTACTGACTGAACTGAAACCCTTCTGGCAGATCAGCTAAATCATAAAATTCAGAATGATGCCCTATTTACACCTCTACATTGCTGGTTAAAGGTAAGAGTAGAGCATTTAGATGAAAAAATCAGGACTCCACAATGGAAAATTGTCCTCCTTAAATGCAGCCTAATGTGAACCGATGGCTGATAGAGAAGTGATTTTTTTGATTTTAATTTTTTTTTAATGAGATAAAATAATTTCTACCCCCCCAGACCATGTGTGTGGGTGTGTGCCTGTGTAAACACAGGCACATTCTCAGATTCAGGTGTCTGAAACACAATTTAACACGAATTTTTGACCTCTTAACCAAAACACTGTGAAAGGCACAAACCTTTGAAAACAGGTCAATTAACTGGGAGTTTTCTGAAATTGTGCATGTTCTTCTGATCACATTCACCTCTGATACAGTGATGGGAAGATTCCACATGCACTACAGGAAAAAAAAAACCAACACAGGGAGGGTTCTGCTATTTCTTCCTCTATCTCTGCCATCAAATTGTTTATTTACTGAAGGGAGGAGAGAGGGAAGGAGACCAGCCAGAGGGTGGTTATGCACAGGACAGGACCCACAGGTCTGTGTGTTTAGCACAGAAGGACTTGGATGATAAAAGCACCACCAGTGAGGGGTCCAGGCCTAGAGAGCAGGACAACACCCACAGCACTGCACAAATCCAGCTCCTGCACCTGGCGATAACCCCTTGGGGCACGTGGCTATCAGAGAACCAAGGCCCTTTGCCTCTAGGAGGTGGCCAGCTCTGCTGTTGGCCATCAGAAAGGATGTCTGGAGATCCCGTAGCCAAAGGCATCACTGCTGTTCCCAATTCTCACTCTGCTCAAGAGGAGGCATCAGAGTGAAAACCCTGCCTGGTGAGCAGCGGGTACCCCACAGGGAAAGGAAATGTGAAACCTTTATCTCTTGCATGGAAGAAAGTGAAATTGTGCTGGAGAAACTTCCAAATTACAAAGGTGTTGCGACTGAAGTGCAAAGGTGACAGAAAACACCAGGGGACACATTTTGAGTACACTTAAATTTCATTCAGAGGAAATAATGAGCGTTTAGTTCATGAATCCCATTAACACTAAAGTCCGAGATACAGCGAGCAACTCGGCACTGTCGGAGCAGAGATACTGTTGAGACTGTCCTGGAGCCAAGCTTTTAACACTAGGAGATATTAATTTAGAAAAATGATTTATTAGTACACAGATTCCATCATCCAGTGGGTTAGGCTGAATGCAAACTTACTCAGAACAAGCAGCTGCTGGGAAGTAGAGACTTTTTTCTTATTTTCCCACTAGAAGCAGCTCTATGGCATCCTAAACGTTACCCAAGTGTCCCAAAACCATTTCATTCTGCTAACAGGTTGACACCCATGAGCACTGCCAGAATTGCTCTCTTCCATCCCTCATTATTCCCACTTATAACCAGCAGCACTTGTTCTCCAGGAGAATTGCTTCACCATAATTCACTGTTAACTGTGCCACACCGCAGTGGATGGGTCTAATACTAACAGAGAGAAAACAAAATACCTTTTTGGTTTTGGGGGGTTTGTTTTGGGAGGGGCGGTGGTGGTTTGGTTTTGGGGTTTTTTTTGGGGGGGGGATTGGGGATTTCTTTGCTTTGTTTCGGGGTTTTTCTGTTGCTGGAGTTTTTGGGGGGTTTTTTTGTTGGGTTTTTTTTTGTTTGTTTTTGTTTTTGGGTTTTTTTTGGTTATTATTGCTGTCTATAAAAGAAAAAAATGATAACTGCCCTTGTGAAGATCAGTATTAAGCTGGTACTTTGCAAGAAGCCCAGTGTGCAGATAAAAACCCCCTGCTCCATTGCCTGGACTTGCTGTCTCTGAGATATTGGCTCAAAGCAGCTCCAGCAACACCCCTGTCCCGTTCCCTGTCCCGTTCCCTGTCCCATTCCCTGTCCCGTTCCCTGTCCTGTTCCCTCTCCAGACCAGGACACATTAGCCTGTAGCAAGCCAAGGCCTCCTGCTCACACAGAGGTTTTTCAAACCTTTTTTCAGTGCCTCTGCCATCCCCCTTCTGTCCCACCCCAACACACAACATGCTATTCCCATTATCAATTAAACTGTAATTATGGGTCACATTAACACCAGAACCTTTACCCAGCAGAGGGGGACTCAAATGATCAGCAACAGGACACCCAACACAGCCCCAATTTCAGTAAAATTTGCTAATATCCATCTCATCAATGTCATAAAACCTATCAAGTCCTCATACATTAACAGAGTCACCTGTGGTAATTATGGCACTGCACCATTCTATGCTTTGAGAGAAGAACATCAAGTATAATTCCCTAAAATTAAATCTCCCAAACTCATATCCAAGGCTACTGCCAAAGCAAAAAGCAGGTTTGCTTTTCAGCAGACAAATGACTGATGATCATTATTAGACATTTTCTGTGAGATCTACAACATCAAACCTCTCCTTGGAGAAATTTCGAAGATCATTCCCAGTGTTCCTGAGACACATTTACAGATAGTATATGACTCTCAAAGAAATTGCACCTCAGAATTTTGTTTCTATGACAAGAAATGAGGTTTTGACTCTCTGTTTAGTTTCAGTAGACATATTAAGGGTCAAAACTGTCTGCATATTTAGGCCTCTAGAGAAGGCAAAAAGCGAAAAGGCAAGTAAATCATGTTTAAAATACTCGAGCCCAGCCCTAAAAATCCATTGTTTATCTTTTGCAGTGATGGTATTTTACCACCCAAATAAAAATCCCAGCTCACCGATGAACAGAATGATTGAAGCAACACTGCAGCACACAGTTTTAATTTCAAGTATTTGAAAAGATGATACCATAAAATGATCTGGAGTATTGTTGTAGCATAAATCTCCGAGCACTTTCCCTGTCCTTAATGTTCGAGCCTAAAATTGTTCCATTCTTTAGCTGACAGTGCACATTGTAAAAGTTGCAGTTTATCACTTCCCTTTCATTCTCCCCCAGCAGTTACATTACCACATCCTTTTTTATTACTATCGCAGGGTGTCACTACATAAGTGACATCATAAGGGGAGAACAAGGATTTGCCAGGAATAATCGGAATTGCTCTGCAGCGCCAGAGAGCTCTGCATTTCAGAGGGAAGGGACGGCCTTGCGTTTCAGCATGCCGAACGTGTGCACTTTCAAATCTATTGCCTGTCACTGTAGTCCCTCGGACTGGATAAATTATATCCCACAGTTGGGTAGTACAAAGGTAATTCTGTTGCCATATGTTGTGCCAAGGAGCTCACGCCGTGACAGGGTGCATTACAGATTATGCTTTCCCATGTGATGCCAATTTTCTCCTTCATCTGTGAGGGATAAACCTTGCCTCCATTCGGATTTTAAAGTCTCCGAAATAAAACAGTACCTCCAACAAGCTGGGGATGCAAATTCTGCTTAAAAGAAAAAAAAAAAAAAAAAAAAGAGGCAGAAGATGCCCGACAATTTTTCAGATTTTCGAAATTGCTTTTATTTTGCACCCAAAATTCGCTATGCATCAACTCCATGGGAATTCCAGTCCCAGTTCAGGAAAAAATGGAGTCAAGAGCACTGTGATCAGCCTCACACATTTGCTTTATCAAACACTGCAGTATTTTTGAGTTTCTCTGGTTGGCTGATTTTGAATGCTGGCATGGGCAGCAGCTCACACAGACAGAAAAGAAATACCAGGAGAGTAGAAAGAAAATAGGTAGAGCCCCCCAGAGCATGTTTAAGAGATTTTGCTTGTCTGTCCAATTTATTACTGGATTTCATTACTTAGCAGCAGTGAATTGAAGTGGTTGATAACATGCCACAAATGATTTCACCCATCAGCATCCAGCCCAGCTCAGGGAATAATCAAAAGCCATTGCCACGAGGCTGGGCTTGGGCAGAGCAGGGAAAGCAGCTGTGCCTGAAGGCTTCATCCCGGTGAGTCAACCCAAAGAACACCGGGGCCTCGCCTCACAGGGCAGAGATGGAGACTTTGGGCATGACTTTAGGCATGACTTTAGGCAGAACTACACTTTAGGCATAACTACAAAATATAACACCTCAAGAGGGAAGAATGGACAGTAAATACACAACTTCTCCCAGCACAGAAACTGCTCCTCCAGGTGAAAGGCTGAGGCAGGAAAAGCACAGACAAACACTCCTCGTGCTCTCCAGGAGTCAAACAAGAAACACTCCAGGATGCACAGTCAGGGGTGCTCAGAGCTCAGTGCTTCGGTCATTTTGGCTTTGAAATGCTTGCAGCAGAAAGAGGCACTCAGAGAGGGGTCGGCACACCAACAGCCTTTGGAATTCAATGGCTTGGCAAGAAAAATCTTTAGTGGAAATCTGCTCAGGTACACAAAGTCATTGTCACATCAGCTCCTCCTCTATCCATACACCAAGAAAGAGGCCAAGTTAGGATTTCAAGGATCAGACAGGAGCACAAACCCCAGGCCCCTCTGCAATCCTCAGGAGTGCTCCTTGCAAACCCGGGACTTGAGGAATTCACGTCTTACCCACCAAAAGCAAGCCTAGGCCTGATGGAATGCCCACTCCATGGTGATCTCCCACTTTTACTTTTTCAAACAACGAGTTTAGATATTTGTTACACCAGTAGGCAGCCTGTAATCCTCACCCCAATTTCAAGGTTACTAGAACAAACTCCTTTTGATTTAAGGCCTTTTGCCTTCAGCTAAAATGGAGCTTATTCTAATTATCTTCATTATAACACACATAACTCGGGGCTCCCATGGGCACTAAGGGTGTAACGAGGATGGCATTTTACATCCCCTGACCTCTAAATTAGTGCGAGCTTATTTCACCGGGAGAGGGTACAAAATAAAATAAATTCTTTGCTTTCCACTCGGTTTACAAATGAAATTTTGTGGTTTGTTGTGTGAGACTCTGTCATCTGCATTCCTGTTTCTCTGGCACTGCAGATGTCCGAGGCTGTTTTATGTGCCACTTTCACGGCCAAATTGCTGTAGAGCCCAGGAAGGTTTATGGCCTCATTAAAGAACATTCTCACATCGAGTCATCCAACTTTGTCACTGTATAGCAGCTCCTGGACACCACCCCCTTAGCAAACTTCATAGGAGACCCTCACATACAACCAGAAGGCCCAAAAACGTCAAGTGGCTTTTGCCACCAGGAAACAATGTGAAACCTTCCTTTGCTTGGTTTGTGGGTCCTCTCGGGCTCCCAAGACAGAAAAAATAACGTGAGAATGGAAAGAGTATTAAAGGTGGGGAGAATAGAGAAGAATCATTGCTTCTCTTCGGCTGTGAGACATCCTAAATAAAGAATAAACACTGCTCCTAGGTGTGTGATCTGTCCTAATAAAGACACCTCAAGCTGTCTGGAGTCCGTGACCACAGCAAATGGTGATGGTAATGGCACTATGGAGAACACCTTGAGACAAAGAACAAATCACATCATGTTCAGTAAATGCTAAATTTATAATAGATCAACATATACAAATCAGCTAATCCCCTGTTCAGTCATTTAACAGGAATATTTGCTACCTAGAACCTGGACAGAGGTTAGTACAGTTATTTCAGATATTCCATCAAGACCTGTCAGACCACGTGTTGTTAAGGAAATGCTGTCAGTGAAATCTGATCAGATTTGTTATTTCAGTATTTCTCTTTCTCGTTTTAGCATGCCCCGCTAGTTGGCAATTACTGCCTACTGTACAATCTATTAAATATTCATGTCAGATATTATTTGCATAGAGCAGCTTTTCTCTGATAAAAAATATGTTATTCATTCACTGCTTAGAAGATTGACCTCAGGTCCCTACTTTAAACACACAGTTATATTGATTGTGAAAATACTCCAGGAAAATTATGTAGTTTATATGCATGCATTATTTCTACTGAGTCATCCTGAAGCTTATAATTTAAGCCTCAGTGTTTCAGGTAAAATGAAATTGCTTCACTAAGTAAGGCTGCTTTGATTTCAGCTTTGCTCTGAGCTTTGCCAGGCAAGCAGAAAATCTTCATAGTCTGAAAGGTCTTGTTCATACAGAATGTATAGTCATGCCTTGATAGAATCGTGTGCATTCAGAGCACACCCTGCCTTTGTCCAGAGATTGTTTTACAAAACCCCTTTTTTATTCCTTATGTAAATAATCCCATGTCCCACATTAATGGAAGATCATCATAAATGAACAATGAATTTAGGCTTCCAAAGCACTGCTGTGACTGTTGCATTATACATGGCACACAGAGAACAAAAAAACCTAAGGATCTTCCTTCAAACGGGAATAAAATCCCCAAACTGAACCATAGGAACCCCAAGCAACCACAGAAAGTTAAGGTAACTGGATTCCAACTAAAAGGAGAAGTACTCCTCATGAGGGTGTCCCATTGAGGAAGAAACTCTGAAATACCCCACTTTTGAAAACATTATCTGTAGGTTACTATTCTGCCCCTCTCCCAAGACAGAAACAGTTTAAGAAAATAAAATACAGTAGGAAGAAAAGGAAAATAAAAAGAGAGAGAGAAAAAAAGGATGGGCGTGCTCTGTGCTTTCCTTTCTCTTTTGGCCTTTTGCTATTTTATTACATCTAATTCCTCTATTTTCCAGATCCTCTCCACATTATCTCTCACCTCCTTGCCTCTCACTTTGGTGCCTTCTTTTTGCTCCCCATTTCAGTCTTTCCTTCTGAGAGAACACCACCTCTAGTATGGTTATTCATCACCAAAAAATCAGAAAAATGAGGAAAATTACAGTTCCACACTTAGAGGAAAGACATTACCCTGGCACTGTGGCTTTTTATTGCAGCAGATCCACGTCCCAGTGGTGTTCACCCTCCAAGCCCCACAATCGAGGCAGATTTCAGGCTGTGTGTGAGCCTTTTCTACAGACAAACTGCAATCCCTCTGCAAGGCCATTTCACTCCAGAACTCACAGGGCAGAGATGCAGATGCCATTGAAATGCTGAGCTAAACAATGTGTTTGAAGGATGGACTCCCTCCTGAAAATTTGGAATAGGCCCGAGAGGATTTGTCCTCGTCCAGAACAAGGAATCCAGGATATGGTGTTCAACTAAATCATAAAACTAAGACAAAAGTTCTCTGAAGACAACTGAAATTGCTGTCCTGGGGTACACAACATCCTGCAAGTCAGCCCGATGTGTGCCCTTCTGTACTTCACCTGAGGTCTTCATTTAGCCCTGCTCAGAAAGTGACAACTTCAGCCTCAGGGGAAGCACTGGCAAAGTCCTGCTGAGCTCCATTACCTGGGAAACTTCCCTCAGCACTGCAGGGCTGGGGAGGCTGCTGGCTCTGCTCTCATTTATCCACAGCAAAGGGGTTTTTCCAGCCAAAATCAGCTGCAGGTGTTAGGGAGCTTTTCTCCTCTCCGAACCCAGCTCTGCTGTTCCAACACTGAATTCCCACACATGCCTATGCCCTTGTTTCCCTTAACCCCTGGTGATTATTCCATTTCGTTAAAAAGCTGAATGATCCAGGGAATGCAGGGACAAATTTCAACCTGCCTTTATAAATGCAAGTGATACAGCAAAGATTTGCCATAATTTGTACTTGCTATGACATGATAGAAAGCCAATCATAACAAACCAGGCTGGAAAACAGATGCAGAGGCTGTTAAAGGTCTGGGTGGAAGAACAACAGGTAATAAAATCCTTTACCTATTGACAAATTGCAGCGTGAGTGTTAAAATTTATAATAATGGCTTTCAAATTTTCTTTCAAGACTTTTTTTTTTTTTTTCTTGAAATGAAAGGAGAGAGAATTAAACCAGTTCCTTGTGTGGTGCTCTACTCATGTAAGTGTGGGAATGGTCACCCTGACCCCTGCCATAACCTGAGCATTGCCTTTTCAAGGCATGAAGTGCTCCATACAAAAAAACCCAGTTATTATAATACCTTTGTATTGTTTTCTGCAATGCCCAGAAACAGTCAGAAGTGAAACTAATATTTCTTAATTTGTTTCTAGGATTTCACTTTCCTCCAGTAAAGGCTCTTTTTCTTTATGAAATTGTTTATTTAAAAGATTCAGTAAAACTGTTTCCTGCATGTGGTCATTCCACAGGACACTCTGTTACACTAAAACCAGCACACTCTTCCTAAAACGCTTCTCCTAAAGGATCTGAGGCTTTTCCCTCACATTTTTATTCAAGCCCATTTTATAGTGGGAATGGATGGGGGTTTTTTTGCAATATGGAAATGCATCCCAAGAACGTATCTCTAGAAATAAATCCGTAGGAACAATTCACATCTCATCCCAGGGAAAACCTGGAAGATTTCCAACACGTTTCTGAAATTATCTTAATGTACAGAAGGAATAAGTATGAGAAAATAGAGAGCCTTTTGTCTCCAAGGTCTATTGCTATACAAATAATTAATTAGTGTAGCTGCTGTGCTGTGGGCCTGCCTGTCTGACCACTGAGCAATTAAATAAAGTGATTCTAGGAGCTACAAGTGGTTGCTTCTGGAAAAGAGAGCATCCTTCAAAACAAGAGAAAAAGCATTCTTTACTAACTCAATTTTTGTGTAATTATAACCTAATCAATCTTACGCAGACTTTTTGGCATCGCTATTCTCTTATTGTTATAACATTTCATAATTCAGTCAAGCAGTAGCAATCTTAACAACAAAGTTTGGACACGTTCCAGGCACAAGGGCAAGGGACAATTTCTACCAGATACATTTTACCATTACTTAATATTGCATGTAAGAGATACACTTAGAGAGAGAGAGAGATTTAGATTTCCCTTGGAGGAAACTCACAGGCATTATAATCATTAGCTAAATTTCCACCAACTGCATTAGGGAATGCATCATCATTTTGATTTCCCCAGAAAAAAGCCTAAAATTCACAAAAATAGGAATCCAGGATCCTTATTTGTGCTCTGCTACGAGAAGGAATTGGGATTGCAATTCAACAGTTATCAGCAAGCAAATAGAAATATCATTTGTCATCAGATATTTGGATATCCTGTCTCCAGGATCAGAGGAGAAAATTCTGATCAGAATAGCTGATGAGACGTTGCAGAAAACTGAACTTAATTCAGACACCTGGAGGCCTCTCTGACCTTCTCTGGGGATCCAGCAGGGCAGAGAGGGATTACGAGCACATTCTACATCAGCACATCTCACCCTGTGTCTCTGTCTCAAGCACACAGCACAGCAATTGAGAATAAGCCTCGAGCAGGGAGCAGGAAGGACTCTGTCCTCACAGTGTATGGTAGTAATTTAAAAAACAATAATAAAAATCTCAGCAGTTGGGCAGACTTTACATATTTGCTTGAAGATGATATCCAGAAGGAGTTGTTTTTTTTAACTCCTTCTATTGAAAAATCATGTTTCAGATTAAATGTGCTTATTGAAAATCCTGTGATACTGTATAAATATCAGGGCCTTTTGTCAATTTTCCATAAACAGTGATATTACTGACTAAAGCTGACCCTTCTGGAAAGTCACAATGTATAAAGTTAGGATTCCATTATATATTGCACTGTAATTCCATTTGATCTCTCAGCCACAACCCCCTGCAATCAGTTCCAGGGCAGAAACATGCAAGCAGATAGCAGGAGGGGGATTTTTTTCCCAAGGAGCATCATCAAAGCTGCTCCTTTTGAACCACCTTCCCCTGGAAATGTGTGAGGGGGGCTCAGGTGAAGACTGCAGTGCTTGGGGAGTCCCCATGAGTGCATTCCTTGCCTACATCCACCCAAAATGCCTTTCCAGTTAATATCTGGAAACATTCTTGTCATTAGCTCCAGGAATCACCTCTAACAGCTGGAATACTCACAGGCCAGCCAGGGAAAAGTTGCATCTTTTCCTAAGGAGCTGCAGGGCCGCTCTGAGGCGTAAAGCAGGGCGGATTGTTCATCACTGTGAAGGGTTTGTTTTGCAGCCGCTGTTCAGGCAGGGGTTCATCAATCCTGTGCATATTAGGTTCAGAAAATCCCCTCCTCACTGGGGAGTGCTTAGTGCAACTAGACAAACACAGATGCTTCCCAGAAATCCCCAAACGCGCCCGTGTTCAAAGACTCGCATTTTTCAAATCGACTATGCTAATCTCTGCTGTCCAACGGGTTCGAGCTTGTCTTCAGCAGGATCAGTTGTGTTCAGATGTAATTGAAAATTATGGTCATCTCTGCTATTTATCTCTGCCACCGAACTGGTCCCGTCACCGCTTCCAAGTGAAAGGTTGGAAAATTACAGAGGAGCAGCTTGGATTGAAGAAGAAAGAAGTCTGAAAATGCAACAGAGAGAAGACTGTTTGTTCAGTCTTATAACAATTACCCAAATTCCTCCTGCTGGGCAATCCTCACAGATTGTAATTGTCCTTCCTTGTCTTCACTGTGGTACTTTGATCTAAACTTACACTCTATTCCTCTCCCTCTATGTGCCTAAATTCCATTCTTCTCCCTATTTGTGGCCTGGGGATTTTCAATGGTACTTGAGATGTCGAGGAACTAAAAACTTGTCCATTTTTAATTTTGACCAGCCGAGGCTCAAAAGAAACCATATGGCAACAGTGAGGAGCTGCCATTCCTTGCCTCTGCAGACTCAAAAGGCTCTGCTGGGAGTTATAAAGGACTCTGCTGAGAGCTATTTTGCAGGTCAGAATTTTCTCATGGAAACGTAACCATCTGAACTTAACATTAAGTATAAACAGATGAAATGATTCTCAGGTCAGGTTTTAAAAAATACTCTTTTTTTCTGATCAAAGTGCTATAATAGTTATTAACTGTGCCTTGCAGCACACCCGGAGATCGGAAACTCCGGAATTCATTCACAGCCGTGCCCTCCCTGCTGCCGTGTGGATGCATGAGCCTGTAACCCATTTACCCCATTCTGTTAGAAGGTATGAATTGAGCCTGCATGGATTTTTATTCCCTTTTAATAGCTCTGGCTTTTATTTCATTAAACTGTTTGAATAAACAGTTTAACCGAGCTGTTTGGAGCCCACCTGGGCAGTGAGGGGCCAGTGTTAAAATTAGACCCGGATGTGCCCGGAAAGATGGGGCAGCACAAGGGTAAGGAAGCCCCTTTCTGGAGCCAATTTTCCTCTTCAGGACAGTGCAAGAGCAGAAGGAGTGTCAAGAAGCGGGCAAGACAAATAGAGAGGGATGGAGACCACCAAAAAAACCTCAAAGCCCCCCAGGCTATTCCCAGAAAGATCCAGAGCAAAGTGCAGACACAAACTCATTGACATCAGGGTGAAAAACTTCATCCCAGGGTGCAGAACACTCACCCACAAGAAGGTGTCCCCACAAAACCTGAGTGGTGCCCAGGACCCTGCACAGCCTGGCAGCTGGATCGATGCTCCCCAGGACTGGTGATCTCCTCACCTCCCCTATCTCATCTCCCTTCCACACTCTCCTTCTCTCTTTTAGATTATTCCTTCATTTCTCTTACAAGTAGAATACTTGGTAATAAAACCATGTGAACTTTCATTTTTTCAGATCCTTTTGGCTTTTTGCTGCTCTTTTTCACCCACAGATATCTCCAAGTTTTGGGTGCTGCCTTCCTTGTGGGAATGGGACATGGCAAACGCTGCAGCCCTTGCACTGAACAGCACATCCCAGCAAAAGAAGAACAGGAAGGGTAAATAAATAACCATTGTTGCACACTGAAGAGATCTGCAGGTATCATTGAATACCAAAAGAGGTGTATAGAGTCCGAATTATTGAATGCCTAAAAAGCACAGTGCACCATGAAAGAATTTGCAATAATTTGGAAAGGTGCTCGTGAATTTGGAAAAAAAAATAGCAGAAGACTCGTTTCTTACTGGCTGCTCCACAATCATGTCTCGGATAAACAAAGGAAAAGGCCAGTGTTACTTGTGGGATAACAGAATCCACGGAGCTCTGTTTTGGCTGGAGGCATGTGCTTGTGGTTTCCAGCTAATCCCCTAATCGGTGATGTGAAAATTGCCGGGGATGTACCCAGACAGGGCAGATCTGACCCTCGACACCGCCTCGTCATCTTGGATTTCAAAGAACAGGCACAGCTTGAAGAATAAACAATTAAAATTTGATGTTATATACTTAATTTCATTTAGGAAAATAGAGTGATAACTTTATAAGGTACTTAATGAAACTGTAAGACATAAAAAACAAATGAAGATTTGTTCCACTCAGCACAGAAAACAGTCACTACACAGAGGCCAAAAAGAAGATTTTTTAAAAAGAAGCTGTAGAATGAATAGCAGAAGTGCCACTGACAGAAGGCCCACAGCAGCCAGAGATCAATCTGCTCTCCTGCATGGCAGTGTAAATTAGGAGTGCTTGCACAGAATCTCACAGTTCGAGCTGCATAAGACCGGGGTCAGAACAAACGAAATTAAAAATCAGGGTAAAATCAGAGCCAATAGCATGTGCAGCATAAGAGGCATGCAAGAAAGATTGAAATACCTTAACCTGGCAACAGAGAAGAAATATAATAATGTCAAATAGGAAAAGAGATAACGTAATGTAAAAGACTATGAAAGGAGCCCAGACTCATGGCAGCAATTGAACATTCCCTGAGTTCCACAAACACTGGAATGCAGATAATTTAAAATACAGCTTGATGAAGGGAAGTTTCCTAAGTCTCCTATCTAGCCAAATGAAACTGCTTTGGTTATATAGGGATTTGTGTTACAGATCATATACAATGCATGGATCTGCACTTATCTGTTCCAGGGCACCCGTGGGACATTTTCACCAGTGTGGGGGAAAACTTTTCATGGCCAAATCTCCACGTTCACAAGACAAAAAGCAAGTGAAAAGCAGAACGTGTGCCTGGACTTCTCCAGAAGAAAGTGTGCTCTGCGTTCCCAGCAGGGCCAGACAGAGCAGATTGCTCAGGGCCCTGCCCAGGCACCTCTGGAGCCCATCCAAAGGATGGAGACTCTGCAGACTCCTTGGGAAACTTTTTCCGGTGTCAGATCACATCCACAGGACAATTTTTTCTTATGTTTAAGTAAGAACAGCTTCAGGAAGCACAGCAGCACCTGGTTGATTAAATGCAGCTCACTTCTTAAGCTCAGTTTCTTTCTCTGAATTCTCTCTTGCCTCCAATGCACTCAGTAAATGTGGAAACCATTTCAAAGCACCATATGCTGGTGTTTTCTAAACTATCATTTTCTGCAAATTGCCATTTCATAGAAATTTAGGTGAAAATGCTTTTGTTCTTATTTGGATGAAAACTCATTTAGGAAGATGAATAAATTCCCTGAACATGCAATTCCTGACATTTGGCTATCTCTAGCAGAAGATAAAACCAGCAAGTCAAGCTCATGATTCTCTACTAATTTACCTCATGTACAGCACATTTTTCAACATCTATGCTTAAAAAATTAATGTACCTTTGAGAGTCATCATTATTGTTATACCATAAACAAGTTCTTTTGTTGGAAACGGTAATCTTCAGAATTTTTCTCCTAAGAAAGTGAATTTTAAAGCTAAATACTCGGGGAAAAAAATTGCTTCATTGTGCTTTTGTCATAGGGCTTTTAGATAAAGCAGCCCCAGAATAATGAAACAAGTTCCTAATTTCTGGTAATTTGATTTCTTAATTGAATTAATTAACTGGCTTTTCAAAGTTTTACAAGTAAGCTTAAATTTTACAGTAATGTTTGAGCAGGAATCGGAGCCTGATTCTCAGATGGACCAACCCACCTCATTCACTCCAAGCGGGTCTGCAAATGCTCAGCACTTCAGGAAGTCAGGACCACTCAGCACCAGCCAGAATGGGGTTTTAACCAAGCAGCAAGGAGGGAACAAGAAGAGTAGAACAACAGGAGAAGGTGAAAGGATCACAAAGACACAGCACGTGGGACCTCAGACAAGCTATGACACTCTTGCCTCCAGATTCTGGAATGCATTTAATGGCAAAATATGTCTGTGAACACCAGAGACTCTTTTTTCCTACTGGGCTGAGGAAGTTCTGATTTACAAAGTCTTTCATAGGAAAGACTGAATACAACAAGACCTGATGGTTTGAAAGAACCCACTGATTTTCAGTTCTATGCTCTTAGCACAAATACTTTGAATTTGAGAATGGCTTCAGCTGAGAGGAGCTTTCAAAGACTGATTTAAATGTTTGGTGGGATGGTGATGTAATTTGATAATACAAGTTTTTGTTTGCTTTCTTAATCGCTTTTTAATTGCACTGCATTCTTCTCTTTGATAGATAAATTTGCATTATGGAACAGAGTAGAACAAGAAAGCTGAATGTTATTAGGGGTCTATGAATTAATACACTTTACTTCTAATTCCACTCAACTGCTCATTTCTTCCAAAATCACAGCCATTGCTGCTGACTCACCCCACTCAGAGAGGCAGACCCAGCCAGGTGAGATGAACAGGATTCACACCTCACATTAAAATACGTGGCTTTTTAATTTCACTATTTAAATAGTTTGACATACTAGAAAACATCCTTCATTTCTTTCAATTAGTAAGAAAATTGCAATACACACTTCTGTGTGTACTCTACCAGGGCATCCAACAGGTATTAATTTCAACATTTGCTACCTCTGGATTATTCCAGATTTTTCTCTTTAGTTTTGATAGTTCACCAAACCATAAAGCCAACAGTGATTTTTGGGTGGTAAGTATGGAATATTTGAAGGCTGAGGCTTTAATCATTGAGTCAGTTGCCTTAAGAGAAACATTTCCATAATGAAAAAAAGTGTTGCTTTGTTCAAACTGTGGTTGCTTCAAATCCAGCTGGTTTCAAATATAACTGGTTTCAAATATGACTGGTTTCAAATGTAACTGGTTTCAAATACAACTGGTTTCCACAGAACATGATCTCTTTGGACAAAAAGGAGAAGCACATGTGCAGGAAGTGCAATGCCACTGAGAAGTGCAGTCATTACAGCTGCTGAGTACTTGAAGGATGCTCCAGGACAAATGGGGCTCAGATAAATTATTCCCCAAAATCCATCGGAGATTTGCCCCCGAGGGAAGTGGATTCCGAGAGGAGCTCAGCAATACAGCAATGAACAGGAGGTGGAGGCAAAGCAGAAGGGGACAGGGACCAAGGCAGGGAGTTAAGATAGGCATGAACTAAATATTGGCAGTTCTGTTTCATTTGCACTGAGAAGAGTTATCCAGGAAAATGTTTGTTTGTTTTGTTGGGGTTTTTTTTTTTGTTAAATACCATTTAACTGGTAAACACCTTGCCCCTATGTCAAAGCTATTTCCATTGCAAATATGGACTCTGCTCCACCGACTGTGCCCTTACAGAACACCTTTTGCACCAGAGAACTCCTCATACCTCCCAGAAGAAGACAACAAAATCCCATCCATTATGATTTCATGGACAGTGACAACCTATATTACGAAATTTTGCTACAATATTTGCATTCACACGATTCTTTTGTTCTGAGCTGGTGTCTTTTGATCTTGTAAAAAGCCCTATTTTCACTCACCTGAACGCCTTTCACAACACAGATGAAGGTCAGTGCTTTTATAAGCTTTCCTCCTCTGTAAGCCCATAATACTCTTATGACATTAAGGTATGTACTTAAAGACTTGATTGCTGGCTTTCATTTACTTAATATCTTGGCAAGTTTGCTGTACTGCCACGAAATCTGTTTAGTAGCAAAGCACACAACTGTTCTGCTTTTTAAGCTAGGCTTATTTATATAAATTTATTCCATAGCCTGCTCATCTTATTTTAATGGCCAGATGTTCTTTTCTCTTCTCTTCTTAATAAACAAATACCCTTAACTAACCAGACATTCTCAAAGTTCTTCTTCCTAATGGCTTTGATATTTCCAACTTTTTTTTTTTCCCCCTTTTTGGCTACCTTCTTCCATGAAGAGTTAAGGGCAGTAAAGGTATTGCCAACATAAAAATATTCATTTGTAAGGGAAGGACAGAAGTATATCAAACTCCTGCTCTCAGAAGTAGTTCACTTCAATATCTAACTGCAAGCTCACCACTTTTCCTAAAGTGAGCCTGACATCTGTTTTTGTTTACCATTTGGTAATGACATGAATTCATACTAAGAGGATGAAACAAAATTTAAATATAAGTATTCCCTTAGATGCACTGGATGGAGAATATAGCATTTTCAAGGCTCTATTCATCTCCTATCAGTGTTCATGGAGGCTGCGTGATGGCTCGGTTGTTTTAAAAACAACAGTTGGATTTGCTGTTGGTTTACAAAAACAATGCTGTGGAAAACATTTTGTACAAAAAATCACCAAAAAAAACCCCCACAAACAAAACCCCTTCGCATAACAAAGGTAAAGAAAAAGCTTTGCACTTCTAACGCAGCATTTTTGACCAGTTTTAGTTCTGAATTTAAGCATTCTTTTAAGGATAAGCAAATGGCTCTGCTCATTATCAAAGTCAGGCTAAACCCCACTGTAACAGAAAAGAGATAATGCTCGTGTAGAAGACAATGACAAGAGCACAGACTCATGTCAGTAATTGAGCTTCATGCACTTGTTATCACAAAAGTATTGCCAAAATCCCAAATAAAATATATCAGAAATATTCCAGGACTGTGTTAGATCCTAGATTACATGTTCATGTAATCCAGGGTGTGTTCTCTCTTCCTCTAAGTTATTTGTTAGTGGCACTGCTCTGGAGTACGTGGGTGACTGAGGCTGGGATGATTTGCAAAGATCCTCTTCCCAGCCTGGTCATTCTGCCTCTGAGAAGCCTCCAGCCAGTAATACTCATAATGATGATTAAAATTATCTGTAAGATTTAGATTAAAGCACTCTAGTTCTGTCTAAATGGCACTGTCAGAAACAGTCTGTGTTTTGCTGAGTTATGGAAATTTACCACTGACAAAGCATTTGTAAAGTTCCTTAAGACAACTCCATTGTGTTCTATTTTATATAGAATTAAAATGGAAATTGGACCATCAACACAAACCGATTTTATTTAGCATGATTCCTCCTGTCCTATTTTACTTTGCACATGAACAGTGAATAATTTTAAAAACAAGTGGCCGATATCATCCAGACAGAGCCGCCCTCATCTGTTCCAGCCTTGCAGGACCCCAAACCGTTTCCAAAGCGTGGTTTGTACAAACCACGCCTGGCCCAGGGGCAGCAGCGGCAGCACCGAGTGCCAGCTGCGAGTCCCAGATTTAACAGCTCGGGCAGAGTCCCAGACAATGGAATTGTTCAGCCCTTGAGGTGGGAGGCTGCCAGCAGTTTGGGCACCGACATTCCCAGAGCTCGAGCTGCTCGTGTGGCAAAGCTGAGCGCCACAAGGTGCCACTCACCATTCGTTTCATCCCCTTTGGCTGCGGCGAGGAATGAAAGGGAGGGAAGCAAGGAAATAATGAACCCTATGCAAAAACAGCGAGAGCAATTTCCTCCCATTCTGACACTTTTTACATCAGAAATAGAAGGCATTGTGCGCTGTTCAAAGGTGCTGATCACACAGCCCTGGGAATCAAAGTCACTGATGTGCTTGGAAGGTATTAAACACCCAGTTAAAATAGAATTTCCAAGTGTCTTTTGGTGTCTGAGCATCAGATAGCGTAGGTTGAAGCATGGAGTGGTACCCCTGAAATTAATAACTTTCCTTCACCATAAGATCTCAGTATTGTAGATCCTGATTAATGATTTTGGAACTGACAATTCAGAAAAATGTTCAGCACAAAACGAGTTTAGATGAGTTAAACTCAGGCTGAAGGAGTGAAGAGGGCTTGGATCGCCTGTAATTGGTAAAGGAGCTACCAGGGCATCACCTAACACCGAGGAGAGCACAGCACCCAGGCTCTGCTGCAAATTATGTCCTTGAGGCCTCTGAGGGAATGTGAAGAGGAAAACATCAAGGAAGACAGAAAGAAGAATTAATCTATTGGATTCTTTCTTTCTTTTTGACAGGCAAATTTCAGGAAAGGAGAGACTAACTTTAATATTATGCAAAAACATAAGAGAAGGATATTGCAATCATAGAGGACCTCAAGCACTGATTTAATTCTCAACTGTAATTCTAATTACAGACTTTATAAATTAGTTTTGATTCTTCCTGAAAAGTTCTTCATGGACTGTGTTCTGAGGTAATAATATCTGATGTAATTTATAGTGTTAGGAAAATTCTTTTACAAGTCTCATCTGATTGCCTTCAGTGAGAGTAATTATTCCCTTCTAAATTTTTGATTTACAGGTCTTGTTTCAAATGAAGGCTAAAAGGTTAGAGCCAGGGCTGAGATGGTTCTGTCTCTCTTGGACACAAGGGAAATGCTCCTTTAGCCCTACTGAAACAATCTTGGATTCTCACAGGGAAGAAGCCTTTCCTTAGTTAGATCTTAGAATTTCCTGGCTTTTAGTCAGGAGAAAAAACTTTCCACGATTTGTTGAATGTCTCAAGCCTTGAATTGGTAAATCCAATAGTTAGACTGTGATTGTAAGAAAGGTAGGACAAAAAGAACTGACAATTCAGAAAAATGTTCAGCAAAGGGACCTTAAATATCTTGTTCCACTCCCTGCTATGGGCAGGGACACCTTCCACTAGCCCAGGGTGCTCCAAGCCCCGTCCAACCTGGCCTTGGACACTTCCAGGGATCCAGGGGCAGCCACAGCTGCTCTGGGAACCTGTGCCAGGGCTTCCCACCCCCACAGGGAAGAAATTTTTTTTGTAATACCTAACCTAAATCTAACTTCTTTCACTTTTAAGGCAATGCCCCTTGTCCTATCACTACATGACTTTGCAAGAAGTCCCTCTCCAGGTTTCTTGTAGGCCCTTTAGATGCTGAAAGGGGCCAGAAAGGTGTTTCATGCTTGAGCCTTAAGGAGGTGTTTAGGAGCTCCTGCTGAGATGACCACATTATTTAGATCCCTGCAGACCTTTCCTCCCTTGACACCGGTGGATTCCCTAAAGCTTGGTCACATTGGAGTCCTTTTCCTGGGTCTTTGCCCTGCCCACCAGCCTGCCCCATTCTGTAGGCTCTCCCTGAAAAGTGAGAGTTCGGTAATGTGGATTTATGTGCTCCTTTATCTTCAAACTGCTGATGTTACTGAGAAAATACCAGAGCTAATTCTCTGCTTACACAAATTGTCCTTTTCATTCCTCTGCATCTAACTGATATGAATGTAATTAACTCCATTAACTTGCATGGTCATATTCTCTCCCCTCCCCCCTTCTTTTTTATTAATACAAATGAAAAAGGATTTGGATCCCTGCTTTGTGAAGTCAGTGCTGCAGAGATTGGTGCTAGGGAAGGCACCTGCTCTAGGAATACACCTATTTACAGTGCTGTCCATACCAGGAGAGCCTGCCACACTCACACAGACAATCCACAGCGCATTTTAATTTAGATGAACCCTTGGTTTTGAGAGGATTTAGACTATCTCAGTGATGGCTGATTGACATAAAATTAAAAGGGAGAAAGAGTGGCTTTGCGAGTGGTTGTGAATATGTTTAACTTGGTGGTGTACTGAGGGAATGAACGGACTGCCTCTCATGACCTGTGTGGAAAGGCAGCAGAATGAAAATGTGGCTCTGCACTTTTGCCTTTCCTTTTTAATACCTGTCACGTCTCAGATTTGCCACCTTTAGATGAATTGCTGTTCCTCCCATGCATAGTGTGAATTGTTTGATGTATCTTTCAAGGAGCTGTTAAATCTGGGATACAGTAAAGTTGTGTAATTTATCCTGAGTCAGGGGTGACATTCCTCTCCAGTGCACCCAGCAGCAGGACAGAGAGACACAGGATTTTCAGGTTTTGTTTACTGTTAAGAAGGAGAACCTCTCTCCATTCATTTAGTTAGAATAAATTATATCCTATCATATGCCCAGCTATTTGTTGTAGGCAGCAAAGAAAAGGAGAGGCGAATTCACAACACCTACTGGCTCTTGAGGGAAAATATGTCATCCATCCCTTTTCTTCTCATATTTAGATGGATTCCATCTCCACACAGAGATGTACAAGAATGTGCTGGAGTGCAGCTGTCTGTGAGAAAGGGTTTTCTACAGGGCAGCAATTTCACTGCCTTTAGAACAAATTTCAGTTGTGCATTGGCAGGAAATTCAAGAGAGAAAGAGACACCACAACACCCGAGATTGTGACATATGGATGTTCCAATCAAAATAGTCACTTCCATGGTAATTTTCTTTTAGTCTGCACTTCAGACACTGCGCCTCTCGAAACAACACTCCTTGTACAAGGGTTTGAGAGCAGAATCTAGAATAGTGTGCTGAGTTATCAATTTCTTTTTTGACATCTGTTAATATCTGTGCCTGAAAAGTGAATACAGTTCTGGTATTAGGGGTATATTGGATATTGCCTATATCCAGAGTCACTTTCTAGTGCTGAAACTAAATTCTATTTTGGTATATTATAAATCAAAATAAAATCAAGCTAGAAATTTCAAAACAGTCCATAACAAATCTGTAAAGATTATAAACAGATGAAGCCAACTGACAGCTAGTTGAATTCCCTTTACCTGACTCATCTATTTTTTCTTTACATAAAAACAGCCAAAGCAAAACAGGAGAGGGTTTTTATCAAATCTGAAACATTGATATATAGGACAGAGAGGTTCTATATGATACTTTCTTTGACTATTATCAAATCCTGCAGAAAAAGCAAAAAACTCGGTGAGGGAAGACTGCCCAGCCATTTCATGGGAGCACGGAGGGATCGTGCGAGTTCATGCTCAAAGAAATGTTGTTCAGTCCTCTCCTAATTCTCTCTCATGAGAGCTGGGACATAACATTTATAGACATGGCCATGCTCAGGAGTCACCCCTGCAGGACTGGCAGGAGCAGAGGAAGCTGCCCAGAACCACAGAGCTGCACCAGTACCACCAGTACCACCCATCTGTACCAGCATCACCCATCTGTACCAGCACTGCACATCTGTACCAGTACCACCCATCTGTACCAGCCCCACACCGCTGCACTGCTGCGGACGGGGTGTGAAGTGCAGTGGAAGAGCCTTGCCCAGCACACGTTTAAGCCCTGACTAACTGTTTAAACAATGCTGTCACCTTCTCAGCATAGCTTGCTGGATCTGTCCTCTGACACAGTCAGTCTTCCTAAAAACCTCAAAGTGAAAAATGCCGGATGTACAATCCCTTCAACGTTAAAAGCTGTAGTTCTGAGCCTTTCATTAGTATACAGAAGGTGAGCCTTTAATTACTAATCTTTCACAGTCTGTAGCACCCTAGGGCTTCCAAACATCCTGGTGAAGGCAGGAAGGATATTTCAGACTTCATTTCAATTCCCTGAAACTTTTGTCAACAGCCTCATTGCAAATGGCAACCTCTCAGTGCTGCTCAGCTGTGCTGTCTCAGCTGCTAAACCAGCCCAGCCCTGAAAAAAAACTGCCCTCATTAAAAGAGACTACCATGAAATAAGACTCAGCTTCAAAAACCCCTAAACTACTGCAACACTGAAAGATGAATATAAACTTTTGGGGCTTTTCTATATCATAAAGACATTTGGCCATAAAAATACTTTATGTACCCTGTAGATGGCAAACAGGAGGAGAGCAGCGGTGTGGTGGGTATGTGTGAGGCTCGTGCCACCCTGGAGCCCCTTGCAGGGCTGCTCTGCACACACACGCCCCAGGCACACGCTCTGGGCCTTGCTGAGACCTGCAGGGAGCCTTTCTGAAGGCTGCTGGCAGATTTCTGTCACCAGAAGGAAATGCTCCTCAAAATTCAACAAATCACAACACAATGGCCTATTTTGCAGGCTGGCAGAAAGAACTTCCGAGCTCTTTACTGCTGTGATGGGGGCACTTTCACCTGTTTCCCCTCACCCTCCTTACAGGCTGGGGTTTGGACACGATTACAAATGCTCTGAAATCTCAGAACAGGCTCAGACACACTTAAAGACAGCCCTGCACGAGGCAGGGCAGGTTTCACTGGCCAAGTGATAGATGACCCACGTAAGTATAATTGATGGCTATTCCTAGGAAAGACACCTTGGATGATTAAATGATATTTCTACTTCATTCTTAATTCAAAGCTGATTATTACATGTGCAGTTACTCATGTTGAACTTCCCGATTTGAAAAATGAAGGTAACGAGGTTGAGAAGCTCTGTAACAATGCCAAGGAAGGGACACAAAGGTATGGTGCTGAAACCATGAAAAAGGCATCCGTTCTGAGCTCTGTGTTTTACACCGAGCATTCAAAACCTCTTTACTCATTCACGGTGACTACCAGTGTGAATTCTCAAAATCTTATCACACTGCAGCCATTCAGCAGAGACAAATATCTGTCTTGTAAAAGTCATGATATAGCGTGGCTGCATCAGAATTAGCTTCTGTGGGCTTGTATAATGTTTTCTGACATTTTGTGAAGCTGTGCTAATTAACAAATCAGAATTTTGTAAAATCTGCAACCAGAATTGCTTCGAAACCTTTTATTTTTTAACCTTTAAAAGCCAGTTAAATGTTTCACAGGTGCATATGACGATGTCTGGAAAAAAAAAATTAAAAGTTGTTTTTTTTAAATTAATAGGAAAAAAAAATTGCATTGGATTGGACAGTCTCTAATGTCAATGAGCTGGCTGATAAAACACCATTGACACTGATAACACCAGCAAACCATTGTGTACTGTGCTTCATATTTAGTGTTCAGGGAAAACATGATCTGTAGCAGCTCTAAAGAGTAACTCTGATCTCTAGAGAGGAGTCCCAATGATCCCATTAACATTGATCATGTTTGAAGAAGTCTCAGGCATAATACATTATTAATATGACCCTCTTTCTGTTTGTTTTTTTAATGGTTTGAAAAGAAACAAAGGAAATTAGATAGAAATGTCTCCATTAAAATAACGCAAGTGGTCAGGCTAAAACCCTCCAATGACAGGAAATCACAGGAAATCCAGAATTCAAAGTTGCTGCTCCCCCCGAGTGTCTCCAGACATCAGCTGAGTTTGTGTGCAATACTTTGCAGTATTGAATCCTGGCAGAAGCTCAGAGCAAGGTGACTGAAGGATGAGTGACCTCCTTCCTGCAGGCGATGCCCAAACCTTAATGCACTTTTTGTGTATCGTACCAGTCACTGTCTCCTACTTCTCAGTCCCTTAACTCATGGGATTGCTCACAGGAACTTCATCTTCCATGGAAGACAAAATCATGCTATGAGTTAAGAAATAGAAATTCACAGGGGATTTGCTGGAAAGACTGCTTAGGATGCTCATCTCCCAGGCTAGATGTAATGTTAATACAAAAATATCAAAAATCTGAAAACCAGGATGTAGTACCTGACTAGACTTTTTTTAGGTAGGGGAAAATTATTGTAAGGGACCAGGTCTGCTATTCCTAAGTCTAAATCTATCTTCAGGATCCAGAGCAAATATTCAACTCAAACCACACCTGCTCCAAGTTTTCCAACACAATCTTTTTCTAAGTGTTCCAAAAGCAGATGGAATTACCCATTTCCATGCATAGACCCCTCCCACCAGGCCGAAATACAGGTTTGGTGTGGAGCCACCATGCAGAGATCAGGGCAGCAGTGGGCACTGAGGCCTGTTAGTCTGTCAGAGGGAACCATTCCCTAATCCCCCACGCCTGGGAAACCTCTGCCAGAGGGACAGAGGCCTTGAATCCACACCCAGTATGTGAATAGAATAGAATAGAATAGAGACCTTAAACACAAAGAATAGGAATGGTTATTGACCCACTCCACCCCTTAGCAAACACGTGTTAGAGCTCACACAACAGAGCACACGGTTCCCTTCCTGCTCATTCCACCCACATTCCCTCACGGCAGCACTTCCTTATCCACAGACTGGCATGAAAAATCACCCCAAAAACAGTGTTATGTGCTTTGGCCACTTCTCTAGGAACAAAACCTGTCACCTAGCACGTGTGCTTTTAGAGGAAAGTTGCATGTGTCTATCACACAGAGACCCAAGAGCAAATCAGCAGAAAGCTCTTGTGGCCACAGGAGCACAGAATTAATAGTATCTGACAAATAATTATTCATACATTTCTGTTGCAGGTATACAACAGAATTTCATGAACCATGAAGACATTTGCAAAGGACTTCAGAGCCCTTTTCCATGGACGTGCACGAGAGCAGCAACAGCCTCCTGTCAGTGCCAGGGCTGCTCTCAGGGAATGAGGTGGGAATTCAGGTGCCAGCACAGAGGAGCTCTGGGAATCCTGCACTGAGC
>VZTA01006621.1:16456-27045 GCA_013398855.1 Mohoua ochrocephala | reverse complement strand
CCCTGAGCTGGAGGACCATGGCTATGAGAATGAAAACTCCTAGCTGGATCCCTAGAAGTCTGTGGGGCCTGACGGGATTCAACCAAGAGTACTCAAAAGAGCTGGCTGATGTCATTCATTGCAAGATCTCTTTAAATGACTTTTAAATGGTCTTGGGAATCTGGAGAGGTCCCAGTCGATTGCAGTCTGGCTAACGTTTTCCCAAGAGAAGGGACTACAGAGGTGATCCTTTGGAAACTACAGGCCTCTCAGTCTTGCTTCAGTGACCAGTAAGCGCGTAGAAGAGTATTCTGGGAATTACTGAAAAACACCCGAAGGACAATGCAGGTATCAGTCAGAGCCAGTATGGCTTCATGAGGGGAAAGTCCTACTCAGTACCTTCAGAGGGAAGAGAAGGTCTTTAAATCTGATAAGAAGGTGACAGGCTCCAACTCCAGTGCAGGCATTGCAGCTGAAACAACCCTTACAGGTATCAGTCACTTGTATAAACAAGAAGAAACGGACACAGAAGTCAGCTCATAGTAAAGTAGGGTGAAGCAAGGCTATCCCAAGAGCAGAAGGAAAAGACAGAAAAGAGAGAACAATTCAATACCTATTCCTGAGTGAGCTGTGGGATATGTGAAGAGACTTCAGCCATCATCCAGATGAGCACATTGTTACCTGCCTGCTCTGGTGCTAGGCCAATAACAGGCCTAGTAGCCTGTAATTTTAGGGTAGGGAAGCAGCTGGGATTGCTTTCTACAGAAAGGGGCATTAACAAGGCAGTTAGGAAAAGGACACTAGTCATCAGCCTCTGGAGGTGACTCCTGTCAAGTGTGAAGGAAAGGTATCCCGTCAGGGGAGATGTTATATGTCACCCAGGCAAGTGGACCACCATGTCCAGTACCTGAGGTAGTTAGCCATGCTAGAGATGATTTATTATGACCAAAACAATGTGCAGTTACCCACAGATCCAGGTGAAATCCAGTGCGTGGAAAAACTGCTTGAAAAATCAGAAAAACTGCTCCAGAGGTTCCAGCAACAAAAAGAAGATAGATCCTACTCTCCATCTGTATGGCCCAGTATCTCTGCTATGAACAGTAAGTGTTCTTCTGCTCAAGAGAGAGGATGTAGAGGGTAGACCCAGTGGGTTGCTCTGTGTTTTTATCTGAGGGATCACAGAGAAGACATGATGAAGTGGGATAGAAAACCTATCTTCAACCCTAGAGGCATTGGTACCTGAGTTGTAGGGAAAAACAATCCCAAATGGTTTTTTTACCAGGAAAGTTGCTCCTTCCGTCTCCAGTGGGCAGTTCACCAGAGTGGAAGGTCTTATCTTATTCCTAATTCTATGGAAAGAAATTCTAATCCTGTTTTCCTTATATGAAGTAAGTGGACAGTCCAGTGACCAGGAGTGGAGGGGCTCTGCTCCAGCCAGGTGGAGGAGAGGGACAACCACGTTTACTGGACTCTCTGGATCCGATGGCCTAGCATGTCAGACCCACAGGTGTATAGGGCTCTGGCAGACACCAGTGCACAAGTCAAGCTATAAAGAGTCAGAACCTATTTGTACTTCTGGAGTAACAAGGGCGTCTCAATAGCTGCCTGTGTTGGAGGGTAAAGTGAGCCTGACTGGGAATGAATGGGATGCACTGGCAAAGACTTGTGCATCCTTGGCACAGGCTGCCTTAGGAGAGTACATTTCAGGGGCCCAAAAGGGTACCAGTGGGCTTTTGGCACCAGAAGAGACACTGTGATTCTCACCCAGAAGCTGATTGGTCGACTCCAGGGTCCAGGAGTGATCAGAAGGACCCGCTTACCTTCTGATAGCACCATGTGGGCACTTCAGTCTGAGGGAGAGTGGAGACTGACAGTAGACTCTTGAGACTCTTGTGGCCAGCAGAAGTCATGCCACCCCCGCGTGCTGCCATACTGGATGTGGTGGAACTTCAGTGACAGCTGGAGTCAAAGGCAGCCAAGTGGTGCACAGCTGATGTTGCTAATGCATTTTTCTCAATCCCTTTAACAGCAGAGTGTGGGCCACAGTTCGCTTTCACTTGGAGAGATGTCAGGTGCACCTGGGACTGACTGCCCTGGGGTTGAAACACAGCCCTGCCAGAGGGATGGGGTGGGGGATGTGAAGTGTGGTGGGGTGAGAGAGCATCTGCGTGGTACTTAGTTGCTGGCTTAGTTGCGGGTACAAGCCATGACAGGCTTTTATTAAGGACAGCTTGGCCAATTCAGCTAATCTGTGCCTCACCTCTAAACTAAGCTGTTAAGGAAAATATAGGTAATAAAGGTCTTACGATGCATGTTGCACTCTCTTGAACTGCCCAAGCAGGGATAAACACTGTATAGGCTGGCTTTACCAGCCTGGACAGTTGATCTTCAGAGCTAATTTCAAATGAAACCAGCATCGTCTTTAATTCAAAAACCAGTTAGTACTTGTTTTAAGTACTCAAGGGTTTCATCCACTGCTGCAGCAGCTGCTGCATTTACAATGAAAGAACTTGCTAGTGGTATGCTTCTTTGCATCAGTAGCTTAATATAATAATGCACTTCAGAATAAATTACAGAACTGTGCAGCACCGGTTATTTTCTCTCTCATGTTTATGCTGAGGATTCTACGCGAGTTTTGTTTGGTAATTTCAGCCTGGAAGAATCTCAGTGGTGAGAGACAGTGGTAGCTGCATTTCCACAGAGACTTTGAGAAACTGAAAGCAAGCTACTGTGGTGCCTTTTTCACCTTAAAAACTGAAGAACGTGTTGGAAATATGGAGTTGGGAAGCAGTAGTGAGGATGCTTCCTCTCTCGAGGGATGTATTTTTTTTTTAAACGTCCTCATCTGACTTGTATGGTTTTGTTTCTTAGAGAAGTAGACTTTGCTCATCTGAAGAATGTACAATTTGTAGTCCTCTTGTTTGCTTTTTCCAGAGTGTTGTGCTTTGGCACATGGCTCATCTGTTTTTCCCGGTTCTGTGTTGGTCTTTCCTACTGTCAGAGCACATCTGCATCTAACATGAGGACCATTCTATTTCAGCAGCACAAATGACGGTGAACAACATGACTAGTAATTTCTTTTTTTATTAAATAAAATTAGGTTGCTGTCTCTCCTTCCAAGATTCTGAGGTTCTTAAGTTCAAGTAAAACTTTGCTTTACTTACGGGTGCACCTGTTGAGAGGTACTGTCTTTCCTTGTGACTACTTTTCAAAGTAAGGACGTGTACTCCAATTTTATACTACCCATGTTGTTCTGAGATGGCTTACTTTTATTTTTTTGTGTTTTTCCATTTCTTATTTGGCTTCCTAGAGTCATGCATTTGAGTTCCTTGGTTGACTATGACCAAATTTGAAAGCTGGGTAGATAAAAAAAACCAAGTCTTTATTGATTTTCTAGAGGGGAAAAAGGAGTATGCAGTGTTCCAATTAAGTTTTCTTATTTCATATTCACCATTATTAACCTGTGAGCTGTTTCTTCTCAGAGCAAGAGATAAAAGGTGAAGAAGATATGGGAAAAGATGGGGGTCACTGTAGAAAGCACCGTGTGCCTCTTGGGGAGGCAGAGCGGACATAAACTGGGAAAGCTATGTATCTATGAAGTGAATTTGAAAAGGGAAGTAAATTCGCTTTTGCTTCTCTTTTCTGAGGTTTGGTTTGGTTTTTGTTTGGTTTTTTTTGGAGGAGAGGTATGAGGTGGTGATACTTGTATATGAATGGAAAATGGTATAACCAAAAGGAAGAGTTAGCTTTTTTTCCTTTAGGTTTTGGGTATTCTCTGTATATTGAACTGCTGCTATTCTGCTGTGGGAAGTAGCAGCCAATATCTTTTAATGTAGCCTTTTCTTAGAGCAGTGGAAGTTACGGTCATTAGAACTGTAAATTGTACAGTTGTCTTGGTAATTGTAGCTAAAGCTTGCCAGTGTAGAATCACAGAATGTTAGGGGGTTGGAAGGGACAGGAAGGATCATCTAGACCCAACCCCCCCTCCCAGGGCAGGGACACCTCCCACTAGAGCAGGTTGCTCAAGGCCTTGTCCATCCTAGTCTTGAACACTGCCAGGGTTGAGCCATCCACAGCTCTAGAAAGACAGTTCTGTTTCTTCCACAACCTATATGGAAAGACAGTTCTGTTTCATATATAAGGGAGATGGGTTAAAGGGGGATGGGTTGCTTCTTGTAGTTCCAGTCGATTTATGTGAGAGTTATGCCTTTGTGGAAACACATTCTGTTCTGCAAATATTTGTTCTTCTTTTGCTGACGTATTGGCGCCAATATGCTTGGAAAAACCTCTAGACCTGATGAGCTTGCTGAAACTGCTAGAAGTTGATGCCTTGGCTTGGATAAAGGTTCTTGTTGGGCCCCTTTGTGTGTTGAAAGAGAAAAGGAGCTTAGTTGCTTCTTGGCAGACCATGCGTTACTTAGCAGCGTGGACCAGGATGACTCAACACAGGAGTAGGTGATAGGCATGTCTGATCTTATGCCTCCTGTCTTAAGTAAATCTCCTATAGCTTGCCTAACCGTGAGGACTTATTTGAAACTTTCCTTGCTATTGCAACTAGTATGGCTTTCTTTTCCTGTGTGACACCAGCACGGGAGGTGGAGATAAGATCACAGTTGCTGGTGACAGGCTGGCAGGAATACAACCCAGCACACCCATCTGGTGGGCAGTAATTTTAACACATGCTGTTTCTTCTGGATTAGTAGAAACAGTATTATATTATAGGGAACAGAAATGATGGATCACTGCACTCATGTTGAAAAGAGAGCAAAACTGTGCAGCTAAAGACTTGAGAAGCAGTCTGAGAGTTGGATACATGCTGCTGTTGATGTGTGTTCTGATTAGAGCCTGGAAATGGCCAAGACCTGTGTGCCACAGTTGGTCAAGTGTCCGCTTAAATGGTCAGAAATGTGAGAATTTGTGTTGGAAAGCTAAAAATTCCTCCTGCTTTTCTAAGCCCTCTCAGGTTCAAAAAAAGGTTTCTGCTAAGTCAACAGTAAGTAAATATCAGAGTCCTGTGGACTTATGCCCAAACACCAAGTGCTAACGGTAAAGTTTTCTTATCAAGCAAGTAAAGACTGGCCTGTCATCTTATTCTGGAGTAAGGAAGTAATGCTGTTACCACATACTAGGGCAAGATAATCTAATATCTTAGTAGCAATTGTATTTTTTGTTATGATGCAGCGAGTGTATCATGTTTTTATTCCAGTTCTCTTATGCACTCACATTGCAATAGAGTGGTATATAAGCTTTTGCAAGCCAGTGTTTGGGTGTGCAGCACTGCTTTGATTTCTTGTCATCCCCAGAAGTTAACCTCACACACACTCTTGTTCTCCAGAAATCCTCTTATTGGAGGGTGTACGAGGACAGTCTGTCATCCAAACAGAGAGGTAGTTTGTGGAAAACCTGCTTCTGAAGATAGTGATTTGTGTGTCCGGCACCTCTTGGCAGTACTGGTTCTTCTAAAAAGTGTAGTGTTGAGTAGGTGAGTAGGAATACTTGTCTGTAACTAGTAGTGGGTGGCCAGAGGAAAGAAAAAATATTCCCATTAGCTCTAGTTGAGCAAAGTGTGATTATAGTGATTAGAGACTACATCACACTGGCTTTTATTTTCACCAGGAAATAATGGACTAAGGTGAAGATGTTTTATCCGGGTTCTCTCCCTTAGGACTGTTGTTACCAAATCCAGTGAAGCAGCTAGGTAAACTTAATAACTTCATGTCTGTGTCATATTTTTTTAAATTTTTTATATTTCTTTTCCCTTTTCTGCAAACTTACTAAGTTTCCAGGGCTGGAAAATACTTAATATTATTTTCTCTTTTTTTTCCTTCTAGTATGTGTAGTAATTTATGGTTAAACGGCTACTCTAAGGTCCTGTGGCAAAACCTGAGCTTGCCACTGGAAATATGGGGGAGAAGTAGAATTACCAGTTGTGGATTTGGTAAATCCACCTCTTCTTAGGTGAGTATCATGGTTTAAGCCCAGCCAACAGCCCGTGCAGCCACTCGTTCACTCACCCACCAGTGAGACTGGGGAGAGAATCAGAAGGGTAAAAGGTAGAGAACTAGTGGGTTGAGATAAAGGCAGTTTGATAGGGACAGCAAAATCTGTGCACACAAGCAAGGCAAAACAAGGAATGAATTCACTGCTTCCCCTGGGCAGGCAGGTGTTCCGCCATCTCCAGGAGAGCAGGGCCCCATCACAGGTGACAGTGACTTGGGAAGACAAATGCCATCACTCCATCCGTTCCCCTGCTTTCTTCTTCTTCCCCTTGGTTTGCGTGTTGAGCATGATGCCGTATTGTCTGGAATATCCCTGTGATCAGTTTGGGTCACCTGCCCCTGCTGTGTCTCCTCCCAACTTCCTCCCCAGGCCGGAATACAAAAAGCAGAAAAGGCCTTGGCTGTGTGTAAGCCCTGCTCAGCAATAACAAAAACATCTCTGTATTATCAACCCTGTGTGCAGCACAAATCCGAACCAGAGCCCCATACCAGCCACCATGAAGAAAATGAGCTCTACCCCAGCCAAAACCAGCAGAGTGAAGCATCTTACACAGGTATTCAAAGTTCTTCTAGCTCAACTGGCTAGAAGGAGCTGAAGAAACATGCAAAAACTGAAGTATTCCACATTTTCTGCAAAACCCTTCCACTTTAATTCGGGGAAACAGTAATTTGTTACAGAAGCAATTTACTTTTCTCAGTCATTATTTTAATATGTAATATGGGATGTAAAAAAAGCTTAAGTGCTTTTTGACTTTTTTGATAAACTGTAGCATAACCGAATACTTCATGAGGTACAGCCTTTTTGGCTCTTCCCAGTAAGAAAAGTATTTTGAAAAGTAGTGCTGTTAACTGCATTGAGGGAGAACAGTGGTGTTTGAGCCATTTTAATCTAAATATTGTATTATTGTTAATAGATGATAAAGATGTAGTCTTAAAATGTTAATTATTGTGTTCCTTGTCAAGGGAAGTGTGAAAAGCTTAGGAACTAAACTTTGGAGACAAAGCAGTCTCCCTAAATTTAAGTGTGTGGTTTGGACCGGAAGAAGAACTTTAAGGTAAGACTTGGAGGTTTAAGCATGGTGCTAAAGAATATTTAAATCTGTGCCGTGTCCAGATGGAGAATCTGAGCAGGAAAAATGTGTGCAGCTCTGGGAAATCCAGTTAAACATAGCTGCCTGTATAGTCCTACTTGACACCACTGGAATAGCTGGCTCTGTTAAGGTGTGGTCTACTGAGTTTAAGCAAAGTGTCCTCATAACCTTGGGACAGAGACAGTCAGTAGCAGCTCAGTGTCTGTCTTTTAATGTAATTTGGATTAAAGAGCCATATAGGGTTGTAGCTCTGGAAAGTATGGGGTAGCTCATGGCCATTCACTTCTAGAAGATGGCATACTTGGTTTGATGCTTTGCCAAAGTGCTGTATCTTCTACTCAATGTGAGCTATGTAATTTCAAGTCATGCTGAGTTGAAGGGATGGCTGAAGCTGTATAGTTAAGCTTCACAATGAACATATTTCTCAGCAAGTGACACCAAAGGAGCCTTAAGTTCCAATTTAAAAAAAAAATTACGGTAGGCTGTTTAGAAGTCTGTTTTACTTGTTTGAACAGTGGGATTTTTAGCTGCTGAGTTCATTAAGTTATATGTTTGGAGTGGAAGTGCAAACTAAATGCAGGTTTTTCCGGCTTTGTTCTTCTTTGTGAACTGGAAACAGAAGTATGGGGTCATGCCAGTGTCACAAATCAGCTCCCAGGTAGGAGGATCTTCCTGGAAATCATGCTCTGTATTTATTCTCTTCTGCAGTTCGGAGTTCCACCGTGGGAGACTCCTCCTAGCTTCTTTCTCAGTTAGCGCTTGTTGTGAGTTTGTGCACTGGAGCAGTGAAAAAGTGTGCTTGTAATTTTAAACAGTAGTGTGTATGAGCGAAGAGGAGGATGTTCAGGTCTCTAAGGGAAAGTAAGCAAGTAGTTACTGGACAGACTGTGCAGCTCTGTGTTCATGGTGCCTTGCATTGGGGGTTTCGTGCTGAATCAGCCAGGATGTTCAGCTTGCAGGTGTGTCATCGCAGGTAACTGTGCATGGGCACAACTGAAGGAATAGTAAAAAAAAGATCATGGGGACAAGGACTAGAGATGGCATAGTAGAAGTGGCTTGTGTGCTTCCTCCGAATAGCTTGAGTTGCAACATGGGACGTAGTTTGTGGTCCTGTGTTAGCTAGTTTCTCTAAAAAAAGCAGCTTGTCTTGGCCAATGGCATTTGTACAGTTGCCCTGAATTCCTGTCAGTGTTTCTGTGTGCGTGTGTCCTTCCAGTAGAGTAGAGAAAGGAAGTCACCTGACATCCTTGAAAGAGCTGACATCCAGTGCGGTTGATATTTTGGCTTAGTTTCTTTTTATTTTTTAAACCCACATAACGTGTTGCTTTGTGTTTGATGTTTGTAGAAGTCCTCTGGTGTTAGGAGGACAGGTGGAGTGCAAGAAGGGGAAGCTGAGGTTACATCTTGTGATGGCAACCAAGGATATAGAGCTTGCCTTTGCAGTTGTCTCTGAAACCATGCTCCTCTTGTCCTTGACTGAAAGTTTTGTGTCTGGTCCGTTTTCTTTGGTTTAGGTCTGGTCTTTGCTGAGGAGCAGATAAAGCAGTTCTATGCTGAGAAGCTAAACTCTGTATTAGTTTTGTGGTTTGTGTCTTTGTAGATCATACCGTAGCACTTGGTCTCTTCAGTTTATGTAGATGAGGTCTGGTAGCTCCTGAACTTAGATGTTAATAGTTGCAGAATTTGGCCTCAGTGGTATCTTTCTAACATTAAAAAATACTCACCCTTTGGTAAGTGTTTGCGTGATCTGAAGAGGTAATGAAAAAATCCGTGTGAAATTTCAAAGACTTTTGCAACAGCTTCCACAAATTGATAAAAACTTTCTAGAATATAATGACTGTGGGCTGTAGTGAAAATGGATAAGGATACCAGCAGTAGGCAGAGATCAGCTATGACATAAGTAGTTTCCTGGCAGCCTGGAAAAATTGCCTGATGCTTCTCCTTCCATAATTTAAAAGACATTCTCTGTGCTTCATGTAACGTGTTTGGCTTTTTTCTGTTCTGTGCCTCTGGGTGCTGGTGGAAGGAAGAAGTGTGCACAGGGAAGTTCAGTGCTTTGGATTGGACCGTCGTGTGGTGGTGCAGGATTTCCTTTGGCACGGCGTGAGTCACAAGAGCCACAGACGCTTGCTGTGTTGAGGGCTCGCCGTAGAGGAACCAGTGCTCTGACTGCCCATGAGTGCTCAGGAGGAGGAGGAGGAGGAGGAGGGAGTGTGTGTGCATGAACGGTTGCCTAGATGCACTGACATACCGTAAACTTGCATTTGTGGTAAAGTGACCCTTTGGGTAGAAGGAGTGACACATCCGGTAATAACTGCATTTATCCTGTCCTTGTTACTACGTGCCAGCTAGAACTTTCAAAGGCTATAAATTCCCCATGAGGTCAGTAAGCTGTATGGGGGTTGTGCATGCTGGGGGGTGGAACTACAACTGTCAGTGTGTGTCAAATGTTACAACTTCTGACTGGGAAACATGCTGCTTTCAGTGCACCCGTGTAGTCTGTTTGGTGTCTCTCTTCTGGATCCTGCAGCTGTCCTGCAGTGCCTGAAGAAATACCATTGGGGGAGTTTTGACTTAAAAAGGGGAGCTTTAGACTTTCATGGACATTTGACACATTACCAAAATTTAGGAGGGCATTAGTAGGGTAACTCTTACTTTATGTTAATGAAATTTTTGTGTTACTTGTAGGGTTTTTCTGGGTTTTTTTCTTGGTAAGAATTATTGTAACTTCAAATGAGAATGAGTTCTTTTTGTATTTGCCTGTAAGTAGCCCAGGAAGAACTAACACTTTAACTTACTGGCTGGTTAAGTCAAGATCTGATTCTGCTTAGTGTAATTTAATGTGACACTTGGTCTGAATGTGACACTGTATTTCTGTGTTAGGTGTTTGTCTGGCTTTTTTTTCTGGTGGAAAGAATGAACTCTCTCGAACACATGTATAAATCAGTTAATAATTAGGTAATTAACTAGTAACGAAGTTAAGTTGCCACAACCTTGAGACAATGCTTTTCTGTTAATGAAAATAAATAAAGTGGTTTCCAGAAGAGATGGAAGCTGGTCTTGCATAGAGAGAACAAGCTGTGCTCTGGACAAAAGTCATTGCTTTAATCCTGTATTACAGCCACTTTTAACTCTAGATAATGTTGACTTCTAAAGGTCTCTTCTCTTAGTGCAGTTAGCACTGCTAATGGATCAGAAGATATAGAGACTTTGAAGTTCTGAAGTAAGAACAGCTTTATCAAAAAATAGGGTTATTGGAAGTACTGTTACTGCAGCAAGATCTTCTTTTAAAGGAAATGAACCAGTTTAGAAAAATCACTTGAATTGCTTTTCACTATAACACTGAACCTTGTGGTGCTGAATAAGCAGCAACTTCTGTCACGTTCTTTACAAATGAGTAACCGGTTGTATAGTCAAGAGGATATTTAGCCTGAGGAAGACAGGGGAAGGTTAAAACCCAGAATGCTCATTTTAATGCCCCTTTCATCTTTTTTTTTTTTTTTTTTTTTTTTTTTTTTTT
>VZTA01006618.1:103155-371140 GCA_013398855.1 Mohoua ochrocephala | reverse complement strand
ATACAATGCAACCCAGGACAAGTGCTTGTGGTTTGGTTGCAAGATCAGCCTTTGTTCTCCTACACAGTGAAATTCAGAGATAATCAAGGCATTGCTGCTTGTGTTAAATAACCCTAAGAGGTGTGGGGTTGTGAGGAGCAAAGAAGCAGGATGTGGTGGTGGGGCGGTGTGGAGGAATCCTTCTCAGGGAGTAATGCTTGTGGCAGGTTTACTTGTTAATCTTCCTCATTTTGGTTTTCCTTCACTCCTCCAGGATCAAAATATTCCTTTTTTGAGTCTATATACATTTACAGACTTGTTGGAGACCGTAACCGAGCTCATTCCTTCTCAAAATAGTTTCCACCTTGTCCATGATTTGAGACGCCATTTGTGTCACAGTTAATCTGTGCAAATTTTTGCCAAATAAGTCAGAGACTGTTTGGAGATAGTGGGACCTTTCTGCACAAACTCAAGTTGTTTCAGTAAGGGAGAAAGAAAGAGCAGGTGCAAATCGAACATTTTATTGTTGATAATGGCTAGTGAAGATGGCTGAAGCAGGATGCTGTCTGCAGAACTGGTTCTTTCTTCTGTTTTAACATCTCTGTGACTGGCAGCTCGAAAAACCCAACTAAGTTCTGCCATAATCAACAGACACGAAGTTTAATTACAATGCAATAAAGATAGCTTAGCTAGTTTTCAAGTGGTACTTAGCTGATTGGATAAAGGAAGCCTGAAAGAATATTTTTCCCATTCATTTTCATCATATTCTTTCACTGTATGTTTTCACATTATGCACCACAGAAAATTGTTTGCAGTCTGTCTTGTGTGAGTGACAAAGTATCTTAAAACACTGTGGATTTTGATAGCAACTCAGCGTTGCCTTGTGGGCTAGAGACCAAAATTTCACAGATCCAGTACTCCTAATGGGAAATTTGTCACTACAACTGTCCTCTGCTTTTAAATGCCCAATTTGCTCAATTTTATGTGAAAAAAGATAACCTACAGAAGGTTACTTGAAAAAAATTCTCTTTGACTGCAGATATCTGATATAGAAGTCTGAAAATTACTAATAGAGGCAATTTAAATGAGATTGCTGAGTGTTTTCCTGGATATGCTACCAAATAACCTAACTAATGACTTCTGTCTGACCAATGGCAGCAAAGCTGACTTACAGGATTTCTCTGTGATCCCCATCCTCCCTTTGCTCCCTATTACCCATTTCACCAGATATTTCCATCTTGCCTGTGCCCACATTGTTTCTGGGGTGGTGCTGTAACCTTCCTGACATGACCTGAGTTGAGAAACAAAGCTTTAGAAGACATTAAGAGTTGCTTTATTTTTTACCCATATCACTTCCCAAATGCAGCTTGTAGTAAAACATCAAAAATTATCAGTGTATCCAGGTGAACGGTGATCTGTTTTCCCCATCCCCAGGTAATGGAGACAACACTCTTAAGCTCCGAGTGCCACTGGTGCCTATTCTAATCTCCCTCCTTTTGACAGTTATCTTTATCCTTAACCCAGCCACCACTTGCTGGGTTATTCTCTTTTCAGTTTTCCCTGCCTTCCTTAAGCATCTGATAAGCAAGCAGCTTCTGCAAGTGTACACAATTGCTGGCTTCCAGGACTTTTATTGCCATTACTTGCATCAGGACAATGCTAATGAGGTATGAAATCATGCTGACCAGGAGACGTTTTCTAAGCAAATTCTGCTCCAAAACAAGCAGGCATCTGTGCCTGATGGAGCAGTGGAAGTTGCATGGCACAAGGAGGGCCTTGGAGAGCCATATGTTTGAAGGCTGGTGGTGACATTTCTGCTTTTCTTCCTTATATGGTTCTTTACTACAGTTTGTTTGCTTTCTTAATTGCTCTCTCTGTTGCTGAGTCTCTGTGGACTGTAATGTATGTAAAACAATGTGTACGATTCAAAGAAAATCAAGGGTTTGACTGCCTTGCTGTAGATACCAATATGTGAAATACTGTGAACTACAAATTAAAGGAATCCACTGTATGTTGAACTAAATCCTAAGCCAGTAGTAACTTAAATCCTTTGTTCTTACTATAATTTAATATTTCATAGCAGCAGATTTGCTCTATAGCAGTGTAGTGCCTAAGGCACTCGCACAAGAGTGCACGCACCATAGCGATTCCAGCAGAAAGGAGCTTGCTTTGTCTGAGCAGGCAAAAAGTCTGGGGAAAAGGGAGTATTTTAATTCTTATTCCACAGAAGAGACAGACTGAAAAATTAACAGGCCTGCCCGTAATCTCCCAGGGTCTTCACAAACGTGGTGGTGATTGAATCTCCTGATTGTGATTTTCATCACAAATTCTGAACTAATCGATAACATGTTTATTTGCCATCCCATAATTGCAGCAGTATTTTGTTGTTAAATACCCTGCAGTGCCATTAAAAACTAGGTTATTTAAGAATTGTAACTAACGTGGGCACTTGAGGCATTTTGGAAGGAAATAGTGTGTGAGCTGTTCGATATAAGTAACAATAAAGCAAAGTACTTGATTATCCAGCCATACAAACCTGAAATCCTGCCTGAAATACTTTGGAGAAAGCCTGACAGTGTCGTACCGCCGTGGCACATCCCCTTCATTACTCTGCAGGGCACTGTAAAGTGGATGCAGAATGAAACAAAAGATTAAAAAGGAAAAATAGACCTGGGCTACCTTAATCTGAGGCCAAGAGTGAGAACATGCCCCCGTGTCCTCTGACGCCCTGAAACAGAGGCACAGCGCAGAAGGGGAAATTCACAATGGCAAATTGCAGCTTTGAAACTCCAAATTCAGCATTAAAGAAAATTGAAACGTGGCTGAGTAGGCTGGTGGCCCACTGGAGTAATCACCTGCAGCCGTGTTTTCAAACAAAAGCTCAGATGAAAGCCACAGGGTGACCAACAAAGGGACAGAAAGCTAATTTTCCACCTACCTTTTGTTATAAATAGTGATAAACTGTGACTCCTGGTCCTAGAGGCAGAACACTGCAAAGAAGTGAATTCTGTGGCTAGAAATGATGTGTTAAGACACTTTGGGCAAAGCAAAAAACGTTGTTGTGCCCCCCCCCAGCTCCTCCTCCCCGCAATCAGATTAAAACGTTGGCACTGCATCAAGATTCAAAGAACCGAAGCTAACCAGCCAGGCAAAGATTTAGCCAACATAGGAAATGTCTACAGATAGTTTTCCGAATCCCAGCTGTTAAAAAAAAATTACGAACTGAGCTGACATATGGATATCGCAGCGTTGTTTCTGCTTTCTGCATAGGAATGGGGCTTTTAATTGGGTTTTCAGTACATGTGCTTACTGTTAGAATTGTGTTTGGATAAACCTGCTGGGAAGTTTGTTTTTAATGTATTGTTTTAGCAATGTTCTTGTTTTCTAACATTCTGGTAAGATCAATATTTAATGGCTTTGAAAGCACTCAAGTAATTTTATTTACAATTGTGAATGAACATTTTGGGGAACTGTTCTTTTTTAGCTGCCTTTTTTCCCATTTGGTTATCGATATGATGGAGATAAGAAGACAAATCCTGCTCATCTCCTATTGATTTTGGACTAAGTGAGCAATCAGCCCCTGTAACTCTACTCCTCCACATGCTCAAATAACATCTGTAAAAGCAGAGATGTAGTAACAGATGTGAGGGCCAGATACAGATACACCGCTTTTGCAAGGGAAGCATTTAATAGAGAAAGGGGAAATGAAGTGAGTACAGCGAGTAGTTTGGGAAGGTTAACTGAGCTATTTGCACTCTTGAGAATGATAGTAACTGAAAACATAATTTTTCTCTAAACCAGTGTGGGAATTCCTCTCTGTTGAAAACTTGACTGGAGTGTATGAAGCAATTAGGGCAAATACACTACAACATTAGGGAGCACAAGCATATTTTTTTTCTAATTTTACAACAATAGAAGAAGCCAAATACCCTTATATATTACATTAATGAGTAGATTGCTACTTTTAATGGAGCCTCTGTGCTCTGCACTGCACTGTATGCAGATTTGCTAGTTAATAAACCCGAACAGTGTTTCTGTTCATGGAAAATGAATCCGAAACGTTTGTCAGATTATCTGTTTGGCATGCCTGACTGGTGTCTGGAGTGGCACTTTGCTAATGTGCTATTACTCAGTGTCATTAACCCGCAGAAGTGATTGAAAGGTGAATTTATATTTGCATCATGCTGCTCAGAACAGGCGGTGCTCTGGATTAATCTGGTGCCCTGTGAAATGGTGCTGCACAGGATAAAACGAACCGAGCATCTCACAAAGTGCATATCCCTAACTCCTGGTAGCTTTTTTCACTAGAGGAGTGTCCTGTTGTGATTATGGTAAAATGCAGGCACGAAGTTGCCTGTGGGGACGTTTGTTTGTTAGCTGTCTGTTCAACATCGTTAGAAATCCAAAGTTTTTATAATTCCTGTGAAAAGCTTCTGATTGCTTTACCCGTCAGCATTAAAACCACATAAAATATTTTGGCAGCTGCATTATACATAAATAGCTTTGAAATGTTGCATTAAAAAGGGGGGTATTGGTCTGGGAAATGCAGAGCTGATTTTTTTTTCTTATTGATTAGGAAAGTGTATCTGTTTGCATGCAAGTAGATTACTTTCATCCTGCAACATATTTCCTTCTCCACTTTTCTTTCTGTAAGCGAAACCATCATTGTTAGTTTGTTTAGGGTTAAATAACAGCTTTTTTTTTTTTTTTGCTTGTTTTTTTGCATGCCATGATATTTTTTATAAACAATATTCATTGCAGACAGTTTTTATGAAGCATATGACTAAAGCCCCAGTCTTTTCATTTGTGTGGATTTTGGAGCTGAAATGGTGTTTTCTATGACCTGTTCAGGAGTGCAAGGAGATCCAAACCTATAAAACAGAACGGGTTCTTGCTTACTGAAAATGTGGAAAGATGAGGTTAGAGAAGGCAACTGTGATTGTTCTGTATCTCTCTTGATTTGACTTCTTTCTTTTTGGTTTTGCATCAAAGTTTGAGGCTTGAAATAATTTGTTTTCGGATTTTTTTGGTTTTTTCCTTTTCATTTTATTTTTTATGTAGTCTTAAAATACTGGTATATTTTTCTATGGAAAAAGGCAAAAAAATTCTTAGCATTTTTGCACCGTGCTTCACAAAAGACAGAGGATTGGGACACACCGTGCTAATCAGCTTTTGACGCACCGCAGAGTTGGAAATGTTTTCAAAACCCCACTGAATGGGGGTTTTATTTCCTGTTTTGACAGCTCAGGTCTCACACTCAGTCCGCAGACAAAATGCCCACCGCTCCAGCAAGTTTTACCCGCGTAACTGCGGGCTGAGAGCCCGCACCCAAACAGAACTGGGAAAGAAAACAGAGGAAGGTGCAAGTGAAGACTGTGACATTAACGAGCCATGGTGACAATGAGTGCAGAGCTGATCCTAAATGAGAGGTGTCAGGGTAATAAATGACTCTGGAAAGCCGTGGTGACAGGCGCGTGTCCCGGACTGGGATGTGGAGGCGCACGCCAGTGCAGCGCCGTGCGTGTGCTGGGACGCGGCTTGTCCCACGTCTCTTTAGGAAGATGCACATTCTTACTCGTTTCTCTCGTAGTAAGGATTAGTGCTGTTTCCTTTTGTGAAGTTTAGCCCTTTTCCAGGGACTTGAAAAATAATGGACTCGCTGTTCTTCTCAATTAGTCCTTTATTTTCTTTAATCAGATAGAGATCAGTTTTCTGTCATCATTCCCTAATAATAAAAATGCTCTGATGAGCCTAATTGTTATAGTAATTTGACCTCAAATCCAGGAGCAGTCACCCCTGAATTTTATTGTTCAGAAAAGGATAAATGCAATGCAACCTTGAATGTCTTTCCAGTCGTTGATTAGCTGTGTAGCCTAAGTACTGGGATTCTTCTGTGTGTTATTTTTGCTGTTATTGGATGGTAAAACAAAGAAAAGAAATCCCGAGGAGTTCATCTACATTGACACGTTAGATTACAAGAGCTTCTCCAGGGCATTTGTTCATCATGTATAGATAAATTCAATCTCTCTCTCCTTTTCCTGTAATGGAAAGATTGCTGCAATGTGGGAGTTAATTAGCAGAGCTGTTTATGAAAAGGAAAGGGGGGGGTAGGGGGAGGCTAGGCATGGATAGATGGATGGATGGGTTGATGGATGAATAGATAGATGCTGGAATGATTTTAATTTGCTAAAAAACCCAAGTGTACGTGGGATTGCAAAATTTGGAGTTTGCCCACATTTATGAAAAACAAAATGCTATTTGCTGTCAGCCCTGGAAAAGCATTGTACAGTGGATATTTTTAATTTTTCCGTGTGTACATGTGTTTTTGTTAGCTGCAAACACTGTCTGGACATTGTAAAATTCTACTCAGTAAAGAGCAATTCCCTTCATGTCACCCAATGGAAGCAGGACGGGCAGCACAGAACAATGAAGGGAAAATAGCTATGAAGTTTAAGTAATGGTTAAGTAGAACCTGAACTGGTGGTGTAGCCTGTTAGTTGAATTGTTATTTCGATGAAGAAAATATGTGTTGTAATAGGTTTCATAAAGAGAAGGCAATGCTACTAATTTTGCTTTTTTTTAAGGAAAACTGGGTCATATTTCAGCACTATTTATTATTTTATATATTACTCAATTTGGAAAAAGTTACAAACTTCAACAAATACATTTAGTTCTCTGCATTTCACTCAAATGGGTACAAGGCAGGGACCTTCTCCTATTTCTGCTTTAATGACTAATTCTGGTATAAATCTGAACAGATTCAGACTTTTCTGTTTCTGATGGGTCACCATTCCTGGTTTGCATCCACAAAGGAAACATCCTTGTGGACCAGCACGGTACTTTGCTACTCAGATTTCCATTCCTCTGCTCTGATGTTTATTTCATGTTATCTGCTTTTTAAATAAAGCCATTGTTACAAAAATAAATCCAAAAATATTCAGTAGCTCCTGAAGTTAAGGAGTGAGCTCATGAAATAATGTATTCTCATTTTAACTTCATTTATGTAAATATATATTTTTAAGAGTCAGTTGAAGCCTTTTCATTAGACTGCATACATATATATAGGTTTAGCTTAATCTTTGACTCAGAATTGCTTTTCGTTACAAATATAAATGTTTAAAAAATATGCAGAAGTCTTAGGAACACTACAGTTATTTGTAAAATCCATTGGCAGGATCCATATAGGTAACATTCCTTTGGGCTTTAAGAGTGAAAGTGCAAGGTTCAAAGTCAAAATAAAGAAAAAATTCGTTGCCAGTGAGCCTGTATGCAGTGATACACGTGAACATGTCAGACAAAACACATTTTGAGATTGCACAGAAATACTTTGGAACTTGCTGTGAGACGAAATATCTTTCATAGTTGCCTTATTTTGTGTTGATCTGGAAGAGACTGCCCTACTGAACATGAGACTAGCATGTCCCCCAGCCTCCCAATTATTTCATTCTGGGATGCAATGAAGAAAATAGTGTGGCTGTGCTCACGTGAAGGTTGAAGTACTGCTTAGGGAGGGTGTTCAAGAGGACAGAGGACATTTTGCCAGAATAAGAACCCTTTTGTGCTGTTTGCTTCTCTATTGCCCTAACTGAGGTCTTGGACTTTTGTAGTTTTTCATGCCCTAGGCTGAGCCACACCTCACCTAGAAGCACCATCTCCCCCTCAAGCAGGTCTTCTTTTGAAACAAACATCTCCCCGTGGCTTGTCAACACTTCCCCTGTTCTTGCTGCTCACAGCAAAATCTTTGTTTGGGGAGGCTGTGAGATGTCCAGCTGCCCATGGTCTTCTCACAGAAAAGTGTTTCCCATTTATCCCATGAAGTTTTCCATTTCCTAAACCTGCCTGCAAGATCGCCATTTGATCACAAAGACACAGCATGGCTATAGACTAACCATCATCAGCAAAGTGTGCCAAGTCCTCCACATGCTTTCTATACACAAATAGCAGCAGAGAAAGTGAGAGTCCTTCTGCCGGGGTCTTGCCTCCGATAGACTTTAGTCAGGTTCACAGTGAGCGTTTACATGTAGGCCGTGCTTTCAAACACTATCTGTTGATGCCCTTCTCACTAACAAAGAGAAGATCCTGAAAACATTTTCAAGGCAGTAAGCTGGTGAAACCCACTTAGGGCAAACATCTCGCTATCTCTTGGAAAACTAAAACGGAGGTGGGGACTCGTTTCTTTGTCCACGTGAGAAACCACCCATTGCTACCTTCTTGAGTGCTTGGGGGGCTCTGTGATTGTTAGACTTTAAATTTTTAATTGTTTTGTTAGCTTAACCTGCAGTTGACCCATACAGATTTCATTCAGAGTGGTGCCACTTAGTAGTAATGCATTTTCTGACACCCTGTAGAAATTATGCTGCCGGCGTCGCAGTCTGGCCCATCAGCCCAGGCGGAGCTTCTGGCGGGCTCATCCCCTGCCGGGGGGAGCCTTGTACAAGGCTGCTCTTTTATTATTTAGCACCTTGTTTATGGCATCGCACTTGAACCCTGGAACTTTTCAAGTCCACTTCCCAGGGGTTCAAGGGCAATTATTAACCCCTGCAATGCCAATAATCTCTAAGAAGCCAAAACTCTCTAGTCGCGTGTGTGCACCTGGCTGATGTGCGTGAGGCATTTGCTTACTGCTTGACAACTTTGAATGAATTTAGCCCCCATTTTCTGTGACTGCCTCAGACCCATCTGTGGGAGTCCCGCTGGGGGCCAGTCATGTCCCTTTTAATGCTCTTAGGTGTGGGCATAGCCCCCTAAAGACAAAGCTTCCTTTAGCCTTGGCTCTGTCAGGATTTCACTCTTGAAGACCTAATGCCATCATGTATTTAGAGTCCTTGCCTGCAGAAAGAGGTATTTAGTCCCGTTATTTCCAGTGCTTGCCAACATTTGGTATCAGTTTCCTCAAGTGGAGCTTGTGGCAATGTCTAAGTAAAATATACCCTTTGCAATGTAAAGAAGGTGAACCAAACAGGGGCATTGCCACACTGGTTGCTGCTGCTATTCACTGCTCTGTGCCTTCTTGCAAACGTGATCCTTTAGGAAATCACTTTTAATTAAAGAACCCCAAAACACTACGAGTTACAATCAAAGGCCTCAGCCTTTTGAACAACAAAAAGAAGGCAGAATTCAGGTTTTCTTTCAGAATGTGTGAGAAATCAGAATATTTTACGTCACGAAGTAGAAGAACCATATAGATTCATTGATGTTTTATTTCGAACTTGAAGTTGCAGCTCAGGAAAGCATCAGGCAAGAAAATAATAATGCCAAGAGAAGCTCGTTGATGAACAAGCAGAGTTCTTGTTGTGGCACATCCTTCCCTGCGGCTGTCTGCAGGGGTGTGGGGAAGGGCAAGCCAGTGCATGAGCACTTGTGTCACTTGTGTTTCAGAAGGATATCACCTTCATGAAGGCCCTGCTCAGGCCCAAGGGCTCTCTTGGTAGGTGACTCCTGAAAGAAAAAGGCTCAGATACTTTAAAATGAAGCTGAGTGACTCAAAAACAAATACGGGTGAAAATGCTTGAATAAGAAGCCAATCCTGTGCCTGTTTCCCTCATATCTTTTAGCCCCACCTGTGCAATGGAGAAGGGTTTCTTTGTACTCAAATGAGCTGGATGCAGATGGCAGCTACCGATGGTCCTGATGCAGCTGTGCTTTGAGATCTTTGCATTTTGCTCGTTTTTCACACAACGGCTTAAAGTCCCTCCTAGGGCAGAAGTGCTCACACTGCCTCCTAGGTGCTACCTGCCAGGTGGCTGCAGCAAAACACTCTTCCGAGCACATGGGGCTGATCCAGACTTCATCTCTGCAGCTGCTCAGTCTGCCCTTCCCAGCACAATGGGAAGCTAAAAATGTAAATGGTATGGCGGTGGCATGAATTTTGTCCTAAACAGAGCTGTATCTCCCTTAGCTTTGAAACTGTGGACTGTGCGTCAAAATAAAATGTGGCAAGTGGTTATGCAAATGAGGGAGGGAAAATGTGTTATTTTTCAAGTGCGAGATCTTGCAAATGGATGTCTGCAGGCTGACAGAGCCCTGCCCTCACGCTGAGCTCTGAAAAGCTCTGCAAAAACAGGACAGGGCATCTCCATTTACTGGCTTGCAGGATTAGGACTGGTATAATAAGGGGAGGGGAAAAAAATGTGGAGCCATAATTTGCCTTACAGAAAGTTAGTTTGGAAAAGTTCTTCCGTAGATAGATTATCATTGCTTCAGAACTAAGTACCCACAGGAAGACACAAAATGATTGCAGTTCCATTTTTAAGGGGATATTAGATGTGAATTTAATCTAACCTATCTCTTTGCATTAGACAGATCATGAATTATCACTGATGATTACTGGATTTCTGCATAAGCATTTGAAGTACAGACAGGATGCTATGACAGTAAAATTGTGTAGGAAATGACCACAGACAAGTGGGAAGCTGCCTATCCTGCCTTCATCAAGAAGGAAAACAAAGCCCAACACATTTTAAACCTTGAAAAACAAGCTAGATGGTCAGACAGTCCTTCTGGTGTTGATAATCTTCACATGCTTCTGCTGTTTATATGAACTCTTATATCCAGCATTTTTAACCTCATGACTGTATTCCTCATTCATTTGCTAGCAAGTTTATTTCTCAGCTATGTAGTATATATCATAAAATTCATTAAGTAATTGATGGGAAATCAGCTGGGAAAATAAGAGTGAACGAATTCCCCATAAGGCAGCTGTTCCCCCCCATCCTGACAGAGCAACAAAAAGAGAAAGAGAATCAGAAGTTACCCTCCTCTGAGTAATTTGTCGGTGGTGGTTTACAAGGGAGCATTTTCCCTTTGGTGGCTAAAATCTCTTCTGATGAGATTTGCTGTGGCATTTCCCAGGGTCAGCTGGCAGAAAAGCTTTGCACTTGTGATTTATGACATACGTGAGTTGCACCGCAGTTTTGCTAATGCTGGAGACCCAGGTTAGGCCGAGTTTTAAATAAAGAGGGATCTAGAGGGAGAGAAACACTTTCGAGATCAGATCCTCATATTGCCTTTTTTGTTTGTGTGTTTTACACTGCAAAAAAAGGTTAATTTCCACTTTCCAAAATGGGAAAATAATGGAGTGTCTGTTTCAGTGCCCTAACATTGGATGGAGAGACACATGTCCTCAGTTCTATCTTGCTTGTGGTTTGCCGTGAAAAGCAAACCTCTCCTAATCAACTAGAATTTTATAGTGTTTATTCTTTACATAAAATACTTAAATTTTAATTTTTTAGCTCACAGGACTATTTTGGGAATATAATTATTAATATTTATTCATTTAATTTTCTTTCATTAAAACTAACAGCTAACGTTTTAATTTTTAATACTACTTCTGGTGTACCTAGTACTAGAGGGAACATAAGGGTGCTCCTGGGAATCTTGTTAAATTTATAGCTGACCTATCCACTATGACTCATCAGTCTTCAGAGAAATTAGAGGTCCATTTTGGCACTCCTTTGTCTAGGTTTTTTATCTGCAGGAGGGAGGAAGAAAGGGAGGGAGGTATTTAAACACTTAACAGCTCAGTAGCTTCTGCAGACCATAAGTGAAAAGCTCATTTCTAAGTGATGGTCAGGCGGTGGTGGATTTGGTCCATAGGAGAGAAAGGAGATAGAGAGAAGGAGAGAAAGGGATAGAGTATAGTCAGGTCTGTTGAGTTGCTGGTAAGTGACTGGAGAAAACACAATATATGGATGGAAAGCACCAGCAGCTATTTTTTGCTTCAGACTGCCTTTTTGAGGATGAGCTCGCTAAAAAAAACCAACCAAAACAACAAAACCATCAAACAACTGAATTTATGTTGAAAAACAAAGTCGTCTTTGGGCACCCAAGTTCATTAAGCACTCATTTGTCTGTACTGCTTTTGCTGAGGTTTCTTGTGACTTGCTGACACCTCCAAAAGTTCCCCAGAGTTCCTAATGATCGGAGAAGTTTGCGCCGTTGGGAATAATGTGGGGAGCAGAGACCAGATGCAGCCGTGACTCCATCCTCCTGCAGCTGGGCACTGTGGCTTGAGGCATCTCACAGCGGCCCAGCTTCAAGGACGGGTGTTTAGAAAGGGCCGTGCCTTTGGAGCAGAGCTTTCCAACCTGTGCGTTCCTTTGAAACCATGAGTCTTGCACCCAACTGAAGGTAGTATGGCATTTTTCTGTGGAGTATTTCCTGGCTGAAGGCAAGGAAGCACTTCAACACACACAGTTGATGAGAGAAGCTGTATGGCCAGTGAATCTTTACTTAGGCACGTCTGTGTGTGCTGGTTTGGGTGGGGGGAGTTAATTTTCTTCACAGTAGCTAGTAACTGATGGGAAGTGGTGAATTAATTCCTTGTTCTGCTTTGCTTGCACGTGTGGCTTTCACTTTACCTCTTAATCTATCTCAGCTCAGGAGTTTTCTCACTTTTACCCTTCCAGTTCTCTCTCCCATCCCACCAGGAAAGAGCTGAGTGAGCATCTGTGTGAGGCTTTGTTGCCAGCTGGGGTTAAACCACAACACTGTGAAAATCATGTTGCTGGGGTTGGTTTTCTCTATTGATTGTGTCTTCACAGTGTGTCAAAGGTGTCAGGAACCTGAGAGGCTCCTTTTAGGGTTTTTTCACTTAACTTTCAGTTTTTAAGCAAAAAACAAGGTGGTGTTTTTTGTTTGGGTTTTTTTTTTCCACCTAGATAAATAGCATTAACATTGACAAAAAAGGGATCAAGTTGCGCAAGTGAATGACTTATATGTGAAAAAACTCTAGGGAAATCTGAGGGTTTAAAACTTACCTTTCTTAAAGAAATGGAAAGTGAATGTACTCTGTGTGTGTGTGTGTGTAGATCTGTGTGTGTATATATATGTATGATGATCAGTTTCTGTGTACTTAAGCATATATGCTTTAGTTGTATGAAGGAACATGTGTGGATACCACTCGCATGTTTGTTGACAGCTTTCTGCAGTGTGTCTGCTGGCACTCAGCAAAGGTGAACAAAAGCAGACGCTGAATTGTTTTCTCGCCTTGGAGTTTCTTTGTAAGAATAAGGGCTCTGGTCCTGCATTGATCAGGGACAGCTTGCAGGGTAAGGTGCAGGGTACAGTGACTCGAATGCTGACATGTGATGTGTTATCTCTGTGAAAGTTGACCCTTACTCAGGTTTCAGGATCAGGCCCATATTCCAGCCATTCCTCCGATGTTCTCCATGGAGTGTTTGCATGCTTTCAAATGGTCCCATAGGTGGTCTGCAGGTGCTCTTGTGTAGCAGGTAGAGGAGAGGTGTTCTAGCTTCTGCTCTTCATCTTGTTCCTATATTACACTGTCCCTGCACCTCAGGAAATGTCCAGAACCTCTCATCCGCAGTGTTTCTTGGGATCAGTACTACACCAGAGATGGGGCCCTGCTGGTCTCAGGCCTCTACAGCCAGACTGTGGAGGATGGGGAGGTTCCTTTTAGGCGGTGGGTTTACGCACTAGGTACGGAGCAGTTTGTGTGCTCACTCCCTGTGCTGCCTTGGATATTTTGCTGGAGAAGAGCGAATACAGTGGTGCTGACGGACACTTTGTATTCCATGTTACCTTAAGCCTTAGACAGATGGCAAGGTCAAGTTCCGTACAAAGCTATATTTAAATTACAGGCTGTGGAAATGTGAATTCTGACCTTTTTGTAAACTTCTTTGCTACTTGCTTTTATTGTTTTTATTCTTCATTCACCAGTGTTCAAAAGGAAAAAAAAAATCCATCAGAAGGTCTGCGACTGACATTTCCGAGTGAAACAGAGAGTGCAAAATTTCAGTTTGACCCTGGCACTGCAGCTGCTGAAATATTAATGGCATTAAATGCAGGTGAATCGGAAATGTGTGCGCAGGCCAAAGATTCCTCCAGGCGGTTTTCCTGGAGCTCTCCCGCTGCCTGCGTGGCTGCCGCCGGCGGGGCGTCTCCTCTGCTCACCGGAATGAGGAGTGACAGGGGTGATGAGGACGGCACTTATCGCAGCAGCCTTTCCTTGATAGGGAAAGCCGTCCGGCTGATCAGATTTAACAGGCAGCGCGGGTTGTTCAGCCGCTGCTGGAAAACACATAAGCCAGCTGGAGAAACAACATGCATTCTTGCACAGCGCCAGCTGCCACTGCCCAGCCCTGACCACGCAGGCTTGGGAACACAGGTGACTTTGTTGAGAGATTCAGGACCTCAAGCTGGGCTGCATTATCTCCCCAATATGAAGCTTCACCTGCGATGTTCCTATATTTATTTTGTACATGTATGTTGTAGTGTGGGCCACCCCAGCACACGTTGTAGCAGGGAGGTACGGGGTCTACCCACTCTTTCTGGGAATTGCTTGCTCTGCTAAACGATTGCAGCCTGAAGTCTAGAAAATGAAATAGTTGATAAATATTAAAAAAACCCCACTCTGAGCTGTCTGTCCCAAACAGCTTACAGGGTGGTGGTGCTTACATGGCTGTCAGGCACTAAGCTCCCATAAGATTTTGGTGATGTTAGGAGGTGAAATATTTGGAAGCGGGCACTCTCGCGGCTGCCAGAACCATTTGAATTGTTAATTTCCATCAGTGTCGTGCCAGCTTTTTCACAGAACTGGTTAATGAGGTAAAGCAGCTCTTTCGATACTGTCACATTAAGGTTGCTGGAAAATCTGCTGTGACATAAATGGACTTTTAAAAAAGCCAAAATAAAATAAAATGTCTAATGACTCCCCACTCTCCTTTTTATTTACAAAATAAAATGCTAAGAAGGGGATTTAAATGTTTACATGTGCCCAAAGCACAAGTTTCACTCCTTTTCCCATTTAGGACCAGAATAAATCCCATGAGTTTGTTTTCAAAGTTAGTTCTCCTTCAACTTTGTTGCCTGATTTTTCTTTAACTTTCTTTCTGCTCCTTTACCCCATCATTCTTTCCTTCCCCAACTGCCACCGCACACCATCCTTGCTCACTTTCTTGCAAAGCTGCCAAGAAACTGTGCGCAAATTTAATGTATGAATAACTGCTCGGTCTCTCAGTGACCTTGAAAAAATTGCTTTGCATCATTAAAAATTCATAGAAATGAAATTTTTGTGAGGAGACTGGCACATGCAAAATTAGTACTTGTTGAAATGCAGCTGGAGTAATCCAACCTCGTGAACTTTCAAAATTGTAATTCTTATGAGAGCTAATTGTGGGCAGCTTACAGTTTGGATCAAGTGTTGCTGTTTGACTTCCTGAAATAATATCATGCTATGCATGATATACCTGTTAGCATGTGCAATACAAGTGCAGGTAAAGGCGATGCACAGCTTAGCAGAGACAAAAATGTTTGAAGATTGTTAAGTGCTGATATGCTGGTAAGTGTGTAACAGGATGCAATGCCTGAGTGGGATCGTTTGGAAGCAAGTAAATGATAATTCTTTGCTGCTGTTAGTGGGCTGTGTAGAGCTCTGGGCTGCATATCCACCAAGTGACATTAGTGAGTTGTGCTGCCATGACATTCAAGTCCACGTAAAATGTGACTTCTTGAACTCTCAGAATTTAACAGTCCATATTTTTTCCCCTTGTGCCAGCCATCTATACTGTAAAGCTTGGTTTTGCATCTGAGGGAGTGGGGAACCAAATAACATGGTTGTGTGCTAGCTGTGTTCCAGGTGCCCTTGTTTTCCTGTTATACATGAACAATGCTTTGCCAGGGAAAAAACATAATTAAATAGCAACCACTGAAGTACAGCATGTAGTAACAAAGTGCACTTTGCCTTCTTCAGCTGTGTGGCAGGATGGAGGCTTTAACAGATGTCACAGTTCAGGGAAGTAAAACGCAATGCTCACGGCACCTGAGCAGGAGGGATGCTGTCCCCACGACCCAAGCAGACCGGGTTGTTCAGCCCTGATGGAGGTAACTGCTCAGGGTTTCCCAGTACTGACCAACATCCTTGTGGTCTGGCTTGCAATCTTTGCAGTTTATTCCTTGAAGGCTGCTTGTTAAAACAGGAGAGCCCTGCAGTGTTTTGGGTGTGATCCCAATTTTGTTAATACCAACTGGACATTTTCCATCTGCTTGCTGGATTTGAGATTTGGGATCGTTCCATCCGTGGGAAAGAAAGTGATACCTTTTATGCTTCTGATCCATGGAGGCTCTTTTATGCTGTCATTATTTAAAAACCACGAACTTTTTGGGTGATTTCCTGTGCAATTCAGTGTGTGTCAGCAGAAGTGCGATGTCCCAGGCTCTGAAGCAGAGCTGGGAGCATACAAAGGCTGCAGCTGGCAGCAGCAGTATTTTGTTGTGAGTGGCTTTTGTTTGCCTGGCTCTGAAACATGCCTGTGAGCTCAGTGGACGTGCTGAATGCCAGTTGCAGCTCTGTCATCAGCCATGCCACGGTCCATATTGCTGTCACAACGTAATTAAAAAATCATTGCTCTCAGTACTCTTTGGCACCGTGGCTGAACCACAGCAGTGAGCAGCTCAGATAGGATGTGTCTGAATGAAAAGAAGTTTGACTGCTCAGTGCATTTGCAGCCAAAGTCTGTGAGGACAGCAATACGTGTGTAACTTTGGGGAACGAGCTCACTCCTTTTTGATTTTCCTTTGTTCCTGGGCATTTGTTTTCCTGCCTTTGTTATAGGGCACCTTGTTTTTCTGAACACATCCTGTTGTCTTCCCTAGCGCCTTGCTGCTGGATGCCATTAGCATATATCTGGGCCACCCCTTGTGCAGACTTGTCCCCAGGTGAAAGCCCTTGTGGTCTGGGATGGAAAGAGGCTGCAATTTACTGAGTCCATTATCACCTCTGGACGTGTAGAATGATAATGGAAGTGACAGAGGTGCAGCTGAAAATTGGTTCTTAATATTTCATGTGTTAAAGCTGAGGATTGGAAATCTCACACTGCTCTTCAGGGAAAATGATGTGTGTGTCTCCCCCTCCCATCTCCCCCCGCCCTGCCATCACATTCAACCATTGGGCAGATCAGCTCTCGTTTTACACCTCCTCATGATGGAAACACTGGGCTTCAGCAGCGATGTTTTAAAAGACAATGGCATAAAATAGTCTGGAGAAAGATGAGCTGTCCTGGGTGGTTGTATGGCCCCATCAGGACCACTGCTGCACTGAAACTTTGTAGGATGTACATACAAGGCTACTTGTTCTTTTCTCTCTTCAAGTTAGGGGTGAAACAAAATGACTGCCATGAAGCAGCGTCTTAAAATTGCTTTCCTTCGCATCTTGTAGTCTGTAACCTGGGCAGCTCCATTCCCCTGCTCTAATGCTTGCAAATTATGCTCTTTTATCAAGGCAGCTTCCTTCCCCCGCCTCTGCACATACACACCAAACTATTATTCAAGATTACTGTTCATCTATTCACATGTAATGTGTCATGGATACATAATTTTAAATAGTTTCTTCTTCTAAATGACTTATGCAAATGACAAATTAACCTCCTGGCCTTTCACCAAACTCTGCCTGCCGACTTTCTGCATCTTCTTGGTACTGATTACAGCAATATTAGATGAAATTGGTTCTTGCAGCTTGGCTTTATTAATTTCTCGTGTTCTTACATCAGTTAAAACACTTAGGACTGGGTGCTGGCGTGATTCCCATTGACCCAGAAATTTCTTGAGTGCTTTGGAGGACTCCTTTCTTTTTGCTCAGCTTCTTCTGTTCAAATGCTAAGACTGGGAGTAAGAGAGCACTGCTGAAAGGTATTTCCACACGTACAGAAGGGATTCTGGCTTTCCTTGTGCGCTCTGCATGTTTGAACGAGATCTTCAGCAAAGCCTTGCACCGGCTTCCCTCACAGGTGAGTCTTGCAGCAAGCAGACTCGTGGGCTCTGCGTTGCAAGGCACTGGTGCAGTTTTAATGCCTCCAGTTGGCCTGAATTGTAGCAGTCCCTAAGTGCAGTCACAGTCAACTTCATATCATGGGTGCCTTGCTCTGTACTGTGTGCATTGTTTCTGCTGTCCTACTCGCAACCAGAAATGTTGAAATATTAATGCAAACCACCATTTTGTAGCTGTCGTTACTGTAATGGGCTGTGAGTTGTGTGGATAATAGATTAACCTTGGATTTAGGGAGCCTAGGTGCTAGGCATGGATCTGCAGATGACTTCTGTTGGTGCAGATGCGTGATTTACCCCCAACTCGGTTCTTCATTTTTTAATGAAAAGCAAACACACTTTCTCAGTAGAGTAGTTGTGACATAACTGTTACTAATTTGGAGACTGCTCAACTATGATGCCATTATGAAAATGGAAATGCTTAGGAAAATTCAATATTACTCACCACTTTACAAATTGCTAAAATAAAGCCTTGAAAGAACTTGGTTGTAAACAAGGCTGAGGCATCATAGCTAATCATGTCTATAGTGTGCTGAACTAATTTAACACAATGGAAAAGTGCCACCCACCCCACCCCCACACTGGTCCTGTTCCTCTTCTCCACAGAGATGCTCTGGGATGCAGGGAACGCCATTGACAGTAGCTGGTTGAAACTGGGATGCAGGAGATAGATGTGCCACTTTGCGGAGTGGGGAAATTTCCAGGATAATAAAGAACTTTCCTTCAGCGGTTCCCATTTGACTGTTGTCAAAGTTACAGAGGTTTTTTAAATTCAGAATTGGTGTTATTGGAACCAGCAACTCTGCATGCCATATGGGTGCACATAAAATATGAAGTCCAACCTTTTCACACTATTTGTATTCCATCTTTTTGCTTGCTCGGTTTTAAATAAAGAACCAGAGAATCACTCAATTAAGATTAAATTGACTTAATACACAGAAAAAATCCTCACTAAAAACGAGGAGCAAATGTTTCTTCTGATCCCAGCAACATTTTATGTGAAAGAGAAGAAAACTACATGTATTCCGATTTTGTTATTCAATCACCATGTTTGCTCCCAGTTTCTGTCTCATGCCAAGCCTACTGCAAATAGGCCATGGGGAAGGAGGTAGCTTTTTTTTAAAGTTTACATATGTTTTTCAACCATAATGTTTTAGGGTTTTAAAATGTAGAGAGCAATTTCGTGAGTACCATGACAAATATTTTTCAGTTTGGGGTTTAAAAAAAAAAATCTAATTATAAAATATGCTCATGACCAATTGTAATAAGTTAAGTTTGGATGTGATCTAGTGCACATGGATTCAATTAGCTCAAGGTATGAACACATGAAATGGTGAGGAGCAATATTCAACCTTTTCAGCAGCCTGATTTTTTGGGGACGCTGCTAGGTTGCTCATATGTGAGGAGTTTGGTGTACAGGCACATCCAGTTCTGGCGTCCCCTTAGATACTGGGTCCTGTCTGGAAGGTGTTGCCCAATGCTCTATGAACAGGCAGGCTGTTACGGTGGGGCCGTGTCTCTCTCTTGCTTCAGAAAGGTGGAAATGGGTTAGACTGAGCTCTTTGTATTTCGAGATATTCTGCTGGCTGATGTTGCTCTTGATGAACATCTGCCTGTACCACAGCTTTCCTTGTCACTCGCATGCAGTGACCAAGGCAGGGAGAACAGAAGCAGTCGGTTTAATGGCAACGAGGATACTGCAGCAGGAGGAAACAGACTCCAGATCTTTGATTCAATAAAACTCTGCCTCCTCTCGCAGACCACAGGGCCGCTGAGACATCTTATTTCAATTCCACGTACTTATTGCTCACATCAGGTATAAGTAGGGCTATTCATGCTTCACTATCTGATTGGTATTTCCCCCTTTTCCAGTTGCTTTCAGAGCAGCAAATGGAAAGACCTTATTTTGGTTAGGTCTTTATTACAGCTGCACAAAGTGTGGAAGCACCAACCTGGGCAACTATGAGTTAGAAGTTTCTGATTGATCGTGAATTAATTTTATTTGTTTATTTCCTTTTTAATTTTGCTATTTGATGTTAGGTTAATTACCTAATGTTTGAGAGAGAGGGAGAGAGAGATAGAGACAGAGAAGTAACACAAAAGTACTGATCAAGGTGGTGAGTGGCTCTGTGCACTGTGAGACCCAGCATCAAAATCCCAAAGTTACTAAGGTTGGAATGACCTCAGGGGACTCATGGGTTTCCAAAGTACCTAGAGCTTATGAATTTTAGCACTAATGGGGTGTTGTTTCCTACCTGCTACATGCTATTCCTTAATTTCCATTGTTCATTTTTTATAAAACTACCTCAGTCAGGGTATTAATAAAGAAAAAACCAATCCTGTATGATTTAAATAACTAATTCTTCCAAGTTACTTTGCAAATAATTCTAAGTAACATATAACCCCAAAAGTCAAGGTCAACAAACAAACTGTTTTCATTTGATGAAGGGAAGAAAACAGTGTTACATGTGAAATCCATTTATATAACAAATTATTTTGACGATGTTTTGATGTGATTTTGCACAAACTAGTCATATATTTTTAAAAGTGAATACTCCTTAATAAATATTAGTCTGTTTTCATAATTTGAAGGAAGAGATACCATTGCCTGGTGGGAATTAACTAGCACTCCTCCTCGCAGTCCACTGAGGGAAGAGATCCTCAGGATTTACAAGTGAAGAAGGAGCTGAAAAAGTAAAATACTCGATATAAATACTTTGTGTAAAGAGACCTATTGATTTAAGGAGAAAATGAGAGAGAGAGACATAATTCCATTGTAGCAGTTGGCTTTTCATATACTTCCAGAGCAGATGGTCTAATGGTCTAAGCATCTGGTTTGAAATATCTGCCTTCCCTAGGGCCATCAGCTCAAATTTAGACAAGCTGCATTTATACCTTTATTTTCAAGACAGATCAATTGGGCTGACTCTCTGGTTGGTTACAGGAGGGTTTTTCTCAGGTAATGCCACTGGCTTGAAGGTTTGAAGGGTGTCGTGCCATTCACAGGGTTGATTTTTCAGGCTTGACCTTAAAAACAGAAGTTCATTTGGCTACGTGTCATTCTTTAAGAGGATCCTTGTGCCGCAAAGGGATTTGTCCTGGTGTCATTGCTCAGAATTCCCCTTGTGTCCGTGCTGCTGTGCAACATTTCTGGGATGCATCATGCATCCTTCTTGTGTCTCTTCTGCGCTTTGAGTATTTAAGTGAAAATCTTTGGATTCACATCTGAATTGGGACAGGAGGCTTTTGGTTAAGAGCAGGTAACTGTGTTTAGAGTGAATAAAAAATTCACTCTTGTACAGCAAGTAACACAAGAGTGTTGCATCCTCGTTGCTCGTTGCATGGGACTTTACAAGACAAGACTTGTTTTGTGCTTTGAGTCGTGCTTACATCTTGCTTTGCTGTCTGCTATCTGTCACACAGAGCGTTCCCTCAGACACCGTCTAATAAAACCAGGAGGCATATTTTCTTGTAATAAGGAGGCAAATCTGAAACAACAGTAGAAGAACAGGAGGGCAATGGAAGGGCAGGTTCATTTTGTGATCATTGTGTGAAATTGTTTATGCTATCATGTATTCCTCATTGCTGAAATTGTCTAACAGAATGTCTGCAGATTCTGTATTATGCTGCACTACAGCTGGTGACCTATATGCTGTCATCTGCATGGGCTTTTTATTCTAAGAATTTGAGTATGAATTAGTTTTTTTCTCTATTGTTTATTGATAGCATGTTTTTAGAAAAGCAAGGGGGAAAAAAAAGAGAAGAACAGGGAGATTTATAAGTCAAATGATGAGAACAGAATTTAGCCTGCTGTATAGTAATTGAGTGGCAAAACCAATTCCCCCTGTTGAAAAGAGATTAATCAAAAGATTAACCAAAGCCACTTGCTAACGGCGGTTCTTAGGACAGTCCGGAATATGTAGTAGGCAAAATTAATCCCTCCAAATTGCTAAGAAACTCAGGGACTTCGAGATTTAAGCCAGAGTGCTGCAGTTAGTAAACCCTTTCCAATCAGCGTGTCAGGTTTGTAATTCTTTTTTGTTTTGGTTTGGTGGTTTTGCTTTGGAAGTATAAAATCTCAGCCAGGTTCATGCCGGGGGTCAAACCTGGACTGTGGCATCTTGTGTCCCTCAGCTCCTGTGCAGGTCATACAGGCCCAGGGCTCCAGAGACTGCTCCACGTTGTATCGTCTCTCTGTTCAAAAGGAAATTAGGTGGGCCCTGTTGATTTGAGGAGAAATCCTTTAGCTTCTGTCCCATTGGCATTTTTGCTTATCTCCAGAAGGGGTCCCAGAGCAGCTGATGTAGGCCCTTGGCCGACGGCTTTTAGCAGCTTCAGGGTCTGGCTACATAAGCAAAGGGATCCTTCATTAGTCAGCTGTATTGATCTTGTGTTGGCCCTGTACAATCGCAGCCCCACTGCAAAAAAAAGGCCTTACTCCACAGTATTGGATGTCTCAGGGCTTTGATGGTGCATTCTGTATCTCTAGGGATGATCAAGGCCCTATAATGAAGAGCATGCCTTATTAAGGGGTGTCTGTGTGGGTTAACTTAATAGGTGACCCGAGCCATTCCATAGAAATATTTAGTACAAATAATTTCTGCTGTGATTAGAATTTAAAATGATCTCCTTCTCAGACCTGGTTCCCAATGGGTTCGTTGTGATCAAGGAAAAATTAAGAAAGAAATGAAAATTAAACAATATTGAAAAGATAAATGGGAATCCTGCACAATTCATTTAGTAAATGTTTTTTTTTTTCCTTAAATGCCTTCCGCAAGGCAAGGGAGAAAGCTGCAGCAGAAGGACAAAAGACTTCTGGAAATTTCACTGCAATGCTCTGTTTTCTACAGGCTCCTTCTTCTGCCAAAGCACAAAAAAATCCCAGCAAACTGGAATTGAGACAGGAGCTTTGTCTTTTTTTGTTTGGATTTTTTCTCTTTGTCTTCACGACTGACATACTTGGTGCTTCACTTTCCAAACTGTCACCTTCCCTCCACAAACTGCTTTCAAATCCCATGGAGCTCCTGCAAGGGAGCCACCTGTCAGAAGTGCCTATCAGCTTCTGACACACTGATGTACTCAGGGACCTGGAAGAGGAGTTAATCCCTCCTGCTCTTGCCCCACTTTTCTTTTACTCAAATTTTCTCAGTCCATATTTTTCTGGAAATTGTGGTTTTTTAAGTAGGCAGACACCTTCATGGAGAGAGTGCTCTGCTCAACTTTGGCTGGAGGCCACAGCAGTCAGAGGGGCCAAAGAGAATCTTGAAAACTTGTCCTGATCCAGAGCAGGCAAGGGTGAGAGATATTGTGGCACATAGGGCTACAGATAAGATTTCCTCTGCTGTGAGAACCAGTACATTTCTTACGCATCAAGTGCTGTGGTCCAGAAAGGTGTGATTCTCCCTAGAGCTGTGAAATGCAATAGAACTATTTTCTTGCCTTTAGGAGGTTCTCTAGAGGGTTAGGTAAGCTGATAAGTGTCCTGAGTTTACCGTTCCCTTCCCTCTTGCTGATTTTTTTTGTTCCACACTATCAAATTTCTCTGAGCACACAGAAAATTAGTGTAAAAGAATGAGGCATTTAAAACCAGGCAGCAGAACAGTAGGGTCCTGTTGATTTTCTGAAGAGTTTGATGATAAGTCAGTATTTTGCTGTTGCTCACTTTTTTGGCCATTTTAGAGACCTTTAAAAGGTACTTCTTTCCTGCAGAAATGGATTCACTCTCGTTGATTAGCTACTTTTCTTTCTAGGTGACAGCCAAATATAAAATACTTAAGCAAAGCTCTGGTGGGTCATCACAGCTGCCACCATTGATTCTTCATCAGATATTCTATGGCTCGTTATCATATGATCTCTGCGGGGTTAAACGAGTTCCTATGTTACGTATTTTTGCTACAGAAAACGATCGACCCTTTCTTCAGCACTGGTCCCTTCAATATTTTGAGGGAGGCAAAAAAAGGAAAACCAGACCAGTATTTCTTCAGTAGTTAAAGGCTAAACTGCAGCAGACACGGTCCCATTGCTCTGCCTGGCAGGGCACTGGAACGCTGCTGGAGTTTTGGGGTTGGTACTGTTGTAATTTCTGTGTGGTTCTCTTTTGACATACTGCAGTTTTGAGCTCCTGAGGTCCCCCGAGGCCTTATGTGGATTGAGAGAGCCTTAGTTAAGCTTGATTTGATGCAGCACTCTTGGATCCAAGACAAAGCAAAGCTTTTGTATTTCCTAAAAAGCACATTATCCTCAGAGCTCTTAATTTGTACCCTCTACTTCTGCTAGAAAAAGAGGCATTGCTGCTCTGCCATCCATGGGGGTTTATTCCCTTCTATCTTGCATGTACATCTGTTTTAATCATAGTTATTTACCTGTATTTACCTGCAGATCATGACAAGGAGTCTTGTATAAATAAGGTGATAAAAAGGAGACAGGAGAATATTTTGGTCTTAGCTTGGAGCCTCTGGAGGCGTTTTTTGTCCCTTTTGTGCCTATTCGAAAGGGTATCTCAGAAAGCAAGGGAAGAAAATGCGTGTGGGTGAATATATAACAATTCTTCACAAATAAGAGAAGTGAGAGAAGAGCCAGAAGAACATTACCCACCAATACTGGGATACAGGTAGAAAGTCTTGCAGCTGAGCTGGCAATACACAGAAAACCTAATCCCCTGGATATTCTCCCAGGCCTAATCTGATGACTTCTTTTCACTGCTGAGTGTTGTAACGTTTATCCTCACCCTTGGCCACAACTCTTGCAGCAGATACAAGTATAGGATGGCATAATGCTCCTGTGGTTCCTGCATTCTCCCTTGCTACATCTCTGTGCAATACCCAGAGTGAGGGGAGCTCCATTTTGACTGTTTTATCTGGGCTCTGAGTAATGCAAGATACCAGTACCAAAAATTGAAAACCATGCTGGGGTCTTTTCATGTAATCTGTGTAAGTGTATCTAGGTAGTAGTGTGTGTTTGCTATGCTTGTTACACTCTCATACTTTCAGTGCTGCATTTCTGTAACTTTACATATCCAAGATATTCCTTTTTTAAAAAACTAGAGGGAAAAGTCACACTGAATAGCAAGATAAATCTGACTTACCTGCAGTGCTAACAAAAATGTTGAAGAGATGTTCTCTGGGAAGAAGAGGGCAAATATATTAAATGCACTTTCCATAAAGCAGAGCTCCTTTATTGGTTTCTCCTTTCTTTTTTTTTTTTTNTTTTTTTTTTTTTTGTAATTTGGTTTGTTTTGGTTTCAGGGAGTGAAAAAGATCTGCACACATTATTAATAGTCAGGAGCAGGAGAGAGCTGGATTTTACCCACAGCCTTGCTGTTATCTCTAATGCACAAATAAACTACAGCTAAATTGAAGAATTAATCACATTAAATTTTTGGTCCCCGATAAGGAAAATGCCAGTCTGTTTTTATTTATTTTGAGCCTGGAAAACAATTTAGCTGAGTTCCTCTGGATGTGCAGTTTGCTTCTGTTTCAGCATCCTGCAGCAGTACATTAGATCTTATCGCTGCTGCTGCATTAGTGTGTCTCAGCAGCATTCCGGTGATTATATCCACCTTCTTCAACTCCGCTGCTAAATGAACTGGGACAGAAAAGCTAATTACACCTCTGCTGTGGAGGAAGGCTTCCTATTATCAAGTCTTTATCCCCTGAAAAAGAAATGCACTCCGAGAGCTACAAGCCTTGGCAGGTTTGTTTTTCCCTGTAGAGTTTGGGCGATCCATGAAATGTAGGTTTTGGCAGGGTTTGGCATTCAGACATCTCTGGGATCTGGACCTGTGGACAGAGACAGCAGCAGCTGTTTTCCAAAAAATGCTGACTCCTTTTATTATATAACATGCTGAAAACTGGGAAGGGCCTAGGCTCCAGATCTGCTTTCTAATACGGCTTAGTGTGCTGACTGCCTCACACAGGCCTACGAGGGCTGTTAAACCATGGGCCACCAATACCTGCGCTTCAGGAAAGACTGGAGGTGGTGGGGACAGAGGAAACTCACTGCTTTTAGTGGAAGGAGGTAAAGGAAACTGTGCTGGATCTGGGACTAGAAAATTTTGGAGGCAGGAAGGAATGCAGCCTAACAAATCATGCAAGTAGGGGTAGGCTCCAAACTTGAAGCCACATCCTTTATTGGGCATTGGTAGGTTTGCTGTATGTGCAGCCCCACTTGGCACTATAAATGTTATAAAACAGTCATAAAAAATAACAAGTATGTCTGAGAAATCCATGACCTGATTTTAAAAAAGCATTCTAGTTTCACTGAATGAACTATTTCCTGAAAGTGATTAACTCAGATGGAGTAGTAAATGAAGTAATAAATCTCTGCATTTGATCCTCTGGGTTTAATCCATGAGACAAGATTTATGACTGGAACCATTAACTCTTGTGTTGGGAAAATGCTCTTCATATCTCTGCTGCATGATATTAATTTGGAAGGTTTGTATTCAGACAGGTACATCTTAGCTTTCACTTGAAGTACGGGAAACTTTGAGAATATTTCACAGTAAAATTATGCAAGATAAAGTCCCAAAGCAATGCTCTTCTGATGTACGCAGCATTTTGCTGGTTATTCTGAAGTCAAGCCATGGTCTGACTGAAACCTAAAGAGCTGAGGAAATCAATTTAAAGCTTCAGTCGGATCTGAATTCGTGCTGCTGTTGCCAAATAGAATCATAGAATTATAGACTATCCTGAGTTGGAAAGGACCCACAAGGATCATTGAATGAACTGGCCCTGAATAGGACAACCTCAAGAATTCCACCATGTGCCTGAGAGTGTTGTCCAAGTGCTTCTTGAACTCTGTCAGGCTTGGAGCTGTGATCACTTCCCTGGGGAGCCTGTTCCGGTGCCCAACCCCTCTCTGGGTACAGCTTCATGCCATTTCCTTGAGTTTATTTCAGGTCACCGGAGAAGAGATCAGTGTCTGCCCTTCCACTTCCCCTCGTGAGGAAGATGCAGACTGAGATGAGGTCTCAGTCTGAAGAAGTCAAGTGACCTCAGCAGCTCCTCATACGGCTTCCCCTCAAGGCGCTTCACCATCTTTATAGATGTTCTTTGGATGCTGTCTGTGTATCATATAATGCAGTGGTCAAAGGAAAGGACAGGGTTCTGTGTGTGTATGTATGCATACACACACACACACACACACACACACACACACACACATATATATAGGTAGTAAAATAAAAGAAAGGTAAAAAACTCCCACTGCTTCAAGTGAATGTAAGTGCCTATATTCAGATTGCTACTTCTGACATTAATGGGGAAATAAGTTCCTTGACAATGTGCTTTCAGGCACTAATATAATAAGTGTGTTACTATCCAAGGTTCCCTAACGTCAGTGAGGGCTTAATTATAAAATATGACCCCTTAACAAGGACATGCAATGTTTTGTTAGTGTAAACATTAAGGCTGCTCCAATTACAGTTTTCCCTGTAGCTGCTTTGGAAAGCACATACCTCTCTGCCTCCTTTCAACAAGGAGGGAAAGGAGTAATCCGGGTTATGGGCTGATCCTGCGCATGCTCTGCTCTACTGGCTGAATAGTCCATTGACGTTAAAGAGAGTCTTTGGAAGATAAGATCTTGGCATCTTATGGCCAGCTAGGATTTCACTTAGGCTGCATAAATTAAAGCAGGTATGTAATTTTTTTTCAGATTTTGGACTTTAAGACCAAACATTGCCCAGAGGCAGAGCCCTTTTAAAGACATTAAGACAGCAAAATTGAGCTGTGCCATTAAATATCTGAAGAAGGAACATTTCTTTTTCTTCTTTTTCTTCTTTTTCTTCTTCTTTTTCTTTTCTTCTTTTTCTTCTTCTTTTTCTTCTTTTTCTTCTTTTTCTTCTTTTTTTCTTCTTTTTCTTCTTTTTTTTCTTCTTTTTCTTCTTTTTCTTCTTTTTCTTCTTAGTTTTCTTCTTTTTCTTCTTTTTCTTTTTCTTCTTCTCCTTCCTCTTCTTCTTTCTTCTTCTTTTTCTTTAAGGTTGGTGAGGTGGCAAACTGTGAAGAATGGGCTTGGGATGAGTATCCGCAAGGTGATTTAAATTAGTAAAGCTGCACAGAAAATTTCGCACTTCTTCCTTGATCATTTCATTTGTTCAGTTTTAATTTGGAATGCTCAAAGGGTGTGTGCAGCCAGGCACTCTCCAGGTTAGCACCCACATTCTCATGGCTGGTGTGCGGTAATGCTGCTTGCAACCTGGGAGCGCCTGAATTGCAGCCATCCACGACCTGATGGTGGAAGTAGCTGGGAGCTATGGCCTCCTGTTCGCAGGAATGCTTTTGGAAATGAAACTTCTGCTGTGGCGCTCGGAATATACTTGTGCCAAAGTTTCTGATGGGCTTTTAATGCTGCTCTGTGTTTTGTAACGCTGTCCTCTGCTGCTGTGCAGTGTTGTGGGGGGGTGAGCTGCCGTTGCACTTTGCATGCAGAGCTCTCTCTGACACGGGGGATGTGTCCCCCAGGGTGGCTGTCCATGTGTGAGCTGGAGGGACCACGGTTCCTGTTATATGCCCCGATGCTCTCATGGGTACCTTGACATGCTCTGCCTTTGGTCTGGATCAGCTGGTTATTTTATACAATAGTGAAACCACACAAACACTCCTTCCTATCTAGTAGATCTGGAAGCAGTAAATTATCCCAGTACCACCAAATTCAAAGTGAAAAATGGATTCCTCTCCTCTTTGGAGGTATTTCTGGAGAGCCAGATGTCTGTTACGTGCTGCAGTATTCAAATGCCTGCCTTGAAAAACTGGAATACTGGACAAACACGGTGTGGGTGGTGGCCGTGCAGAGAACCGGACACGGGCCAAATGACATGTCTCGGCTCTGCCAACAGTCATAGCAGCAGAAATGCAGAATACCTCCTTCTGCATCACTGCAGTTTGCTGGTGGCATAACTTTGCAGAACTCAACCCCTGGTCCTGCTTGTGGGAGCTTCTCTGATCATCCTGCTCCCTTCCCCGTCCAGGAGCAGAGCAATGGGATCACCCATGCTCATGGACTGGGAAAGACATACAGGACTTTCTAGCTTAGGGTCCCTTGGCTGTGCACTTGAGCAACCCCTTTCTTCCCCTTTGGTTTGTTCTCCCAAGCCCCTGCACGGGAGAATATTCTGTTTCCATTTTATCCTTCTAGCTCAAGTCAACATGACTGTTCACATCAGCTGTGTTTACAAGATCAGGCTCCCTGGTTTGTAAAACTGTACGTAGCTCATCTCTGTTGGGGAAACTTCTTTTATTACTTGCAAATCTGCCCAAGAGAAAATGGTCAGAAAATGTATTACGGGCGGGGAGACTCACTAACCTCACATTTAATGATGGTTGAAAGGATTTCTTTATTGTTATGTAGAGCGCAGATCGATAAATCTTTAATAAAGATCCATATTTTTAGATAATGCATCTTTTGAGCTACAGGGTTGCTGAATTACCTCCAAAGATGAGTTTCAGTACAGAAAAATAATATGAAAAGCTCACATGTAAAATTTTAGCCGTAGGAATTTTATGTTTTAATCAGTTTGCTTAGTAAAATACAATAAGATTGTTGCAGTTATCAGCGAGATACTTTTCAGAAATACAATGCTTGCATCTGTCTCATTTATTAATGTGAATCAGAAAAATAAATGGCAAATACAAAGCATTCAGCCGCAGTTGTGTTAACTCCCAAGATGGCTTTCTTGTTCTGGTGCCTCACTAGCTTAAGTTTATAATGACAGCACTGCAGATCTGATGTCTCTGTACTGAATTTTTAAATAATCCTTAGAAGAAAGAAAAATCAGGTGTCTAACCAATTAAGACTAGGGATTTGGATTCAGAGTTGCAGACACTTCAAAGAAAGCTAAGTTTGCCCAAAAAGACATTTTCCCATGTCACTTCTGGTTCAGATGTGTACTGTGAGACATATTAGAGGAGGAAAAAAAAAAGGCTGTTTGTTTCATATTTAAGAGACATCTAAACAAGCCTGTGGCTGTAACAATGACCGTCATGTTTCAAAAGTAGTTGTATATATTATAACATAATAAGATAATAAATAATACATGTCTGTCTGTATCTATCTATCCACCCATCCATCCATCTAGCCATCCATCCATGTAAATCCATTCCTCTTAACTGTGAAATTATGAATAGAAAAAACGCTCGTTCTCCCCGATACGCTCTCTTTTTTCCTAGGAAAGATTCTGAACCTGAGCTTCAGATATAAGGAACTCTTATTTCAATCAGGCTTGCTTACAAATCTAAATTTTTTGTGTGACGCAGTGCATCCAAAATGTCCCCTTGCTTTCAGCAGTGACGTTTTGTCGTGGCCTTTCTTTTCAGGGGGAGAGGTCTGGTGATAAACCATTACTGGGATTTACAGTTTGTTACACTTTGCTTGCCTGCACACTGCATATCCTATGATGCAGGAGCATGTCAGGCTTCACTAGTGGTTAGCCAGTGTTTGGGGTTATCTAGAAGGGAGCCAGGACTGGCCTCTTCAGCAGGAACCTCATACGGAGACACAGCCCTGCTCAAGTGGTTGGTCTCTGTCAATCCAAGGACTGGGGACCTCTTGAATCCAAATCCCCTCCGTGTCTCCGTGGGCTACAGTCAGCTAAATGGTGTTTTCTGTTATCTGCTAGTGGCTGATGAAGTCCCTGCTGCCCTTGGAGGATGTTCAGCGAGCTGTTTGGGGTTTGAGGGCAGGCCAGGGAGCGCGCCTCCCTCACGGGGACCATTGCTGCTTTGCATTGAGGTGGCTGCTACCTGCCACAGGCTCCAGATATGACAGCTTTGATAGCTGAAAACTCTGCTCCCCTACACAATTCAGAGCTTTATGCCCCTCCTTCTGTGAAAACTTTCCAATTCATTTTGCTGCTGGTAAAACGCCTGTCTGTGGGCTGGTGCCGGGGACAGCCTGGTGCTGGCAGCCCCCAGGCCCTGGGAACGGGCACCCCAACAAAGTCCCAGTGCCAGGATTTTATCCTGCAGGCTTTTCTTGTCCGTGCAGGATGCAGATGAGTGAATAATCTTTCAAAGCTTCGTTGTCACAGTGGGACACCCCTGAGGGAGAGCTGTGAGGCTGCAGGGGGCCCACTCTCAGCATGTCTGCCTTCTCCCACATGGGGCTGGAAGCTGAGGTGTCTGGCATATGGCAGGAGTGCTTCCCATAGAGGAGGGGATGCACAAGGCAGGAGCGAGGTTGTGGTGTTGTGGAGACAGTGAGAGGAATACTCAGCGTGGTAGGATGCCGGCGAGACCAGCGCTGCAGAGCAGTGGTGTTCACACAAGGAACCGTAACTCTTTTTGGCTACCTTTGCATCCTTATTATGAATTATTTTAATTTCTTCTGTGGATTTATTAAGCGCCTCTTGTCCTGGTGGTTTAGCACTTATTTTCCAAGTTAAACCAAGCAGTAAATTACCTATGCTTGCCTGGCTGCAATGGACAAAATGACAGAACTGCTGTTGCTGTGTTATGAAATTAAAATCGGGCCAGAAATAAAGAAAATAGGAAGGGTTTTGCTGTATTTTCTCCCTTTGCCTTCTGCTAGATTTCCCTGGAGAGAGGAATCCTTGTGGGAAGTCCTCCTGGAGAAGACCTCTTCTGTCCCTAGGGCTTTAACAGAGTTTCCTAGATGATGGATAAACACTGGTTTTCTTCCTGATGGAGCAGGAAGAAAACACTGGTACACAGTTGCTTTTTACCACAGCTCCCATTATTTCCATAAAAATGCATCTTCTCTCCAGAAGAGGCTGATCCAGCCTGAGGACTCGCTCCATCCGTTTATTCAGGCTCCAATTTTTTCTTCTGCAGCCGAGTTGCGTTTTCCTTGTGATTTGCAGATTGGTCAGGTATTAACTGGGCATGCCGGAGTTTGGTGTCTGCTTCCACAGTTGGCCCTTCTCCATGAACCCCATTAAAGCTTTTATGCTACAATTTAGGCTAAGAAATTCTGTTTTATCAATTTGATAGTCCTCAAGGTATCGCAGTGAATGGCAGATTGGATTATACAAAATGAAGACAGTTTTACTGAGAGCCTGTTAAAGGCTCTATGCTAATTTTATAAGTTAGTTTATAAAGTGCTTGTGCTAACATCAAATTGATTGTGAGCAAAGAGGCAGAGGCTGTTTGGTCTTTTGAAGCATTACTTCTCGGTAGAACCGACACAGTTGGGGTGTTTGGCTGAGAATAGCAGGTCATTGTAGTGGGTTCCCAGCATTTGGTCATTTACAATCCCCGTGCATTTTCTGTGCAAACATTTTCTCTTTTCTGATGCTTGTTTTTGCTGACCCTTCTCCAGTCAGGAGACAGGGTTCCCTTATTAATCTGTAAATCAGAGACATTTAGTTGGCTTCTGCAGTTTCAGTATGGGTTTGGTCATGTTCCAGTGGAAAAAAATGTTGCTTTGACCAACCACTGTGATGTCTGTTTTTCCAAGCAGGAGACAGAAGAGAGAGTAGAGATAAGATACAGTCAAACAGAGAATGCCTTTTCTAATTACAAATGGCCCGTTCTGTTCCCCTGCAGGCAAAAGGCCAAATGCAATATATTACATACTAAAACAACATAACTGTATATACGTGTGCTTAATATTGCGGGGAAAAAAACATGTGAACTGAGAGTTTTCAACAGAGGGAATGTGCATGTTTCTTTGGGATAAACCAGCAGTTCGTAAAAGGGAGAATTTTCTTTTATCTTTCTGACTAGCTGTGGACTCGGGGTGCAGTTACAATGCTGTTTACATTCACAGTCATACTCAGATCAATTCATAATGAAGGCAGGCTCTTCTAATGACTGGAAAAAGTACAGAGTATGTTAGGAATTTCTGAGACTCTTTTTAGGGTGCACTGCAGCTAATTAAATCCAAGGAAAAAAAAAGATAGTAGAGGAAGTGCCAGTACATATTGCAAAACTAACCTCAAGGGTCTTTGCCATTTCTAAGCTGTCTTCATTTGAATCTAATTTTGGGGGGAATAACTGCATTTATTTGCATTCCTTAAGTACATTTCACAATCCCAGTAGGATGGGCTCTGCCTTCCTCCATTCTCTCCCAGCTTTGTGCACCACATTTTTACCTGTAAATGTTTCTTTTCACTTTCACTTGTAGGCATCTGTGTGTGTGTCTTGTTTGCTCCCCTTCATATGCAGATGTCTGAAGAGTCTGATAACAAAGGACAACTGGAGATGTGCATATAGGCTAGGCTTGAGACATGGAAAGACTTAATCTCTTCCTGAGGTTGGCAGCCTGCACTGGAAATCATCAGGCCCTTGGCAGAGTCAAATAAAATGCAAAGAACTGCTCAGGGAGAGTCGAGCATCGGTGTGCAGGAATGCAGGGCAAGATAAGGCTGGGCTGCTCCATTGGGAGAGGGCTGTCCCTGGGGCACCTCGGAGGCAAGGCCGGGGGAGCAGACAGGGTGCAGCACTCCATGAATCAGGGAAGCCAGGCAGTTACTGTCAGTCTCCATCACCTGGAAGGAACTTGCTCATCCCCCCAGCTACAGCCGCTTCAGTTGTGCTGCTTTAAATAAACAGAGCAAGGGGCATCAGAGCTTTTAGCTGTTTTTTCAGAAGCTGTTACAGAAAACTCATAGGGAGGCTGGTGAAAAGGAGAGCTGGGTTGGAGCTAAAGATCTACGTGCAGCCTGAATCCTGGCTGCCTAAGAGATGGCTTTGTTGGAGAGGAATACTGGAGCAGACTTGTCACGGGGGGAAGAATTGCTGGGCTCTCCCACTTGACCTCTGGTGGGAGTATGTGAGCTTCAGGGGCTCACAAAGAGCTTTGCAGAGAAGCTGTCTGCTCTCCTGGTGCTCACAGGTCTGTGCTGAGGCTCAGAGGCCAGTGGCTGCTGTCTCCTCTGGGCCCCTCTGTTTATTTGCCTTCAGAGAGTCTTTGAAATCCTGCTAAATGAAGTCTTGTGTAAATGTATTTTTTTAAACCCCTACAGTTTAATGTGAATAGAAAGAAAGTTCTGTGTTCCTGCGTTTGCTGAGCTTGTTTCCCACTGAGGAATATGAAGTTGTTTCAAGTAACTAGTAAAGTGGCTCTAGGAATACAGATGTAGACCTTGAATTTGTAAATCTTTAGATGTGATCCTGTGGACTGGCTACAGGAATCTGTTTTGGAGTATTTGCATTAACATACAGGCTGCAGGCCTAGGCTCTCTTGTGCTTAATAATGCCAAAGATTTCCTATATGAACAGATAAATGCAGATAACAAATACTGTGGCAGTAACAAAACTCCAGGAACCCCAGTGCAAAGCTGCGGATTCCCATGTGCACTGGTGAGAGGCTTTGTTTTGAAGATCAGGCTTTGATTCTGTATTTGCCACTCTTTGGAGCTGAAAACCTAAGAGCAGTAAGAGCCATTGGATGAGTGACGTCACTGAATGGTGACTTCATTCGGGGGTCTCAGTTCAAGAGTGGTCCTTTTTTCAAGCTGCTTTTTTTTTTCTTTCTTCTCTGCAAGTCAGTTACTATTGAGTTTCCAAATATTTTCTGCCCTTACATGTGTCTATATGTCTGTATGTTTATGTGGGCAAGCAATTAAGTAGACTTATTTAATGATTTTTCTCTTTGAAGAAAATTGGGGTTTATCTAGAAGGGGGCCATTTTGGGTTTATTTCTCGGTGAAAACATAGATGCTGGGAAGATGCCAGGTTGTCATATGTCACTAATAACTAGAGCAGCTACCCTCTAAAACTTCACTTTCATGCGGAAGAGTAATTTTCTGATTTTCCTTTGCTGGAGAAAATGTTGAAAAAGTCACAGATGTAGGGCATATCTGAATGATAACAAATATGTGCTTTTTAGCCCCCTATTTCCTAACTGTCTTGTAAATAGAGGGACTTTTCATGCTGCTACCACTGGGACAAAAGCATCCCTGAGCCACCCGAGACAGTCAGCCCTTGCCTGCAATTCATTTGCTCTTGGATAGCCATGGGTTGGGAGGGTAGTTTCCACGGGAAGGGAATGGGATTTGTGGGGTAAAAGAGAGCCTGGAACATGGCTGGCTTTCCCAAGGAGCTCACTGGTGTTGCAGCATTTTGGAATCTTAGACCCACAGCTACTGGAGTGCAGTTGGTATTTGTGATTTCTAACCTGCAGTGCTCTAGGCAGCAGCCTGAAACTGTGACTTAGGCATGTCAGGACCATCTCATAAAAACTGCAGAGGACCTTGAACAGAATTCCTTTTTTCATTTCCTGTTTCTTTTCCCATCTTTCACTCTCTTAAGTGACCAAAGTGAGAAGGTTCAGTTGGTTTGTTTCTCTTGGCAGCCGTGTCTGGTACAGGTGGAAGGAAAAGGTAGTTAAGCGGCAAGTCAGAAGGAGAGTGCGCTCCACACCTCCCAGGGCTGTCCTTCTCCCTTGGGATGCTCGCCAGGAAGGAGGTGGGATGACACTTTGAAGCAAAAGCACTCCGGAGCATCCTTCAGGGAGGCCAAGCTTTTTGCAGCTTCTTTTTGCCATTTTCCCGTCCCATTCTGCTCCCACACATGTGCTTGTTGACTTCATGAGCCTCTCACTCAGCAAGAGTGATGTGCCAGTACCTTTAGCTCTTGAATCCTGCTAGTACATGAGAGATTTTCCCTGAGTGCCTTAACTGGATAGTGTCAAGCAAACCGTATTTCTTCCAGTGCTCCCTGGCTTTTAACGAAAACAAGGCCATTCCTCTAACATTATGTGATGCTTTGTTTCATACAGATTACACCGAAACTCTCAGTTACGAGGTTATTACAGTTTATAATCCCCTGAAACTCCATTATGAATCCTCTTGTAGCAACAAGTACCTGGCTGTCACGTATGCAAATGCCTTATCTCGGGAGAGCAGCCAGGCACAGAGGGTGCCCTTTGCTGAGCACTTCAAGGTATGTGCTGAGACTGCTTGTTTCTTTTTTGTGTGAGTTTATCCCAAAAGGAGCCTGCCCTCCAAGAAATCAATAATGCTTCTATATTTAGATATAGATATAGTGTTTCTCATTGGTTTTCTTGGCTGTGCCAACACAAATTCCAACCAGAGAAGTTATTGAAGCAGGAAGATAAATTTTGGCCAACTGCTACCAGAAATACCTAGTTACTCAAAGTCTGTAGGGTGTCGTGCTGCACGTGTGACCTGCCTCATCTGTGATGCTCAGCAGCAGCTGCTTTTAGCATCTTAAAAACAAAAAATTGCAATTCTTTGTAGTTTCCTGCAGTACTTCTAGGCCCTTGGAAATGTGCAGTGAGCAGATAGGGCTTTACTTTGCAGCCTCCCAGCTGAGGGGATCAGCTCCTTTTGCCAGCAGTGACTAATCATGGGACTTTGGTCACCTATATCATCTTTCTGCCTGCACTTCTCTTCTCCTAATGATAGGAGTTGTTCCTCTTTCTGCAATACTGGGGAAAAACTGCAAACTCTGAAAACTGCCATTCGTCCTTGCTATAAAAGTAATTAAGGAATTTGCTGTATTAACATGCCGAAAGTGAAGCCAGATTGCATTCTCTGCTGAGACCCTGGGGGCCAGAGAGATACTAGGGCTTTATCACAGGAACACGGGGCCTTCGTGTGGGCTAATTGAAATGTCATAAGCCGTGCATCAGTTGACATGTTCAGATACATCTCCATTGTGAAATCCACAATTGGTGGATGAGGTGGCTTTCTTCAGACAAAATCCTGGCCTTGCTGCGAGACTTTTCACTTCAGAAGTGGGGTGAGTGGGAGAGAATGTTAAAAAAAAAGGGAGAAAGCAGGGGGAGAAATGAAAGGTGAGGGTCTAACTGAAGTTAGAAGGGATTTTATTCTAGAGAATGTTTTCTTAACGGAGTGCTGCAACCCTCCCGTTCGGCATTTTGGATTGAATTACTCTTGGTAGCGATAAGCTCCATTAAGGCTGTCATTTCCAAAGGAAGCTTTTTCCTGTCTGTTACTCTCTGTTCCTCCCCCAAACCTCAGGAACAGTGATACAAACATTAAAAGCGGCCAGAGCAGGCCGTGAGGATGAACTTTTTATTGCTCTGCTAGTGCAGGCATTGCAGAAAATTAGTATTTCATGTGTGCCTCTCTTCACAAGGCATGTTTCGATTACAGGCTCCTGGTGCCTCAGCTTGGCGCCTGGCTGTGAGCTCTGTTGTCTTAAGCAGGGTCATGAACTTGTATTTGTTTCTTGCTGGCTGTTATCTGGGAACGAGTCAGGGGCCTTGGCCATGTTGTGTTGGGCAGGCTGCCCCAGGGGCTGTTTTGGCACTGCCATGAGAGGAGCTGAGCGTGTGAGTGTGCACAGCACGGAGTGCCGCTCCCCGCACCCGTAAAGCTGCGTTGCACAATCTTACCAGGAAGTCAGCTTGGGAAGCAACAACTGCAGAAGTGAAATAGTTGTCTCTGCACATCCCTAGCAGGTAGGTAGGCAGTGCTACAGGCAGAGGTACAGCCAAGATGTGAGTGGGACAAGCTGCTGTTTGATGTAATAACCCCATTGTGTGTTTGCACAGCACTGACTGACACGGGCAGGGACGTGGTGCCGGGATGCTCCTGAGAGTGGTTGTAGCAGAGCACTTCTGCTTGGCACGGGTGAAGATGCAGGTTTCCTCAGACTCCCCCAAAGGCACTGCCAATCTTTGGACCTGCCTTTGAGAGAAACAGCACGTGGTTCCCCAGCACCTGCCGACGGGCAAAACCGCATCTGCAGAGCAGTGTGCTGTGGTCCCTTTGGCTGAGGCTGGCCTACTGCCATGCATGCTGCCCAAAAAGCCTCACATGCTTGGGAATACCAGTTCCCGTCTGGGTCTTGCCCCTCTTCTCTCTTCCTCAGCCGCTTTGCCAAGAGCAGCTGCAGTTTCACCTTCACTCAGGCTCGCAGCGTGCCTGCGAGGTGGGCAAGTGCTGTGCTCTTTGTCCAGCAGGCAGGCAGCTCGGGAGCGGCTCAGCCAAGGTGACATAGAGCTCAGTAGGGAAGTTTAGGATGGGCCTCAGGAGCAAGTGGTCACTTGTTCTTTTTCTTATTGTGATTTTAATGACTGCTTATCACAATACATATGCAAAACCAAAAGGATGAGTCAATATACCACAACCTGAGGCCGTGCAGGCAGCGTTCTGCTTCAGATGCACTCACCCAGGAATGAAAGCCTCTTAATATCTTCAGGGTATTAATATGCTTAAAGTGGATTTAAAGAAAAGGTAAGAGAGTTGTGAATTAAGTATTGATCCTGGTGTTTCATTGTTGAATTGCAGGCATTCAATTGCCTGTGGATTATTCCGCCATTGAATCATAGCAGCTAGAGATGGAAAAGCCGTACAGTTATCCCATTCATCTCCTTGGCAATGGAAGAGTGTTCTCCACAGTACATTTTTGTAGCGGCTGAAGTTGATTACTTAATTCCAATTACTGACAGTCTACTAATTGCTTAGGCTGTATTCCAATTTTTGTCAGCCCTCCCATCACGTTAACTCCTTACACAGAGGTCTGCCCTGCCTTCTGGATGGGGATCATATGAGTGGCTTTGAATAGGAACTTGTAAAATAATTTTTTTTCTTTTCGGTTTCATTTCTGACTACATGTGTTCTTGATCCACCTGCACTTTATGAAATAAACAAGCAAACTAAAATGCCTCCAAGTGAGTAATTTAGGGAGTTCAGACATGTCAGTATTCCCCAGCCATGATTATTTTCCTTTCAATGTGTCCATGTCACTAACCTCCAGTGAATGGCTTTCTGATTTTTTTATACTTCTAAATAAATTAAGGCAAAATATCTCTGCCAGAATCTCTAGCATTCACAACATTTCTACCCCTGCCATTAGAGAATTATTCTTCAGCAATCCTTAGTTTCAGAAATTAGTCCTGATGAAAAGGAAATACTAGCTTTCTCTGTTGCTGGTAAACTCACACCTTGGCCCTTCAGCGTCTTCTCTGTTCTTAAAACTTCCCTGTTTTACCTCAGGCCATTTTACTGTAGGGAAAACTTAAGTGCACACTCGCAAACATCAGAGGGCAAGGGACAGTTTTCTGACTGCCCACATTTCTTTCAATCATTCATTTATTCACTCCTTCAATTTTTGGTCAGTGAATGTGTACGAGCAAGGGTTTCTTGATGGGACTGGACAGCCAGAAAGGTACCAGATGGAAAGGCTGGCAGAGACAGGGGTCATGGGGGAGCGAGAATGAGTCTGTGAAGCTTATTTTAAAAAGAAAGTGCTGGTGATTGAGGTGAGGGATAAAGGCTGGTGTGGGTCTGGGGAGAAGATGAAATGCTTGAAGGTGGATAAAAGGACTTTTCTTCAGTGTGTATGTGCACTGCAGAAGCAAGTAGCAGCAGACTGGAATATGCTCAGCATCCCTGAGTGCTGCTGGGCTGTGTCCAGCACCGTTAGGGGACAGCAGGTACCGAGGGGCTGGTGGGCTGCCTCTGCCCACAGATCTCAGCTGTCCCTGGAGGTGATGCAAGTGAAAGGAGAGCCTCATGGCTCAGAATAGCATCAGAAAGTTTCCGAAGGGTCCATCATAAAGAGGCTTAGTTTTGACAGGTGAAGGCACAGAACTCCCAGGTGAAGTGATATCAGATAAATGACTGTCATTTTCAACCACATCTCTGGCACAGTTTTGTGAGGGAAGATTTCCAGGCACTAAGAGAGGAATTTGACTGTAGATGGGGACTGCAGCCAGAAAGAAGTCAGTAAAAGAAAGTCCAGTTTTAAAAGAATTTTGCAGAAGACGGACAACCATGTGACATGAAGTGTATTAGACCTCCAGGCACATGAAATTAGAGAATTCTGCTCAGTCACAAGATGACACAGAGATATGTCAAGCTTTTGGCCTGAGAACTTATAGAATGGCTTAGAGTCCTGGCTTTGCTTTTACTTTGAACATCCCAATTGAGAGCTGAGTGAAAGAATAGCTGGAGAACAAGCAGGCTTAAAATGAGCCTGTGCAGCAGAGCTGCTTCTTTGAAGGTGCATGGCCTTTCACTGCCACACAGCTTCAGCATCTGAGGCTCATCAAGTTTTTAACCTGACAAAATGAACTAGGGAAAGGGACATGCACAAAGGGAAATTGTTACATCTGTCTGCAGTTTAAGCCGAGTCTCGAGTTCAGGTTACAGAGTAAAGTAAGGTTCACGGGAGTTATTTTAATATTTCAGGAACTGCTGTTAAGACCGTAGCTGTGCTTATGACTGGCTGTGTAGAATAACCTACAGGAAACATTATTTGCACTGGAGAACACACCGTCTGAGACAGGGATGCTGTGTGTAAGCTCAGAGTGTAATATTAAAAGGAGCTACTATCTCCCATGATAGTTGTTCACGAAACAAATGTATTGCCAGTTATTGTAGCTGTGCTATGTAACCTCCAGAAGAATTGCCACCATCACCTCCAAACAATAGTTTGTGGATTTTTAATCTTCTATTTGATGGCTCACATGGCCATTCTCTCAAAATGTGAGTTGTGTCTGTATTGCAGACGGCTGTCTGAAGCGAGAAATCATCCCGCTTTTTTCCACTTGCCTTACATTGGTGTATAGCTTATGGCACTTGCACTTGACTGTACTTAAACCTCAGCATGTCCTGTGTATTTCTGTCCCTTGCAATATGAGTCTGAAATGAAAAGACCTTAAGATGGTGGGGGTGGTATGGGTCCCATGGGTCTCATACCTTAAGCAGTTATCTTTGGACATAAAATTTTTGCTCGAATAGCACATAATTTTATACTTACAACTATGGCATTTCATCATTAGGAACTGCTTATATTTAGCAGATTTTAAAAATTCAACTACTTTCATTAATTTTCATGCCAATGCTGATGTAAGATACTCGTGTTTGAACAGATGAAAAAAATTAATACAAAGAAGGGGTCAGACACCTTTCTGTGTTTTCTCAGGACAAGGCTGAATGGGCTGAGATTAAAGGAAAAGAGATTCAGGTAGATCTCCTGAAAATCTTTCAAACAAGAGAAATACTTAAGCACAGAGTAAGTTGCCTAGAGAAGTGGTCAGGTCTGCACCGACGAACTTTAAAAACTCACTGGGTACATGTTATAAGCATGATTCAAGTTGAGTGGAACTTGCCTGCAGACCGAAGGACTGTGACTGATCATTTTCAGTGATTCCCGAGATTCAGGGAAGAAAGAATGCAGGTCTTGCGCCAGTTCCTAGTGTTCTGCCTGGATTTACCTTTCCCTGTGCAGGCGGGGTTGCAGCATTAAAGGTCTGTAAGCACCCAAAACATTGCTGCATTTGTGGCAGCGCAGTAGTTTGGAAATGCAACATAATTGTCAAGAAAGGTCAATGACCTTCCTTACTGGGAGTTAAGTAGGAAGATCTATGGTCTAAAAGGGAGTAAGTTTTTGGCAAATAAAAGTAGTCAAATTTAGCAAAGCAGAAGAGAATAAATCAGTGGGCAAATGCCCTCTTGTTATTGTTTAAACTGCGATGCTCTTCTCTTTCAAGGTTGCTCTCCAGTTGAACCTTAAGCAGTTGCAAACAGAAAGTTTAGGACCTCCTTCCCAAATAAATAACAGCTCTGGAAAGCAGGTGCAGATTTACAGAGTGGTGATGAGTGACCGCAGAGACATTGGCACTCCATTTACTCTGGGGGGGTACAGAGTGTGCTCCAGGATCAGCAGTGTGGTTCACAACTCTTCCATCCACTCGGCACGAAGTTTCTTTAGAAAGCAGTCAACTACCATGGACGGCATGTTGTAATGATGGGTGGAGGGAATTACAGAACTCTGGCAGCTCTTCTCCCAGTAGATGTTGCCATCAAGGCAGCTCTGGAAAGAGAAGGAGAGAATGAGGTAATTTCTAGTTCTTTTGACTTGCTCTGATTATCTATTTCCCTTTGAAGTATTGAAGATGTGGTTCTGGTGCTTTTGCTAAGAGTGCTTTGGGACAAGTGCTGATAATCATCAATGGTCCATCTGGCTAGTAGGAAGAATTTCCTGCAGCCCAAATGCATCAGTGTCATCCTGTGAGCCTGGACATTGAACTGCTCTGCTTTCAGAGCAGTTGCAAACAGAAAGTGTAGGACCTCCTTCCCAAATAAATAACAGCTTGCTTTCAGTTGGGCTACAGAACTGCTCACTCATCCACACTGCATAGGAAATGAATATGCATGGATAAGAATGGAAAACTAAGGAACCAAAAATATGTTTTCAATTGTTTTATGGTTTTTCCATCCATCTTTTTATGCAAAGGAAAGCTTCCTGGAGAGTCAGTGTTGGACTGTCAGTTGAGGAAACTGAGGGAGTGTGCCCATGTGCATGCTTATTTTAAAAACAGCCGTCCTCTTTCCCAGGTGAAAGAAGAGATGTGTTCCCTTCCCTGCTGCACACAGCTCTGACTGATTGATGATGCATGCTCAGGAAGAAAATAAATGCTTGTCCAAAAATTATTTCCCGTATCTTTGAGAGGAACAAGCTGTATTATTTTTTCTCTTGATTCCCAGGGTTGAAAGCTCTGCTTTTACCCTTTAATGGCAAGAGATGGCTGTGTTTGATGAAGGTTTTTTGAACCGCCTAAATGGTCAGGTGTCAGAGATCTATAGGCAGCCGGTGTTTGTTTAGTAAATGATGTCCCTGTTATTGTAGTAAAAGACAGGCCTCCGTGGGCTGCAAGTACACTTTGTTCCCTTGCATGATGCCTTTGTCCAAATGTACGTTGCAGACCTTTGGTTGTTTGCTCTCAAATTTCTTTCTTCTTCATTACATTTCCCCCTGCTCTCCCACCAGGTTATTACACTGAAATAAGACCAATCCAAGTAATTCAAGTAATAACCCTTTCAGAAGGAAGCAGAATTTTCTCTATACAACAGTTGTCATTGCAATCTTATTTGTTGTTGTTTGCCAGCCATCGATGCTCCCCTGTAACTTGAATAATGTGACAAAGACAACAATTAGCATGTATTTAGTGTGTACCATTACCACACAATGCTCCTATCTACCTGCATGAGAAATTGTGAATTGCAATAAATAATCTATTTTCTGAAGTTGATTGCGTGTCTGCACTGTGGAGGGTTAGAAAGGAGACTCTCAGTTAGGGAGTACATGGCATTTTGTTATCAGATGAGTGGCCAGATGAGAACTTTAACAGCCGACTCTTTCCTGTCTGTCTCTCCTCATTTTACTCCTATGATGCTGTTCTTGTAGAGGTAGAGGAATTTTAGGTAATTTACAGGATCAGTAGAGTGTCACCAAGTTCCCAAAGCTCACCAGGCATTCCTTTGAATTGGAAAAAGGGGCTTTGGCGAACCAATTTTTGTCGAACTGTTATCTCCCATGTAAGAGTTCACCTTGTTCTGTGTTTCACATACACAGATGTAATTATAAAAATAGCTTGTCCCGTGGTGTCTTGACCATTTGGTTTCTGGTTCTGTTTCAGACTCTAGTAGGTAGAGGTGGAGATTTGGTGCAAGGCCTGGAAAACGCACCAGTGGGACTTCTACAGGACCTAATCTTTCCTTGTCTGGGATATTGCACGGTCATTATTATCTCATGTCAACTGCTTTGTTTCCTCTCTTTTGCTTCACCCATAACCCAAAGCTGCCAGTCTCCTTGTCTGGAAGTGCTAGTGTGGTGTCACTGAGAATAGAGAGTGCTCTGTACACACCTGACATACAGGTGGCACTGGGTTGTACCTTGGGGTCCAGTCCATCCCGAATCCGAAAACATCGGAGTCCAGGAGGAGAGTGTATTTGAAAAAGGAAAGGAAATTGTGAATTCTTTGAACCTTGGAGAGATCAGTCGGTTCATCAAACTCTGAGTCCAAGCTTTCCAAACAAGAGCACTTGGCCCTTAACTCTTTGTGCAGTAAATCTGAACATCCGATACTTCACTTCTGATGAACCACTGGCAGAAAGCCCAGGAATGCGGAGCCTCAAACTGTCCTACAATTAACATTTCAAAATCTCCAGATCTGTGAGTGGGAATTAAGTGTCCCATAGGTTCTGGGCACACCCTGATTGTGATTTAACAAATGCACTTAGGATTTAAAAATTCCCTTAAGATTAGGAGTTGGATCGAGTTGTTGGAGGAATCCTTGCCTTGTAGACAGAGAGTTAAATTTATATTCCTCACCAGAAGATCACAAGGACAAAGAAGGGTGGCATTGCAGGTTTTCTCATATTCTTCTGAAAGAACACAGTCATTTGTTCAGTGTGGAGGAGAAGCACGATCTCCTTTCAATATTATTTTTTCTCTTCAAGCATATCTGGCAGAATTAGAACTGCAATAAATCTGTCCTGATAATGATGCAAACGTGTGAAATTGCAGATCTCTTTCAACAACCTTTTGGTCTTAGTTTGTTTCTTTACGGCTGTCAAGCTGCTGAGTTCAAGTAACCTCTTCCCCTGAAACAACACTTTACTGGGGAGAAAACCCCAATACTTTCTCTTTTTTTCCTGGCTTCACTTTTTATTCTCCTCATTGATACTCCTAAGATGAATCTCTGAGGGAGCCGCAAAATTGGAATCTTCAGGGTACGAATTGTTCATTTTCCACTAAATATGAAACCCATCATGCTGAACTGTGAATACAGCAGGATACACTTAGCGGGTGTATGAAAATGAAAATAAAAGGACACTGATTGAAAGGAGAGGGAAAAAAGAATCATGAAAGTGACATTTCTTCAACTCACTCAAAATATACAAAACTATTTTAATGGCTTTCATAACAGATACCGTGCAAAGAGACCCAATTAATTTTATCTTCATGCTGCTATACAATCTGTGTAATGCTTTTGGTCACCCAAATGTCTGAGGTACATTATATTATTCATACAGACTTTACTCCTTGGTAAAAGAAATCACATTTAATCTCTTTTCTCTTTATCTATGGATTGATCTCTCTGTGAACAGTTCCAAATCTTAGCAGGGAAAAAAGTGCAAGCAGTATCAACATGATAAGTTCTGGAAGAAACCTTAAAGAGAACACATATTTGCATCAAACAAATCAGAGATATGTGTCTAAATAGAGGGGCACATACTGTGTGAGTGTAATATGTGATTGTGTTTAAAGGCATAATGTCTTCTAACTTGGTCTGTTGAAGCGAAGGAGTGCAAGAGATCGATGTCCTTACAGTTTTCATGAGGCAAATGGAAGGAATGCTAACTGTATGAAATGAACCCCTAATTCCATGCATAGTTACAGGGAACCAAAGCCATTTCTACAATTCCTTCAGCCAGACTCACTTTTGGTTTCTGCTACTGGAAAACAGCAACAGAGGATTTGTCCAAGACCCTCAAAGGAAAGTGCTGGTTCAGTCGAACGGTGGGCAATGGCAGAAGTTTTCTGAAACTTCTCTGCAGAAATACAGGATGGGAAGGTCAAGCTCCCCTCCAGTTTTAGGAATAGGTACCTTGGTTCCTTTGCAGAACTAGAGCCAGTGAGTCCTCGACATTTTCATCATAGTCTTCACTTTATCCTGTGGTAAACGTTACAGGCTGCTCAGTATGCCTGAGCTGAATGTTTTGATCTACAAGGGTTCTGGAGAGGGAAAAAACACCATTGACTGGAATTTGCTTATGGCAACAGAGTGTAATTGACAAGTCAGCAAGTGGGTGCGCTGAGATTTGTTCTCCAGAAACTATGAAGAGGGAGGATGAAACTATGAAGAGGGTAGATTGATTTCGTAATTAAATGTGAAACTGCCTCATTTCCTGGTTTCATTGCCTGCTCGGAAGCCAGCCCTTGTTTGAAGAATAGTTTTCTGTGATTTACAAGGCTCTCAGAAAGCTTTGGTGCAGTTTGGGGTAATCTTGTGCCAAATTCAGCTCTATACAAGAGTCTGGGTAAATCTGGATTAGTGTATAATTTCATGCATATAGTACAGAGAAATTGGCAAATTGCTTACAGTTCTTTTTCTGCCTATGGGCTGATGCAGAGAGGAGCCACAGCCATATACAGCCAAATTTTCAGGGAACTCCAAATGCTGGCTTTGGTATATGGGCCTACATTGTTTTTTCAATCCCCAAAGAACCCAGCCTTGTTGTTTCATCTGAATATAAATCACAGCGTAAAACTTGTTTATCTCCTGCAAAGTAAAAGCATGGAAATTAGTCTTGTCATAGTCACTGAATTGAGTTTGCTGAATCCAGGGACCTAGCTGAGATCAGGTCACCTTTGGGAGACAGTCCATAGTGTGACCATTTGACATTCAGTAGGTTGGGAGAACCATCTGCATTTGAATATGGAAAAAGCAAATGGCCATAGAAAAGGGGAAGGTGCCACAACTTTCACTGACTGCAGATTTCCATGGCTCCTTTATATTCAGATGAGAACCAAGAGGGAGTTGAGACCTGATCTGGAGCACTGTTTGTCCTCCAGTTTGCTGCCCACATAGCCCCACTGCCCCTTTCTCCCAGCAGATCACTGAAGTACAGGCAAGTCTGCCTCAAGGGCTTGTTTTTGAAGGCTGCAGCATCTTCTCCAGCCTGGCCTGATAACCACACAGCAAGTGTGTATTTGTTACAACGTGGGTGGGAAGCCTCTTGGAATACGGGACAGAGAGCCTGCCCTGTATTACAGGTGGGTTTTTTTCATTTAACAAGTGCTCATTTATCAAGCTGCTGAGGGGAGAGAAACCCAGCTATTTCTGCCTGTGTGCCTGCAAGGATATAAAAACCACCTTTAAAGGTATAAACAGACTTGAAACCCCACAGGATTTAAAGGCAGACATGAGGTTTACATGCAAGCTTTTAGAAAGATAAGTAGTTCGCTTCATCCTTGTTGTGTTTTTACTGATTCTATAAAACATCTTAAAGAAGGGATTTAAAAATGCTTCCTTCTACAAAATTATTCCTCTCCCTGCATTCATCTTTGCATGGTCTGCACATTTCAGGGGGGTTTATTATGGAATACTGGATTTGGATAGTGCTTTTCCTTTTCATTACTTTAAGTAATTTCCTTGGCAGTGATTATACTTAACATTAATGCCCAAACTAATAGGCAGAGTGAATGTCATTGACTCTTACTCCCTTCTCTTTACCAGTCCAAGGGTGACTGTGAAGTTAAAGTAGTTTTGCTGGTCTGAAGTCGGCATCAGAAGCTTATCCCTGTTGAAAATGATCCTTTGTGTGTTTCTTTTAATGCAGACAGTGATTTTAGGCTTTTGCTTACAATACACATACACACAACTACTTGAAGCGTCGTACCTACTTTTTGTGTCCTCTAGTGACTTTATTTATGATATAACTATAAAAAAAACCCCTAGGCTGGTTCTTCTTTGAGGCTATGACTTTGATCACAGGATATTGCATTGAACTTTACTTTACTTTAGAGGCTCTAACAAGAACAAAAGTCAAGAAAATTTAGAACAGCAGGGAGGGCCTTTCTATTCAGAGGCAGATTATCTTTAATCCTCTTCCGTTCCTTTTGCCTGATGTGATATGCACATACAGGCATCCATGTGTACACAACTACTTGTCCAGTTTAAGTTTCTCTTGCCCTCCCTCAGAGCCAGAAGCATAAATCTTGTTTCTCTAATAAAGGCATTTAAAGCACAAAGTTATGAAAATATTCTCTGTGTTTCTGCGTGGGGTATGTCACTGGCAGTAGGAAGCATTTATCTTCCCTGTCACTTAGTTTCCTTGCTGAAGTCTCTAGGGACAGCAACATTTGGTTTTCTTGAAATTTTCAATAAAGGACAGGCAAATAATGCCTTTCACTACTAGGCTTTCCCCAGCTTAGCTCTGCTGAGGGTGTCGTGCAGGGACAATTACCCTGCGCCACTGCCGGAGTTTCAGTGGTCATTGTTATTGCAGCATTTGTCCCTTTCCTGACAAATCACATTATTCCCATGGCTGAGGACCATTAGTGGACCCAAGGGAGCCAGGAGGAGATGGCAGCTGGCAGCTTGCCCCTGGGCAGAGACAGTGCGAGAGGGGGTGAGCAGAAGAAGGTCAGAAGGAGCCCGTTTGGGTACTCTGCTGCACCTCTGAGCTGCCAGCTACGCAGTGCTCACTGTGCTCAATACCCCTGCCCTGCCTGGGGCTTGCTGCTGTCTTAGCTTTGCAGTGCTGCACCCACTGCCCTCCCTACACTTTCTCCCATTATGGAGGGGGCCTTTTCCATGAGCTTCTCTCTCTGCTGAAGCAATTGGCAAAGTGCAGTCACCTAAACATCAGCAATGCTTGGAAATAACACCATTTTGAGAAAATATCCTCCTATTGTTGTTTTTTTTTTTACTTGGTTTAGTTTCAGGCTTTGACTTCCCTGGCAACACAGCCAGGAAAGATCGCAGATGTCATGGTATAGCTGGAGTTTTGAAGTCTGCAGAGCAAAAACCAGCCAGAGCTTTTCGGCCTCTTGTCAGGCGCTGCACAAGCAGTGTCAGTGTGGGACATCCCTGAGGCTGAGAGAGCAAATCCATCCTTGCTGCTGCTCATGACATTAAATGGCTCTGCGTTAGGTGGTAGCTCTCTCTTTGAAAAACTAACATGAGGGGGACAGGAAAGTATTAAGACATCAATAACTAAAGCCTTACCTTGACTTGAAATTCTTACCCTGTTCTGTTCCTGATCCCAAACATCCAGCTGCAAAATCCCCAAAGAGGCTGGTTTGTAATTCTCACCTGCCTTTATGCAACCAGCTGTGTTTTCCGCGTCCCAGGGGTAATGTGGGTCTCCAGGTGTCCTGCTTAAGCCTTGTTAATTCATGTGTTTCTTTTCTAATATGGATGTTCCCAATTCACTTTTTGACATATAATGCATCTTCATTTCTCTCCATTTATTTCCTACTACAGATATTTCTGTTAACCTTAAATAGCCTGCTTGGGAGAGATGCAGGGAGATGGTGGTGCTTTGAGAGGTAAACACAAAAGAGTCTCTGGCCTTCGGTCAGATTACAAATAGTGGAGAAAGCTGGTGTTTTATCATTTGTAAAGTCCTTCCTGTTTGCTTTCTTCCCCCAGAAATCTTCACCTCAGAAACGGCAAGTACATGGTACTCCCTTCATGTGATGGGCTGATTTGACTGGCTCCCCACTTCAGTTTAGCATCTAGGCTTCTAAGCACAGCTGTATTGGTAATTGTTACCATTGGAAAACATATGCTTTGCTCTCCCAGTGAAGCAGGCAATTTGCTTGATGCTCTTGCTCTCTAGGAATTTTTAGATTTTGTTGGTATTTGTTTGCAGTATTTCCATTTGCTGTGGACAAAATGGATATGCCAGCACACCAATCTTGTGCAAATTTCTGCTGTTAGAATTTATGTAGAGTCTAGGTGGAAGCAAATGAATCAAAGTGGTTAAAGAGTTTACACGTAGCAAGATTTGTTCTTTCAGTTCTCTTTCTACCTTTGCTGCAGACAATGTGCTGCTTTATACAGATGCTTTACTGGGAACCTCAGTACCTTGCAGTAATGATCACTGCAGATAATCAGCCTCTGTCTACACCAGAAGAATTACTGCAGCTGGATACCATAGTTTATCTCCGCTGGGAGCCCACATGAGGCGCGTTAGCAGAACCGCGCCGCCGACACAGCGGCATTAAGCACCGTCCTGAACTGCGGGATCGGGGATGCTGCCGTGCTCGGTAGGGCAGTGGTTGCCAGCCATCTGCCGAGTCCCCACTGCTGCTAACAGTGCAGGCACTGAATTCCCAAAATAATCCTTTCAGGGACCATAGCCAAGGCTAGCACTGCTGCATTCTGGCTGTATTTACCTGTGGAGATCTCCTGCTCACAGGAGGAGTGCTGGCTTTGGTGGCAATGCTCTGATCTCCTGAACTGTTTTACTGAACAGAGCAGGGACATTTGTTTTAGTGTGCCTAAAAATAAATGCTGTCTTATTAACACTGGGGTTTAGAGATAATTTGTTGAGGAAGTGCACCGTTTAAAGTTACTGCTCTTATAAAGGAGCCACATTACACTCTAAACTATGCGAGCCTTTTATTTGCCTTGCTGGTTTCCTGGTAGGTTTAATCGGATGCAGCTAAGCTTTAGAAGTACCGATCAGCTCTGAGATTTGGGAGGGCACCTTGACACCATCCCCAAACTTCCTTAGTATAAAACCTGAGTTCATGGGGGCACAGCAAGAGCTGTAAGCCAGCAGCAAACACTAGGTCCTCCTGGAACCTCCTGCGCCGGCAGAGATGAAGCAACCCTGAGCTGCCAGTTCACAGGAGCCTCATGACAGGAGAGGATAAAAGGGACTTTTTGAGCAAACACTAAGACTTACACTTCTGAGAGCTGGTTTAGCAGTGCTTTAACCTTACATAGATGTTCGTACAGCCCCTGTGAGTTAAGATCTTGAGCCTAATAGAAAGTATAAGTAGAAGATAGTGTTTCTTACTGCTTACTAGTTTAGGGGAATAAAACAAAATGATAGAAACAGCAGCTATGATGGAGAGTGAACTTTAAATATTTTTTTCCTCATATAATGTTGGTTAATTTGTGCATCCAGTTGGTATCATGAACCTCAATGGGACTGTTTGTGAGAATAAATAGGCTAGTTTTTAATCCCTCAGGTTTTCCTAATAGCATCATTATGTCATTTAAAGCTTGAGCAGCATTTATCTTGATGACCTCTTGTTATTTGAGATCAAAGTCAGATAAGAGTTGAAAATTAATTCAACCCAGCAATCTCATTAAAAAACTGTCTACAATATGACTTTCACAGCAGAGTAATTCTGAAGGTTTAATTTTGGTCTTTTGCTACAGCCTTTCCTTCCATAAATCCACTTCTTGGCTTGGGGCACTAATTACAACTTTTATCAAGAGTCCTGTCCTCAAAATGCCTGTGCACATGTCTGTGTCTTGTGGCATCACCAGAGTCACCAAATGGGAAATGAATCAAATTACAAAGACCTAAAGATCTAGAGAATTCTAGCCTTGAGTAAGATGAAATACCTACTTACATCAAGGTGGGTTGTGAGGGTTTGATAGACACATGAAAAATCCCTATTAGTGCTAAAGTATTACTGGAATTAGGTCATGCCCCAGTGTCATTTTCCTAAAGATAGGGGTGTGATATTTATATCAGAAAGACATGCGAATCTGTGTGAGATGAAAGTGTACTAATTTCAAAGTTGCTTTTAAAAATATTTTTCTTACCTCCTGCCTTTTTTAAGGGTCTCACGGGTCTGTCTGGAGCTGGTACCTCAGTGAAGGTCTAGTTTCATTGTCTAGTTCAGATGTACTGTAACATATGGTAGTGATAGTGGTGAGAATCACATTTTGTGAAATAAATTCCAGAGACAGAAAAAAAATCAGCTTTTTTGAGCTTAAAGGTTTCTTCCAATGAGGACCATTTATCGCATGCATTGGTAACAGAGGAAATAAAACCAACAAAAAACTAAGATGCTGCTTTGGTCTGTTGAATATATCCATAACGTTTCCTTTCTAACCATCTCCCTCTTTATTGGTTAAATCTTGCTGCTTAAAGAAAGGTATTCAAAATATGATGTAGAACAAACTCAAAGTGTTTTCTCCCTGAGTTATTAACTGTTACCAACCCAGTGTAGGCATGAGTGGTAAGAGAGAGCATCTCAAATTACATTAGATATCTACATTTAGGCAACTGATTTAAGCCCTTTGTATGGTGATGGCAGTATAATTAATTCATACTATGTAATAAAATATGCATAAGTAATTCATACTGTAATGAAAGTGACTTTCTTGTTGTGCAGTGTTAGTAGAAAGACATGGTACTGAAAAAGACTGCAAGATTTCCTACTTTGTGTTCACACATATGCAGGATATCTAAAAACATTTGAAACTGCTTGTTGCGTTGGGCATATCATCTACAGCAAAAGAAGCAAAGCTGCATTACATCTATAATTGACCTCAGCCTTGAAAGCTGTGTTAAAGATGGAAATTCATCTTCAGATCAGTTTGTAGGCTTATGGTGCGCTCGTCAGCACCCGTTTAATGAGAATTGAAAAGATCTGTGTAGCCAAAGGGAAATAACAAGCTGAACTGCATCAGGAACATGGAGCCACAGAAATCTGCAGGTCCCTCAAGATATTAGGCACTAATCAGAGAAGATAAGAATGTTGCATATGCTTTTCAGTATTTTCTTTTCTTTGGTCTTTGCTACTGAGAATGATGGATAACTTTGGAATGGGGGAATTCCGGAAAGTAAAGGTACAGTGCTCCCTTTGACAGATATTTCCAAAAGAATTCTCTCTGTCCATATAGATGTATTCATGTGTGTGAAATGGAAAAACTCAGGAAATTAAATGTCAATAAATCTTTGGGACCAGATGGCATTCATCTGAGATTTCAAAAAAATGCAGAGCAGAATTACTATAAAAATATGTATAGATTGTCACTGAAAACAACCTCATCTATCAAATAAAAATAGTTGCCAATTGAAAAGATTTTTTAAAAGACAAGAATAGCAGCAAGAATTATATTATGACCAGTGAGTTTAATCTTCCATGGTAGGAAAATAAATGTGCTCTGTTTTAATAAATTAACATACTATTTCTTTTGATATCCTACTGTCTTTGACTGGTTTAACAAAAATATTTAAAACAATGCAGAAAAAAGCCATGTGTTGTTAGAACATAGATATAACTAATTATTTTTTTCAAATGTCTTGTTATTGTTCTTTCTACACGGTCTGTTAATGAAATTTGTTAACAAGAGGGTGAGAGTAAAGTTAGATCTGTTCAGAGATTAGGAGAAGAAATTAGATTACCTAGATTATAGATAGGAAAAAAAGAATACAAGGACTGATATCTATGCCTCAGCATAGGGGGAGGTTGTTATTATGATGTAGCCACAGGGTTCAGACCTAGAGTGAGTGTTGTTAAACACACTGAGAATGTGAGAAAAGAGGTGGCTGCTGGCACAACAGGAACTTGTTTATGCAGCTGTGCAGTACATTAAAATTTCCTTAGAAAGCTAGAAACCTGGGCAATGTACTTCGGGATAGGCAGGTACGGTGGAATGTGTGCAAAGACCAACTTGATAAGCACTCATTTTGGACTAACTCGAGCCACCCCTAGAGGAGATAGAGATGGGAGGTAACCTGTTCCTTCTACGTAAGAGCACACCAAAGGTCTTCTAGAATAAATTCAGTCCCGTGGCTGGAAGGGAGGTGAACATCAGGTGTCCTGTGGGTGTCTGAGGTGTGTGGCACTCACAGCAGCATCAGACAAGCACTGCCAGACTTTCCACTGCCTGTACAGTAATGGTAGCTGTGACCGTGTCTCCTGGTATTTCTATGGAACACGTCACTTACCTTAGTTTAGACATCCAGGCAGCTGCCCTTTCCCATCCCAGACAAAATGTGTAATGAGCACAATTAACCTTACAGAGCCAAGCAGCACTTAAGGTAGGGATGGCTAAAGATGTCAGTGTGGCAGAGAAAGATGATGAGTGGATTACCAAAATGTTGCACTTGGTTAGGGAGGAGATAATGTTGTCTATTATACCTTTTCACCTTCATGAACTGATTTACTTTTGCTCATTTTATTGTGACAAAAAAAGGGAAAAGATAGCAAAGAAAAGAGACGGGGAGGCTCACCAAAGATGAGATGAATGGTAGTTGGAAGTGTGGAAAGCGCTTCAGCAATGAAGACTTGAAGCAATGCTAGGAAATCGATTGGTCTCCCTTGCTGTGCACAGGCTATAACTAATGATTTGGAAAATGTTTCTGAAGGAGGTGCTTGCTGTAAACCCCGAACTAATTGATCCATTTCACTTCAAAGTATGCGATAAGGGAAAAGTCTACTTTATCTTCTCTACTCAGGGTAGCAATAAAGTCCTACTCGTACTCCTTTCAGTTCCAGCAAGGAGTCTGCATCACTGACGTTCTCAAGCCCAGCTTTGCAAAGAAAGCATCTAGAGACTGTTTCTTAAAAGCAGGCTGAGGATCTGGTTTTCTCCACGGGAATCAAAAGGAAAGGCTGGACTTTTCACAAAAGATTTGTGAGTATCTCTTCCAAATGCTCAGTGTTCAGCTGAATAGGAAGTCTGCCTGTTGTAAGAGTTGGATTGATAATTCAGTGCAGTGGGGAAAAAGTATTAGCTTCTAATGTTTTCCAAGAATTTCGTATCAAGCCATCCTAGAGGAGCAGGAAGGAGGGCTTCATGCCCGACATGGCAGAGCTCATCTCTAAATACAAATATCTCAGAGTCTGGAGTTTCAAAAGAGGATGTGTTTTAATACACAGTGTTTGGAGAATTTGAGAGGTCAGCAGAACAGGGCTTTCTTCCGCTGTGATTTTTCTTCTAATTAGACAAAAGCCAACTTTTCGTCAGAAGGAAAGCCTCCTTCCCCAGCTCCCTCATTTCCTCATGGAATGTGCTGTTGGCAGAACAAGGACTTACTCCTGAAATCATTGCTACCAATTACAGAGATAATTCCACTGAGAAAGTGTAGACCAAACATTTTCTCATTAAGACAAGTCCAGATGCTCCATTTTTGTGTGTTTTAAAACCGGTGCAGTGAAGTCTTTGAGATACATGTAACAGGCAAGAGAAAGCAGAGGACAAAAGGGTAATGGTTTCACTCTTTTGTTTTAAATTAACAGCCGTGGTGTGTTGTCTCATTTCCCATTAGAGATCTGAGCAAGGACATGGATTATATGGCATGCCAAAGTGAGTTTGTGGGCTTAAGTTGCAGGAACTAAAGGAAAGGACTCTCTGACAGGAGATGCTGTGAAGACTCTAAGAAAGTAACGTAGGAAAGAAGTCTAGACGCCAGAAATGAGGGAAATAATGTCAAATGTTCATTATTTTCAGGGCTGGAGGGGAGATAAGTGTTCTTTTGGGCCTTTGGAAGGGGAGCATTTCTGTCCACGGGAAGAGGTGGGAAAGACCCTCTCCCAATTAGCCAGGCTGTCTGAAAGCCTGTGAGGGAGAGGTTGATGATGGACCTGGGCGACTTTGCCTCAATATACAGATACTCTGCAATACAAATTCCTCTCCTGCCTCCTGGGAGCTCAATCACAGGTAATAGAGAGCAGCATTTTACACAGGAAGAGGAAAAAACCCTGCATTTAGACAATTCTCGTTGGAAAATTGTAGCCCAAGGCTGTAATAAAGATGCCAGTTTCATGAAACTGAAACAGGCTTGGACATGCTGAATTATGGACTACGGGGAGCACAGACAATTAATAGTAAAATTGCTCTTAAATATAAATGAGAGTTTAGGATAATGTTTTTGATAATAATCTTTTTGTAATAGCACAATAAAGGGATCCGCACTCATTGCCTTGTACAGATGAACTCATTTAAATACGTCCTCTATTCCCCCAAGATCAGGCTTGGATATTTGACGCACACCGTAATGTCAGTCATTATTTCCCGAGCCAATATTTTCCCAGGCAAAGTTTGACTCTGTTTCTCCTAAGTGCTGAATTTTGCTGGGGGCTCTGCAGGCTCTGTGCTGCACTGGAATGACTGCGGCTGTAATGCACAAAGGTGTGTGAGATGGGAATGGTGTGGCTGCTGTGGTCCTGCCTCCCCTGGCAGGACGGGGCAGAGGAGCGCGGTGCTTCGCACTGGTGGGACACACACCAGGCCTTGGCTCACCCGCTGCGGGGCAGGCGATGCTCTTGCCAGGAACAGGAGGGAAAAGCTCCTTGTGAGGGGTCTGTTCATAAGGGGAACACTGGCAGACTTCTTTCAGCCTCATGTTTTGAGTAATACAGTAAGGTTTTCAAATGCGTCTCTGGGAAGTTGTACACTGGAAGATTGCGCGGAGCCACAGCGCTGGAGACGGCGCGGAATTGCTCCCTTATCTGTTGATGTTGGCTTCACAAAAGAGCACGGCAGAAACTACGGCCCCGATGTGTCTCCCGGCAGAGGGCCACTAGCAACCCAATCTCATGTCTGCGCTGCTTTATAGGGCATTGATTTTCTCTTAGGAGCAGATAAAGCTCTCATTAAAACCAAGGACAAAATCCCTATTGATACCAGGGGAAGTAGATTCCAGCTTTTGTGATTTAAGTGGGGTGTATAAGGAGGGATCTGTGTCCCAAAGAAGAAAGCCTCCAACTTTTTTAAGCTTGGTTGCATTCATCCTACAGGCGATCTGGAACAGGTATTATAAGCATCCCGGTTCCCTTAAGTGCTTTCTGGGGGAAGCGCCAAGTGCACCAAAGCTTTGTGTTATTTCTCTTGCCTCTTGACTAAAAGGGCTGACTGATATTTGCAGGGATATCAGAGCAGCAGCTCCCTTTCATGCCTGGGGGGAGCCTGGTAGTTGCCCAAACTGCTTCGATTCCATTCCGCCCGGGGCGGTGCCCTTCTCAGGCTGGGAATCCAGGCACAGCCCTGCGCTCTCGCCCCTGATCTGGCTGTGTCATCGCTGGCAGCGAAGGAGAAGTGATGTACCTTCGTTAGATCATCAGGATGCTATCTTCTAGGGATAGGGTTAATTGGCTTTTTAGGACGGTGGGAGGGACAAGAGGGAAAGTGTGACAGCTGTTTCATTAGATGGGATGTTGAATAAAACAGTTAAGAGACTGCACCCCCTCAGAGTTAACCTTTCCCGCCTGCATTTCAAAGCTCAGTCATGAGGTTAGGTTTGAAAAGGCTGATGGGGTGGAGAAGGGGAAGTTAATGTATTTTATTAACTAAGGAAACTAAGCTTTTCTTTCATGATGACCTGAATCGTTCTCTCCTACTGTAAATGAAATGACAGCTCACCTGGGAGAAGAGAGAGGGGATTTAAAGCCAAATAATAATTCATAAAAATCCATTCCTGCAAGATAAGTAAGTTTTGAAGAATATGTAGTGCTAGACCAGCTTTGCTGTATGCAAAACCCTTATAGCTGGAGCCATTTAGTCAATTAATACCATACAATACATCAGAGCCACTTCGTGCCAACAGAAGCTCAAGAGAGCGATGCCCTGATTCAGCTGACGTGCTCTCCCAAGACATCACAGCACAGGGCACTGTCGTGGCAGCACAGGGCAGGACGTGGATGCTGATTGGACAGCCCTGGTTTTTGTGTTTTGCAGCTGGCTACTGCATAGACTTCTTCATCTGACTCTTATCTCCAGGGCGTTTACTTTCTGCACATTCTTCTGGCTTCTTGGCCAGCATGAATGTCTCTTTGGCAAAAATTTCCACAGGGAAGGTGTCCTTAGCACTGGTCTGCTGAGCCGGGGAGCAACGCTGCTCAGTCTTTTGTGTTCCTACATCACACCAGGCTCTGCTATGTTCTGTTTCGCACTGGTGTAAATCTGGAGGAAATCTGTGGCCTATCAGTTTACACCGAGGAGAGAGACCCACTGCGGCGAGCGCATTGTACGAAATGAAGTAATAAGTCAGTCTGGGTCTCCACTTGGCCTTGTCAAAGGGCAGGCAGAAAGACATGCTGCAGGGAGGTGGGGTGAGGTGGGGGGGTGGCAGGCTCAGTTTGAATGTTTGCCCTTTGAATTAATTCTGGTTGACCTACTTCAGCAATGATTGAAGAATTTTTTATTCAGTTTGCCCTGATCTATCCCCTGGTGAGCATGTGCTTGTTATTTTTTAATGAAACCATTTTCACAGCCTGTTGTTTTAGGTGTTGCGAATGGAGGAGAGTGAGGTTATTCTTTGGTTCGTATTGTATTTTTCGTTTCTTCAGGGTTCCCAGCGCCACGCGGTTGCTTTTAACCGCGTGCGCACAGCACACTCCCGGTTCCTCGCTCTCAGCTCAGCAGGTTTATTTTCACAGCAGATAAAAATAGTGTAAAGATGCAATCATTGATTGAAAAAAAAGATGTCTCTTCCAGGAGCCATAAACCGAGTATTTTTGTCTTTCCTCGCGAGTCATGTGCAAGTAGACTTGAGGAGCGTCTTGCTCTGTCTTAAAACTTCTCCGGAGTGTTGACGTTTGAGCCTTTAAACACAGAATGTAGGTAGGATGGGATGCACTGAAGTAACTGTGAAAAATAGCTATTAATTTACACTCTGGGCTTGGGTCAGACACAAAGGACTTGCCGTCCTGGATGAGATCACTGTTCCATCTTGTTCTCTGTCTGAGGGAAGCGCAGCATCTCTCCCATCACAACACTTGACATTCTCCCACCAAGGCTGTTTCACCTCAGATGCAGTTCCAAATGGCAGGATCCTGAGGTCTCTGCATATTTGGGAGCTTAACTTCCCGAGAATTGCAGTTATTCTCCACTACTCTGGTGCTTTTGTTGTACAGTAAAAGAGGCTCCAGGGATGACTAATGACTTACTGCCTGCAGATCCAAGGCTGATTGCCTTTTGGAGGTATTGCTTTGGCTCTGAAGTGGCAGGTAAACAGCGACTTTGGGGGTTTGTTAGCAATCAAAAGCCGCCACGTTTTTCTCAAATTAAAAGTTTGGTTTTGCTGTACAAAGTGCTACAAAGGAGGTTTCCTTGTGGCAATCTGAGAGGCGCTGTTGTGTTGTGCCATTCCCTGTTGCTGACAGTATCAGCTTTTGTTTTGTGGGGCAGGGGTAAAGGGCAGAATGCATGGAGGTTAAAAGAAATATTTTTTTGAAATGGTTCTTTTTGAGGTTTGGATTTTTTTCCCCTGTCTTTAAGAAAGTAATTTTCTGGCTATGAAAGAAACATGAAAAATGTTCATTCTAAGCAACTGAATGTTAAATAAAAAGGCCTTCAGTTTGTTAAGTGAATGCTTCTTAGGCAACTCGCATTGATCACAGTTTCAAATATCGATTTCTGACTTAAAAGAAAAATTGACCAAATGCCAGTAACTATTTTTCAACAAAGAAATAAATAATGCTTCTAGAGAGGAATAACGTATTTTATCGTTATTTGTTGTATCATATCACTGTGATTAGCTATGTGACATATAATTTGAAAGGCAAAAAACCCCAAGAAACCTTTATCTTGAACAAAGACATACAACTTTACTCCTTCTTCTCAGTATAACTTGCCAGGAACAGGTTTCATAATGGGACACTATTATCATAACTTCAATCTTGTTTAAATTCAAAAATCTTCCTACAAGCCTCAAGGCCTAGAGGAAAGACCTTTACTAAGTTATCTTAAGAAAGCAGATTTCCTGTGAATCACTTCTTATAGTCCATAAAATCCTTTGTAATTTAGAGAACAGCTGTCCATAATAAAACATCAGAAAAGCTCTATTTTGGGTCCTGAAACTGAAATAAACACGACATAGAAAAATACAATTATGTGGAACACATTTAGAAAGGTGCATGTGCCAGCTATAGGCGTTTCATCTATTTACTGCTAAAAAGTCTTAAGGTAACGGGTTAGAAAAGGTTGTCAGATGAAATAATAACCAATAAAAATACATGGAGAAGCCTCAAAATATTCAAAGATCATCCACTGGAGCTTCTAGGAAAAAAAAACAAGTGACCTCTAATGAATTTGAGAGAGAAAAATGTTTCTAAATGCAGGTTTTGTTAAAACACTGACCTTCAAATTTTTACGTTATTCTTTTTTTTGCTGTTCTTATAAACCAGTTCTAGGATCTTTTCAAGGTTAAGAGAGGAGTTACTGTAACATTTCAATGTAATAGGTGTTCACTTAGCATATGTTGGCCATGAAGAGGACAAATGGAGCCTTTTCATTCCATGGCTGTTTAGAAAAATAGCATTTATGATACTGATCCCACGTAAATGTCTTCATAACTTACCGATACGCTTTTTTGAAATGAAATTTCCCATAAAGTCAGGTGCCAGTTAAAACAATATTGATGTCTGTTTCTCTAGCACCTTTGTTCCTTCTAGACCTTAAACTTGCTTTGATATCACAGACCCATCCATAATTTACTGACAGAGTCTAGGACATGGCAGGATGGGAAATAAAATAATAATGGATCTGAAGACAGATTTTTTTTTAGAGAAGAGCATTTACCTCCACTGGGAACAAAGTTGCTCCTTCTAATGCCCTTTCTGAGGTTCTCCAGAGTGGACTTCTGTTTTCAATAATTTTCCTAAGTTCTCTAAGGAAACCAGCTCATATTTATTGTGGCTTTAAAAAAAAAGATTGTAAATCACTGCAACAGCTGTGGTAAAAAAATCCCTTTTTGAAAAGCAAATGGGCAGCTAGCATTTAAGCACAGCAATGTGGACTCAGCAGAAACCCTGCACCATGGTACTTGGGAAGGAAAAAATTAGTCAACTAGATTTTGGTGGCAAAATAGTTCCAGCCCTCTTCATTTTTATACCTTCTGCAGGCTTGTACTTCTTTTCTGACGTTAGTGACTGACTGCTGACTTCACAGCGAGTATAACGTGCATTGCAATGGGCTTGTTTGGACACCTGATGATGTGGTGTATGTAATTTGCAACATGTGACAGCCTTTATGTAAAACACTGGGTTACTTAAACTGTCTTGTCCTGCTTCTGTCTCATCAAATGAGGATGAGAGAAAATGGCTTTGTCCTCATATAAGGGACACAGAGAGAGAGATTGTTTCTTCTGTCCAGTGTTAATAAACAGATGAGACGGGACAACATAGTGGACTTTTTAGGGATCCCTTAGTTTACTCAGCACTTGTTGAGGATTGTTGCCATGAAAAGGCTTGGCCTTCTGCAAGGTGGCAGGTGTGTGCGCTTAACTAGTTGAAAAAATTTGTTTAATCATATTATAAACTACAGCAAGTACTTCATTTGTAAAGCAACAAGAAGATGATTTATTCGGGACAGTTTTCAAACCAATGTTTTACAGATTCTCCGTTCGAGGCCCAGTAGCACTGTTATCAAAACAGTGATACTGAGAATGCATTTGTGTTCTGACCAGAGGAACTGTAGTAAGAGCAAAGACTGAATCGAGCAAATAGACTGTAGAGCAGAAAGCTTTTCATTCTAAGTTAAGGAAAAAAAAAAGAAAAGAAAAAAAAGGGAAAAAATGGGGAACAAAGAAAAAGAAGCTCAGCACATTGTTTACACCAGCTTCCTTCAATCGCCTTCTTAGTCCAAGGCTCTGGTATATGCCCCACACCAGTGAGTGGAATGGGAGTATGAAAGGCGGGAATGGAAAGGAATGATTACTACATGGGAGTACAAAAGGAAGGTATGTCACAAGCCACAGGAGTTAAGATGAAACAAACAAAGAGAATGTGAACAAAGCATAGTTCGTGCAACGAACACCCCATGTGTTTATGCTTTGCCAACTAAATAACTTCAAAAAGTAATTTTTCCAATTACCTTCCCTTTCTGTTGGTATTTCTCATTATTGTTTTCCCTGTATTATCTGAGCTTAAATTCTCACCTTTGTAATAATGACAACTTAAGTTGTTACTTCCTTAAAAGAGTAATAAATTTTTGGCTGGGGGAAGGAAACTAATGGGAAGAAATAATATGTGGTGAGGGGAAAAGCAGAGGTTAGGAAAGGGTACATCAAGTCTGTCCAGAACTACAGACACATTTTGTGTCCTTGTGTGTGAAAGGATATCCCTAAAGATGGTTCTGCCAGGAAAGATTAAGTCACGCTTGGGAAGAGGGGCTCAACAGTGGGTTTGGCTGCTGAAGACGTGCAGCAACTCTCCTTGACTTTCAGGATGTTTTTAGCTGTCTGTTCTTGATAAATACAGGCAGAAAGCGAAGGTTGAAAAGGATACAGCTTCCATTTGCAGCTAGTCCCCCATACTGATAAAGGGATGCGGGACTATCAGGTTGACGTTTTAACGATTTCATTGCTCTTTTATAAAAAACATCATGGTTGCTGAATTTTTCTTCTTTCAAACTGGGCAGATTTCAGAGAATGCTATCCCTGTGCCTGTTCTCCAGCATTATCCTGATACTGAGCTGATGCTGTGCTCATGATTACAACTCTCCCTGTGGCATGCATGTAAGAGGTGGTGCTAAGAAGCTGCTTTTTCTAGACCAGTGATATTCACAGTATCTTGTTTTTATTTTGTTGAATTCAAGCAATCAATATAACCATCTGCAATTTTGTGTCCTTCAAATTAGATATTTCAGATCTGTACTTTTTTGTCCTCTCAGCAGCTGTACCAAGCAAGCTGACTCTCACGAAAACCCCTCTTATTTAATAACAATGGTGGCAGAAGCTAGTGTAAGCCTCGATAGAGAGGCCTTCAGAGCAGAGAGTCTTTGAGGGAAAAGGGCTGAGGACTTGAGCAAAGTCTGTGCAGTTTAAAGTTGGCCAGGGCCTGTTGGCTCGGTGGCGTGCTGGAGTGTCACAAGGTGGAGAGCTTGAGATGGCCTCAGAAGGCCAGCCATAAACACCCACTGGTGTCTAGGGATGGCCGAAGTGAAGGAGATGAGGGATGGGAATGTTGATTCTTGCCCGCATCGCCATGGTTCCAATGCTGTGCAACACAGGAGATGGCCCAACTTGTCGGGGTGGGATTTACACTCCCCTGGCCCACTGAGAGCAGACACTGTCAAAGTATCACGTATTTTTTTTGCGCTCACACACCCTAAAACTCGGCTGTCAGTTTGTCTTTGCTCAAGGGAGAAACAGTAACCTTCCTCCCTTATCAGGCTATGCAACATCTGTTTCAGTTTATTAGCTACTTTCCTGCAAAATTGGAAGACCTTGGTCTGCTGGAAATGAAGTTTCTGTTATCAACAGCTGCCAGTGGAATGTGCTTTTGTGGAGCATCCTGTGCCTTTGCATAGGACTTGCTCAGCTTTGTAATTAAACCTCTCTGGTATGGAGAGTGCACAGAAGGAATGAGAGCAGAGCTCATGTCAAAGATGTCATTCACAATTGTTTCATATCTAAACTCTGATTTTCACATTATCAGAGTGGTGACATATTGCTTTTCTTCTTTTGCTGACTCCTGACACCAGCTCAAACACATATTGTGGTTTCCTTCATCTTAAAGCCCTGCTTTTCCAATGCCACTGCTCAAACAGGGCAAGCATTTGCTAATAGGTTTGTTCTAGTAGCTGATCCATCAATTCTGAGGGAAACACTTTCTTGGGGTTGTTTTTTGTGTCTCTTGGTGGGATTGTGATGGACCACTAAAAAGAAGTAAAGCCACTGTGCTGCCCACGAGGTGAGTTGGAACTACCAGCTCTGGCAAAAATAAAATCTGCTGGGGTAGTGGCATATCTGCTTTGTATTTCTATTTGTATATATTTCAGCGTGATAACGTGTCCTCCAGCTCAGCAGCTTGAGCAGCACAGCATTAAATTTCTCTGTTGCTGTTATTTTGAAATTTATCAACTCCTGCGTTGATGCATCCTAAAGTGACAGGTTTAAAATACAGCTTGTTCTTGTGTCCTCCTTCTCCAGATGCAAAATAGCTCTCTCTTTTTGAACTCCATTAAGTGCATGTACCGAGTAAAATACTGTGCTCTCCTCACCCTCCCATCTGCAGATTGCTCCCCATATGTTGCATTATAAGATGTAATTTAATAACTAAAGGGAATTAATACATTTTAAAAATTGGGCATGAATTTTAAGTGCTTGTAGAAGCTGACAGATGGACAGGCAGAGGAAAGGGAAGACCTGTCTTTGTCACCAGGGTCCTAAACCAGCATACCAGCAGTACAAGCCTCCTCACGTTGCCTGTTAATGTTCCTATCTCCCTTCTTTAGCAGTCACCGAGTTTTTTCTTGCTCCAGTCCCAGGCCAGACTTATTTTTTTGTCTGTTCTGCTGTCTGTGTGTCCAACACCATGCCCCAGTCAACAGGATCAGCTTAACACTGGGAGGAGAGGAAAACAGTGCATTTGTACAGGTGAGGTGTGCACTACTCTTGGACTGGGAAATGGTTTACCTATTTGCTGGAAAGGACGGAGCTTCTGGTGAGGACACAAAGGCAGCTGCAGATAAACAGAACTACCTCTTTACACATGTCTAGTCTGCACTGGTATTGTCTGTGGTTTGCTGAGATTGCCAGAGAATTATATAGCAGAAGTCTGTTTGAAACCTGGGTTTATATAACTAATCCACTAAAATACTATAATGAATAGTGCATTGAGCTTTTAATCAAGAAGTGGTCTTTATAGCTACGAAATCAGTGCACAATAGTATTATGTAATACAACTGCACATTTAAAAAAACCCAAACCCAAGGGTTCAGCACTGATGGCTTTTGCTGTCTTATTATTTTCCTCCTTTTAAATCTGCTGTTTATCAGTCTGCTTGTTTCTCAGAGCATATTTTTAGGTAACATCACGGGTAAGGCTGCCATGTTTATTTAAAAATAGGTCACCCAACAGTATGCAGTCTTCCTTGAAAAGCATTCACGTTTGCTTACTGGATATTGAGTATTGGCACCGTTTTTCACTGTAGGCTGAAGCAGAGCTCTTGTTAGTTTTGTTCAGCTGTTGAACTACCTCACAATCATTGGCAGATTTCATATTTATTTGATGGAAGTCAACCACTGATCTTAGAAAGTCTACAGTTTTACAAGAGGTTTAGCTGATGCAACTGTTAAAATAATGAAAACACAAATGAACGCAATGCAGTGGAGAAAAAAGGTGGTTTGAGGGCATGCTAGAAAAGCCAACCCCTTTATTCTGGTGCCACTGCCACTCATTCTGAGCCACCGAGCACTGCCAGACAGAGGCTGTGGCTGGAAGCCCATGGGCTTCATGAGCAGGGTAAGGTTTGGAGATAGGTCAGGTAGAGCTGAAGCCATTCTGTCAGTGGCACACACCGAGTTATTATTTTTAAGCCTTCTTTGATGGAGCTTTTTACACCTACATGGCACGGTGAGAACTTTTGTAGCTGTCTGCCCAAGCTGTGCAAAGGTAGCTGTGCAGAAAGAGGCAAAACAGTTTGCAATTGAAAAGAGATTTTTTCTTCTGTTTTAATTTAATATTCATTATGATTAAAAGTAATCAAAATTCATGTTGGTAACAAAGACATTATGATAGCATTTTATGTAAATACATTAAGCTAATAAATGAACAGAATAGTTAATGGAAGTTAATGGAATATTTTCAAATGGATGTAATAAACCAAGCTGTAGAGATAATAACTTACTGCATTTTTTCTATATAAGAAAATATCTCTTCTATCTATCAGCTGCCTGTAGGCTCTCGGGGTCTTCTACAAGTACTTGAAATGAGGTTGTAGACAGGTGGGGGTCAGTCTTTTCTCCCGAGTAACAAGCAATAGGGCATGAGGGGACAGCCTTGAGTTACACCAGAGGAGGTTTAAACTGGATATGAAGAAAAATTTCTTCTCTGAAAGAGTGATCAAGCATTGTAACATGCTGCCCAGGGAAAAGTGGAGTCACCATCCTTGGAAGAGGTGTAGATGTGGTGCCTGGGGACATAGTTTATTGGTGCCTTTGACAGTGTCGGGTTAAGAGCTGGGTTTGATGATCTTAGGGGTCTTTTCCAACCTGAACCATTCTGATTCTCTGATTCTAAGGCAGTCACTGAATGTTGGCCAAGGCTGCAGCTGGCTGCTGCTGAGCTCATCCGCCCTTTGTATCGCCCCTACACATGGGGTCCATGGCCTGGGACCCAGCACACATTTTTGGCCAATCTGTACCCTGATTTGGTTGCTGCTTGTGATAGGTACATCTAGCAATTGAAAGGTGCTTCTTTTCTAAGTGATGATGATGTATCTGCACCTTTTATCTCCAGAGGAAGAACCAGACAAAGTAGTAGGTTTTTACATTAGGTTTCTTTTTGTTGTCTAATTCTCAAACTACCTGCAGGCCTGGTTGGATGCTGCTCTCTGTTCTTTTATGCACGTTACACTCAGTGTTTAGATCCCATTATCATACCCTGCTGGCAAGAGAGTGAATAGAAATTTTGGAGAATATGTGACAAGCAATTCAAGGCAGCATTTGGACAGCCCTAGCAGGTTAATCAGTTTTCGATATCTGCAAACTAACTGTCCTTGGGGCTAGAAGACACCACGTGACACCACATTAAATTGTTTCTTCTTCGTGGAAGGTGTGTGGTGGCAGCATCGTTGGGACAAGGGACCATTTGACAGCTACCCTGTCACACACAGCACATCCTGCAGGAGCTGCTCGCCCTCGGTTTGGCATCAGCCCAGCGCTGCTGAAGCAGGGGCTAAACAGGAGAATCATTTCTCCATCAAACAGCAGCCTGGCTGCTTATCCCATTGCTGAAAGGATCTGTCAAACACTGCTGCCAGCAGGACAGTCACTTGGCCTGTTTATTCAAGTAAACCTGTGCTTGGCTGGTTTTTCTTTATGCATTGGATGTTGTAGGCTTTTTTTTTTTAAATGAGGAGAGGCTGAGGAGATAAGGAAACAGGTAAAATACTTTGCTGATTTATGGTCTCAATATATTCATTAATGCAAGGTGGCAGGATGACAGATATTGGGAAAACTCTGCAGGGTCTGTGCAGCCATGCAAAGGGGATCTTGCCAAGAGTTAGTAAAAGAGTGATGAGACAGAGTGTGTACACGAGGCCTGACCTGGTTAATCGGTGCTTGGCTTGTCCAGATGTTGGAATATTCAAATAGCTTAAAGAGTGACCTGTAAGCAGAGTAAACAGTGTTGTGCATGTGCTGTTGAGGCATTAATCTGAACTTCCTGAGGGATTTAAAATACAAAGTAGAACTATGATTTTACAAGGGATGGGGATGGGGATTATCCAGGTCTTAATATAGCTATTTCTTTTTTATAAAGCGCATGATCTCTACTCAGCACAGAAGCACTTACCTCCTAAAACTACTGGGAAAATCCTACAAGCAAAGACAAACATTATCTGAAGTGGGGGGAGGTGAGGGGGAAAATGAAGTTTTCATACAATAACATTCCCTGAATAATTTCACATGTCTTCGTATGGATTACATAGCCTTTCCCTGTACCTTAAATCTAGTGCTCTACCACTGCAATTGTGTGGGGTTTAGCTGCTGAGGTTTTTTTTAAAAGGTATTTCTTCAAGAATAGAGATAATACACATTTTGAAAAGTGGCAGTTTAGGAGCTTACGGAAGTTGGAGATGAACTCATCTTTCCCCACTGTTAATCAGCAACTTTTTGCAGACACTTGAAATTTTTCTCTAAGTCCTAAAGACAGATACTTTCTTGCCTATTCCTGTATTTTCTTCACCAAGCACAAATCTTTTGGATTAATTGTGTTTAAAAAAAAAAAATCTTTACATTGCATTGATAAAAATTCAATATCTTTCTACAGAGGTGGATAGGTCTGGTTTGGATTTATACCTGGGCAAATTGAAATCAGAATTTGTCTTGTTATGCCTGTACATTTGCACACACTTATTTTTTAAATCTCTCATTATGAAGTTATGTATTACTATATATTACATTTCTGAGACAGTGAGCTCAGATGTCCTGACCACTCTGGTTTGCTGACCCAGTGACTTTTGGGAATACTCTAACTCCTTTGATCATCTAGCTTTTCTCCTGTGTGGAATCAGTGCATATCTTGAAATTCCATCTTACTTTCTGCCACTTTATTTCCACTTGGATGTATCAGAAGTTCAGAAAAAAAAATATGAAAGGTCTTTCCAAGTAAAATTTGGAAATCTATGTCATTTTCATTGAGTAATTTCTTGAATCAACTCATGCATCTCAGGCATCGAATACTTTGACATCATCGTGCTTAGTCCAAAAATACAGAGAGCTCAGATTTTGCTAAAATAACTGTAGATTATCAAAGATCATATGTAATCACATCATGTGCAGCATATGTCTGTCAGACCTCGTGGCACTCTGTAAGATCCTTGAATTTGGTGCCTAAAATTTCACTTCAGAGTATGTAAAGACGCTGAAAATAACCCTTCCCTCTAAACTTAGGTTGAAAAATGTAAACCCTAAGTCCTGTCTTCCCACACATCCCCAAAAATATGCCTACATGTTAACAGGCACCTGCTTCCTTTGCAGAGATGACCCATTTCTGAGGTTATAAATAAGGGTATGTTTCACTTGGTTTGGCTCTGTATATTCCACAAGTGAGACTTAGAGATTGTGTTTGGTTTATGTCACAGGCCTGACCCCATGGATCAGGTGTGGGCTCTAAAGGGCTATATAAAAATCTAGCTTTTCCTAGTCCAGTGCTGGGTTTGATCTCTTGGTTTCCAGTTCCTGTTTGCAAGTCAGTAAATTTGGGCACTGGATGGCTCACAGCATCTGGATGTGAAGGTTGCTCCTCCGTGGCTTTGCACTGATAAGTGTCTGTCCTCTCAATACCACTTTGTTTCAAGGTCAGAAGCCAAGGAACACACAGGTGGGACAGGAGTAAAGAGCTGGGAGAGGCAGACCTCCAGGTCCAAACCGCTATGGGTGGAAGAGAAGAGGGAGGAAGGGTCAGGGGAAATGTCACAACAGCATTATGCAAACTGGTTGTGGTTTTAGCAGCAGGTTTGCCAGAAAAAGATCAGGCCACATTCTGTCTGCAGTTCAAGTGTCCTCTCACTTGGCAACCCTCTGCACAGGTGACACAAAATACGTACTGTTGGAGACTCACAACCAAAACATTTGAGCCAAATAAAACAGGACAGGGAGAATTCTGTTCTGGTAACACTTCTTGGCTAAAGGGAGATCATATAGCATAATGATATGTTACTGTATTGCACACAGTTCCCTACAGAATGAAAAAAGCACCCTAAACTGCACCAAAATACCTACTTGTGCACCTTTCACAGGGCAAAAGTTTATGGACCAGCAGTTCCAAGTGGATGTGGTAGGAGTTACATTTCACTGCCTTTGACTTTGCAGCTCAAATCCAAGCGGGACTTGTTTAAATTAGAGTCCAAAGCCAGACAGCTTTGGAGGTTTTCAGAATGAGTTCCAAGTTTGCAGCCCTAAATCTTTAGGGTAGCATCTTCCCTGCTCTACTCCCTTATTGCAGTGCCTATGGCAATCCTTGGTTATGCTGAAGGAAGTCTCAAAGACCGGAAGGAAGGAATTGCGTAGGAATGATGCAACACTGTCCACTTCCCATGTTTACCATTCTCACGGAGGACTCTTCAGGACTTTTTTTGGGGATAGATATGGAGAATGAAATGGAGTTATGGTATCTCTTGAGCTGCTTTGAGTTCATTACTCCATCATTTAAGAAACTACATATTATTTCCCATAATAGCCAAAAACCTAAGTGATATAAACATGCTGCTTTAAAACTAACAGTGCACTGATGACTCATAAGATTTCTTGAGCTGGGAATATAACAGGAGTGTCTTGAAAGATGCAACACAAATCTTTTGTTTTGTGCAAAACAATATGGTGATTTTGAAGAGCGGAGCTACATGGTAATTTTTACAAAGAATCAAAATACGTGTTTTCTGGCAACAGTGATTCACACAGGTCATTTAGCAACCTCTAAATGAAATGCCGATGTTTGGGAGGGTCTGCACCTGCTTCTAGAATCATTTAGTTTTTCAGACAATGTGGCCCTTGGGGGGATTTTTTTGGGAGAGTGGGTGTGGTTTTTAAAGACACAGAAAGTTTTCTCTAAACCAAGGCTGCGTGCTATTTGCTGTGTGTCATAACCTTATCTTCTTAGCAGATTTTCCAATGCTGCACAGTGTGCATCTGTGACTGAGACAAAATCAATGCTTATAGATTTAGCTGTGTAATCCTATCACTTGTCCTCCCAGATATGATTTGAAATGTAAAGTTCGTTAATGTTTAAATGAACTTGAAGGCCCAGGGTCTCTAGAGGAGTTTTCAGTTTCTTGGAGCGTAATCCATTTCTTATCTTTTTCTTCCTGCTTGTCACTCTCTGTCTTTTTGTCTCCTTAATCATTTAAGACTCTGGAACACTTAATCGTGCCCAAAGTATATATGGCTAGAAAAAAGCAGGAATATTGCTAATCATGTTACCAAAAGCTGCTTAAGCGTGGTGAACACTTGAATTCCTCTGTACAAATCAGGGTTTGGAAAAGTGAAACAGGAAGTGAGTAACTGGCTTTTGCTGCTTTTGTCATAAAATCAGCGAAAATTCATTTTCCCCCCACTATAGACAACTGCTCTTACCTTTCAAATAAAAGCAGTGTACTTTTTTATAATACTCTATCTTACCTGTTCTGACAAATCAGTATTTTTATGAAGATGTAGAAAAAATGGTTGATTTTATTTTCCTCATTCTCAGCTTCAGTGGATCATATATGCAAGTGTAAGGGGAAAAAAAAAAAAAGGAATTGGAGGTTACTTTGAGAGGAAAATTCCTGTACGAATTTGTAGAAATGTGAGGCAAAATAAATTTCTAACTTGTTGCAAATTTTATTGATCCTGCATTTGACCATCTGTTACTTATTTGGATTGCACTGGTGAGAAGCCAGGCATGTTCACCTAGGTAAGGAAGTAGACTACTTGGAGAAGGTATTTCAGGTTTTTGAGAGCTCGGTTGGCATGAGTGCTTGAATGCTTAAAGCAGCTATTAACTACTTTCAGCCTCTTAAAGCCCAGTCTAAGTGAGACGAAATGCTGTTTCATTGGGCTGATGGTCCGCACTTTAATGGATTAAGCTGCTGGATTGGGCCCCGATTCCTAATGTTTTTCCAGCATATTCAGTGCCTGTCTACACTTTGTGCATCTGAGCCTTATTTTTATGAGAGCTGCTCAGAAGTTTGGAAATGGGGTTCACATAGGAGAGCTGCATTCTGTGTAGGCTGCCAAGCCAAGCTGCCTCAAACACATCAAATCCAGCATAGGGTTTGTGTTCTTCATGCTTATGGCCTTCAGCAGTTCTGTGGGAGAACTTGGCTCTGGATTTACCTTATTCCCAGCCCAGCTCTCCTTCCTTCATTTCCCAGGAATGAAAGTCCCTCTGTTGAGGTATGTTGGGAGGGATGCCTGCCTCCCTGCCTGCCTGCTCACACACATCCCGTGTGGGACCAAAACTGCAGTAAGGTTACTGAAAACTGGGGTTCGTCTTTTGGAAAGCATGTCCTGGTAACAGAAGGATCTTGCTTTGAAAATCATTATCCGTGTGGGCTGATGCTGCTTGCATGTACACAGCCTGTGGGCTCAGCTTTGAGGTGAGGTTTTACGCTTTGGCACAAATACTGCCCCAGGCTTGACCTTCAGCCTTGCTTGAGCAGCTGGAGCTCAGGGTCCGTGGGCTCTCTGCTCACAAGGAGCAAGGGCTTGTCCTCCCCTGGGACAGGCAGAGGGACTGCCGCTGCAGGAGGGAAATTCAGGAGATTTGCTGGTGGCTGCAGCGTAATTAATGGGTGTAAAATCAAATTGCTAGTGATCATTGGTGAAGCTCAGGGATGTGCCATGCTCATCTGTCCAAAGGGTTCTCTGCGGTTTGCAGCGTGCACCCACTGAGAAACACTGGGTTTGGAGTCAAAGTGTGTGTTTTTTTGGTGACAAAGTCCAAGGAGCTGAAATCGAGCAAGAGAGGAGCATTAATGGAAACCAGGAGCTATCGCTTGAGGAAATATAAATTGGACCAGAGACTCTCTCATATTAAGCAGGTGTCTGTATGTGGTGCTGTTTATGACTGTGAAACTAATCTATGTTAATAATTGATTGCTCAATTAGTAAAACAAATGTGGCAAAGCTAGGCAGCTTTGTGTGCCAGTGATGACAGGAATATATTTGACTGCAGCCCATTATCAGTCTAAGGCTGAGAAACACTATTTCAAGAAAATCCTGTTTGTTATTCCTCTTGCTTACTCTTTTCTTCCACCACCACTTATAATGGCATAATACTAAGGCAGACACTAAGTACATGCAGCGAATAGCATTAGGTGAAGATGTAGCTGTGCTCATTGTGTTGCTGATAATAACACCAGACAGCATAAAAAGCCCAGAACTGTTCAGGCAAGGTGACATCAGACCCCCAACTTTTTCTGCAGATTTTGAGGAGGAAAAGCAAGCTGGCAGGAATTCTTGCAGAGGGGCACAGAAACAACATCTGCTGCTGTTTTATCTTGTTTGCCCTTGTAGTGTCGTTATGTCCAGAGTGTTGATGTGTTTTGCAGAAAATGCAGAAACTTTGGTGTAAGCAAACGTAACTTTCTGACAAGCCTTGGAAACGCGTAAATGTAGGTACAGATTACTCCCTTTACAGTGTGAGGCTTTTTTAAAAGATATCTGAAAAAGTGAAATAAATCCTTTTTCATGGTGTCTTATCTTACAAAGCAGTGAATGTGGAGTGCACTGTGAAGGTTTTCTAAATCAGTTGCCAGGAGCTTGCAAATCCCTTATCGGAAGTTACACAAGAGCTGGACCTCTTCCTCTTAGTCTGTTTAAATCTATATGGGTTTTTACAAATCAGTATTGCAAGTAACACGCCAGTAATCATTCTTCTGATTGCCACTAGCAGCTTTCCTAGAAGGGTCTGAAAGAAACACATAACCATTAATTGCTTAATCCTCACTGCTCTCCTGCCAGCACAGTCTGGTGAATGTAAAAATGTATTATGACCATTTTTCAAGGAAAGGTTGCAAGGAAAAGGAGGCAGATTAATAAATGGATGGAACCAGCTTAATAAATGGCCGTGCCCTGTGTTCATTTCTCTCCTTTCGGAAAGCCTCATCCGGTCCCACAGCCCCTCTAGCTCAGTCAGCACTTTTCAGGCAGCTGCCTTGGCCATTTGGGAATTTGAACTTCACGTGGTTTTGTCCCTTTGAGTTTTGGGAAAGCAATTAGTGAGTTAGTCTGCTTATTGCTTCCTCCTGCAATGCCCAAGCTATGTGGAGCCTGGGGATTCACACGTTCCCTGGCAGGGGCCCTTGACCTGTGGTGTGAGCAGTGTGTTGGCATGGCGGGCTCTAGCTGGGGACATTGGGGGGCGGGTCCAAACCTGCAGCACCGTGTCATTATCGACTCCAGGAGTGAGGAGGCAGAGCTAAGGGCCTTTAGGTAATGAATGTTGGGAAGAGAGGTGTGATTAATAAAGATTGTAATGCCCGTGAATTGGTACAGGGATCACTAACACTCATTTTCACAATCCCAGAAGGCTTCGTGCCGTTCAATAGTGGTAGTGGCGAGAAAGAGTCAAGAATAATGATGCGATAGTGAAAGGCAGTGGTTTATTTTATTGTAAGAAGTGTTGTACTTAAACTTTCAAAGATTTCATGCCAAAGGAAATGGCACGACAGTTTGGAAAGAAGAAGAGCCAGCAATCATTGATTTTTTTCATTGTTTTGTTCTGTTATTCTCCCATCTTCCTTTGTGTTTTTCTAGACCCTGTACTTGCCAGTGCAGGAAGATTTAATAGGTATTTGTACAGCATGTTTGGGCTTTGTTTTAATTGTAGTATTTGAACACTATCAGAACAGTACTAATAAACAATAATTATATCAATAATAGAGCCACACAGACACATGCACAGAAGTTTGGAATACTGAAATAAATCTCAATGAGATTAATTTGTGGGTAAGGTATATAATCAGACTTATGGTAAATTTCACTGATTTTCTGATATGAGCCTCTGCTGATCACATCAAAATTTCTGTTGCACATAATTTCTGGCACATAAAATAGCTTTGCTGTACACATTTTTCTATACCTATTCCTACATCAGTGCCGTGTGAAAATGAACTGGTTTGTGCTACAGATTGCTGTAACTTTGACAAAAGAACTTCACGATTCCAAGTGAATTAATAAAAACCTGACTTGATTATTTGCAACTCTTGGCATGTTTGGTAATATTAGACTTCTTAAGGGTATTATTGTAGTAGGAGACAGATTCCAAAGAAGCTCATGAAAGGTGTGATAAATTCTCCTATGCCTCTCGGGTTTCATGGCATGGCTTTCTACTCCACATATAGTGTTCTCCTACTCTTCACTTCTACATTTGTTTAAAAGAAGAATAAATTAACTTACCAGAGCAGCTGATGGAAGTGGCTCAGCATCTTAGAGTGAGCATTCTTGGCTTCTGCCCTGGCTTGTGTTCAGGGAAGTAGATCAGTGAGCAGAAAGCAGCTAAATGGTCAAAATTATGACAAATAAATCTTTGGCACAGTTCTGGAAGTTGCATTTGGGGTTGGTTGTGAAGGTTTAGCAGATATCATGTGCCAATGGCATTTATTAGTGAATTTGATGTTGTATCCATCATTATGGGCTTGAAGGACTCCCTTGGCTTGAAGGGATTTTGCAGAGGTTATTGATGGCAGGGATGCAAATGAACCTGGTGGTTTTTATGGCAGCGTTGCTATGTCCTGAAGTGGTACTCTACATTTGCCAAAATGAAGCCTGAAGTACTATACAAAGTCCAGAATTATAACTTTCCATTGGTGCCCCTCAAGGGCTGGAGTCATCTCTCAGTCCCGTTTATGTCCCGTAAAATAAAGGGCCTGGGCAGGGCTTTTCCTTACGTGCTTTCCACACAGCACGTGTTCAACGTTGCTCTGTGCACAAGTAGGACAATGTTGTGCACAGAGAAATCTGGCTGGATTGCCTCACTGTGGCCAAATGGTTCTGCAATGGCAAGATCTATTTGTCTGGGAAGCAAAAGTAAACGAACTGATGTTGGCTCCAATTTCAAAATTCTTTAGGGCACACTGGATCCCTGTACTCTGGTGGTTTTCTATATAATTGCTGGCAAATGACAAATGTCAGTGCAGCTAAGTCATTACACTTTTATTTGCTGTAGAGTTCATAAGTATGTAAAATATATATTGTTAATGCTATTACTAAAGCAAAATTAAATTCAAAAGACTGCGGTAGTCTTGTGCTGCTTTAAAGGAATGCAACCACTGCTTTGCTGAATCTAAATTCTGCCTCTTAAATGTAGGTGTAGCATAGCTCATCTCCTGGAAGTCTACAGTGCTAGCAGTGATGTTCTATGGTTTAGCTTAATTTAGGCTTTGAAAACATGGAAGCCAAACACTTAGAAAGCAGCTGTTCAACTGAATGTATTAAGCAATTTACTTTAGGTAATGTAGCCTATAAAATTTTAATTTTGGATTAAATAAACCGTATCCTTCAGCATGACTCTCCTACCTTGATTTTCAGAGAATGAAATATGGGCACATTTAGTGAATTTCTTCTCCAGGATGTGCCAGTGGATAAGGGTCAATAGTTTCCTAATGAAAGCAGTCAATAGCAATTTCTCTTGGTAAGCACAAAGAAATTAGCACTAAACAACAGGCACGAAGTGGCGAAAGTTTTATGTGATTATTTGGTTGGACTGCTCCAGGATTTAGGACATGTAGCTGTAGCAGGTAGCACACTACTATTCAATGGCTAGCAAGCAGAGGTTGGGGGAAAATAGATCAATTAAAAAAGTGTCTAAGCACCTTGGCAACAAAAGTACAAATATTTGTGTCTGTGTGTGCAAAGATAGAAGTGTTTTCTACAGCGTTTATTTTATGCATTTTATATCTTAAGATATGGAGCTAAGCAGATGTTTTGCTACAGAACAAAGGTGGAAATGATATCTTGTCGCAGTTCCTTCACAAATATCATTCTCACCCTAAAAACATGTGATTTCTTGCCTCATTACTCACATGCAAGATTGCATGTGTTTTACTCGTACTCCTCTTGGGACAAGACCTTCACCTGGTATTGAAAAGTTTTGCTCTCTTGATAGTGACTGAAGTGTCCCTTGAAACTGCTGAAGTTTCCCTTTCCTTAGTTTTGGAATAACATAACATGGAAATGATGGAAGTTAGAGCATTAACTGAGGCTGTTTTCCTATATGAAATTAACAGTATTCTGCAAGTTTCAGATCCAAATCCTGCAGATGTGTCTCTCTGTTGACTGGAGTCACTGGGATCCAACCATGAGAGAATGCAGGGAGGGAGGTTTGTGTGGGTACAAGCAATGACAGAGGCTCTGATGGGAAATAGTTGACTATCTCAAACACATCCTATTTTTAATCTAAAGAAATCTGAGCCAAAGAGTGTCTAGCAATTTTCTAAATAGAAAAAGGCTGACTTATATCTAACACGTTTCATAAACACGTGTAAAAATAACTAGACCTGAAAATCAGTGAGCACCTCTAGCCTGTGCTTACTCCTGTTTATTCTTGATATCAAATTATCTTTTGACTTATGACTCAGACACATGTAGGCTCTGAGATGTAAGAGATGGGAATTTAACAGATTTTATTAATATATGTAGGGAATGCTAATAGCCTGAGAGGCTTGGTTTGTCATCTGTTTGTTTTTAACTCCTCTTTTTTTAATGTGGTCCTTCTAAAGCTCTGCTCAATTTTTCACAGTAAAATAGAAGTCTCACACGGTCGATAGCTAAGTTTGTACAATCTATATCGTAGTATTGATTTGGGACAGGTGAGGAACTCGACTATTGGCTGACTGAGGAATGAAGGAGCATTTTTAATATGGCTCAGGCGAGGTTCTGCCAAGGGCCCTTTATTCATCCTGATTCCAAAGCAATACCTCATTGCATCTAAATAACAGCAAGAGAGACAGAGAGACTGAGTAAAACGAGAGAATAGCAGGATCTTAGAAGCAAGTCTCTCCTAAACGTTGTCCAATGCTGTAGGCTGTGAGGGACTGTGAGGGTAATGCCTGTTTAATGTGTTGCTTTGAAAAACTAGTGTTTCATCTCTTAACATTTTGATAAAAATCTAACTCTTAGAATAAAATTAATATAATAAGCAAAAATACTTTTTGAGTGGCAGGAGAAAAACTCAAGTATTTTTGTATGGAGGCACAGTGAGCAGTCACTTTTTCTTAGTTTCAAAGACTCTCACTTTCATGTACTTGTTTCTTTGATGAGAAAAGTAGCTTAGTTCTCATATTATATACTTTCAGAGGTATTGTTTGATAGAGAAATTTCAGGCATGGATGGTTTATTGAAGTTTTGATTTTATTCTTGATAGACTTGAATTTGTCCAGCAAAGGAAATGGTTAGGATAAATTTTTCTTCTGCCTGCTTCATTCGGCAGTTCCCTTTCCAAAAAGCATAACTTTATTATATATTCAATCTCATTCTCTGCTGTTACACAAAGACTGTGCTGCAGAGATACACACTGCCCATCAGAAAAAGCTTTGCTCTTGGTCAGCCACAACTTCATGGATAACCAGGCAGAGAATGACTCTTCTTGTTTATCCAGGCTGCATTGCGGGGGCAGCCTGGCTCAGGCAGAACTGAAACGGTGCTCGTGCCACAGGTGTAGGACAAAATGTGGTGCTTCGACTTCCAGGCTTTCATGCTTCCACACAACCCCATGGTCAACATCTTTATTGCCAGGAGTCTCCAGTTGCTCTTTAGTCTAGAGCACAGAGACACCTACAGCAAAGAGAAAACTGGCATTTGTGTCTTCTCGAGCCCAGACTCCTCCAATAACAGGATTTGCAAACCCACTATTATTTATTATTATTGAAATGAGTTTTACTGGAAATCCCCAACTGGTTGTACCAGGTCTGCACAGGCAAAGGACGTGAAGGTTGCCTTCTACTGGGAAGATTAGTTGTGTGCCTGGGTACATAAGTACAGAACACTGCCATGTGCCTATACACTCAGTGTACATACCCAAATCTCTCAGTCACAGCAGCCTGAAGGACAGATTGTTCTGACACGCTGGAATAGCTCATCAGTTTGTACATGGCAGTGGTTTCAGGAGCCAAGAGTTGGGTTGTTGGCCTTTTTCTGCTGGAGGAATAGGAGATAAGCCATTTGAGAACACCAGAGGAAGTCAGTAAGGGTGCTCCATATTGCGTAACAATATTTTGGAATGGGACTTGTATTATTTTTCATGAAATACCACTTGCAGGAGGAAAAGGCAGTTTTAAAATTGCACAATGACAATGGCACATGTAGATGTCTCTCATTTGGATTGAAAACCAGTACAATTATCCCTAATCAAGGTTTATAAATGCAGAGTATGTAGATTTCAGTTCAGACATCCATGCTTGTCAAGATAGGGAAGTGCTCACTATCCAAACAAGCTTAATACTCACCACCTTCAGTTAACAACCCTATTATTACAAGTGGAACATTTAACCTTCCTGGTCCTGGATTAAATTAAGCTGGTCTTGAAGGGCAGTTCTAAGTTTTTCTCTTCTGTGGCTGTATGATTATGTTGCATTCCCATGCCTCCAGGCTTCCCCTGGAAACGCACAAGTTCCAATGTGCACCTATGCTCCCTTTCTCTGCGGTATCCCCTTCTTCTGCCCAGTGCCTCCCACCTCACAGCTATAAACACCTGCCCCCCTTTTTTCAAGACTTCTGACATCCTGCCTTGGTATCAGACCAGTGACAGAGCTGTGCTATGGTGCCCTTTCTCTACATGACCATTTCCTTCATTATTTTCAAGAAAGTGAATTTGTCTTTTTCAGGAACTAGCTGTAGTCTTAGTTCTGTTGTAAATAGTGGGAGATAAATACTCTCAAAATCGCCACCTAACAGTGAGTAAATTATTAGTTTTGTCCCTTTCAGAGCAATTATGGACATTTGGTAAGATGGCAATCCTACATTAAATTCTCTATGGTACAATCGTGCTCATACTGAAAAAAAAAATGCTCAAGAGTTAAAAAGAATCACTGGAAAAATGCTAAAAGGTTTCCTCCCTTCCCATGTGCCCAGCTTCTGTGTGCTATTTCTGTGAGTCTCTGGCTATTTCTGACTGCAGAGTATCTAGACACACCACAGCTTGTATTTATCTTGGGTACTGCTAGTAGGAATACTTTTGAAGATCCAGTACTGCAGCTTGTGATGGAAGCTAAATATTCAGGGTCCCAGGTGGACTGGCACAAAATGTACTGAAGGCAAACCTGTCACTTTTTCATCACTTTTATTATCTAAGCCATGAAGATTAAAGTGGCTCGGTGCCTGCAAATACAATTCAAATTGTGTCGTAGACCCAGATTAAACTCAAAGGGAAGCATAATGCACCTGTTTTATTCAATAATGAGAAAGAAATGGTCTGACACCCACAGGCCAAATTTCTCGAAGGGTTCATTTTAAAATAAACCCATATATTAATCAGTTTATTTGCATTGTCTCAGAGAAAAATGGTTCTCTGATCAAAGGAATAATCAGTGGAAGGTCAAGTGTCTTCCTGCTAGAAGTGTAAACACTTTTTTGCACCTGTGCCTAAATGTGGTTTTGGGAAGACTCTTGTAGATGTGTAGCCATGGCTTTAAGTTTAAGGATAAGGTGGATCTGTTCTAGATGCATCATGAATGCGGTGAAAAGTCATCTTTATCCTTTCAGGACTTGAAAATATTAAATGGTAAAATAAGGGTGGAAAGAATAAAGATTATTGCTATGATCATACGGACTGAATGGCTTGCCCGTGCTTATTCAAGTTGTCTGTAGAACAGCTGGGATTGACCTTTTAAGCCCTGCGTACACATCTGTCACACAGCTTCCTTCCCCTCAGGACTTTGCCACTGGGTTTATGTTGTATTGGGCTGGACTTATTTCCCATGTGAGATGTTAAATCTTACTTTCCACACCTGGCAGGAGCATGCTTCGTGTTGTCCTCACTGAGGACAGGGAAAGCCAGCACAGTGCAAAGTCTTGCTCCCATGTGACTGGCTCGTCTTGCACAGAGAATTGAGTTGTCACTGCAGCGTGGGACACAGCTGTTGGTAGCTGTAATACAGCATGCCTGCAAATTTCCTGACAAAATTGGTACAGTCAGCACACAGTATGCTTTACAGCAATGCTAATCAAATGTTCCATAGTGATGTACGATTGAAAAAATAGTGCTGGCACTCCTGGCCCCGCTCTCACAGGTTCTTCATATTAATAGACAGCTTTACCAATTTTCCCTCTTCACCAGGGGGGAAATCCATCCAGGCAGCTGGGCTGCGTTTAGTTTTGCAAACCTCAGGGCATATTCAGCTTGCTCAGGAGCGACAGGACCAGCAGCGCCATACATTTGTGGGAATTTGCCTGAATCACTTCTGAAGCGCACCACGTGCTGGTCAGGCTATAATGGGGCGTGCTGAGAGCTCAGCACCACTCACGGTGGGCACCAGCCTGCGAGGGTGTGTGAAACAGCAGCGTCTGCCGCTGGCACGTGATTCGGGGAGCACATGAAGACCATCCTCAGTGTTCCCTGCTTCTGTCAAAATTCTGCAGGAACTGTTCTCAACACAGCCACTGGAAAGAAAAATAATAGGCAGCTCGCAGGCTGTGTTGTTATTATTCAGCTGGTATTGACTGGCAGTACCAGGACACTGCAGAACTGCCTTTCTCTAGCTGTCAGCCGATCAGCTGTGACAGCCCTAATAATGGTTATGTCAGGAGGCAAGTAAAGAGATGCCACAAATGGATTGCACGTGTATAATTGCTTCAAAAACAAATCTGTTAATAAAAAGAGACGAGAAAATTGACAGAAAGAAATGGCTTATTGCATGCTAATTTTCTCCAGCTTACATATTCCCTCTCTGTCTCTCATTTTTTTTTTTTTTAATTCAATTGGGTCACCACTTCTGTGGAGAATCGTGGTCAGAAAATTGAATATGGGGAGGAATTCTATACAATAAATAATTACAATGATGTGTTATTCCCAATAAGGATCAAGTTCAGGAAGATGGATTTGGCAGAAGAGCTGTTAGCTATCTGATGGCTTTTTCAGTTTACATTTACCCTGTTGTGGTACTTTGAGTTGTTATGCAAAGGAGAATTTGAATGGAGTGGCCCAAAAAGCATAAAATCTCTTGGCCTATGCCTTCAGAGGTCCTAAGATAGAGTTGCACCTGCGTTATCCCTCTAGAGGAAACAGAAGATGCTGCAAATTCTGTTCACAGAAATGGCAAAACCCACAACAGATGAAAAGGACTTTATTTACTCGGTCCACAACCTGTCAAGGTCCATATGGGTGTTCCTGAATTAAAATGCTTTGCCTTTTGCACTGCCTCAGTAAGATTGCTGGTGTACCTGAGCAGGGGTATTTACAGAGTGCTTGAGAGTTACTGTTACACATATCCGAGCAGCTGAAACCTGAGTCGTCCCAGAAGTAGGATAAGGGAGCCCTGTAGCAGAGAAATGAGTGAATATAGCTGATGAGACAATAAGGCTAGAAGTAAATAATTTGAGAAAATTGGACCAAATAATGGGATCAATGCTAAGCTTGATGAAGGCAATAGTTTTCACGTGACATTAGTGGAAGCAGCTGCAAGATGTATAAATACAAGCTCAAGAATGCCCATTTTAGTGCAAGTCTTTATTTTTTTGATGAAAACATTTAGTTATTTTTTCTAAAGAAAAGCATCTCTTTATCTGTATATGGGTGAATATATCTGTACTGCCCATACATATTTAGAGCCCCCAAAGTCTTTAAGCTGTCAGCTGTAATGTGAGTTGTTCTGGCTGCAGGAACAGATAGAAGCCCTGCTGAACTGGATACAATAATGATGCTGATGTGCAACTCAAAATTTCGTGTATCCTGCAGTAGTTTATTGATAGAGAAAGTGTATATGCACTGGGATCTAGATATTCAGGTATTTTTATGAACTTAGCTGACAGACATTTATTAAGTTCAGAGTTGCAGTCTGAGGTGTAGAAGAGTGTAGGTGAAAACGACCAACTGGAAATGACCTGTTTGGAAGAGGTGCAGACAGCAGTATGGTTGATTTTTTGGTTTATTTCTTGTCTGACATTGCTTATTGTGAAATTGAATGATACTGGAGAGTTTTAACCTTAATTTGTGCCTGTGCTGGCTTTCTAATGAACTCTTTTCTGTTGCATGAATCTCAGCATCTAGACTGGTCACCATTTGTGGCCTCAGCAGAGAGCCCAGGAGTTAGATTGCTTCAGGCATGAGGTTTGGTCCTTCAAAGCAGTCTAGTAGAGCTAGACAAACTGCTTTCAAGGAATAATTGACTCTAAATTTTCTAGCCTATGAGAAAAATCTCAACTCAAAGTGACAACCCAATCCCCAGAAAAGTTTGTCTAAGTGATGACTAGGGCTCATTTAGAACAGTGACGACTAGACTGAGATTTCAGAAAGGTGGTCTTGACTCCTGGTTCAATCAATTCTCAGTCTGACAGGGTCTCCATGCTGTAACAAAAAAAAAAAAAAAAAAAAAAAGAAAAGAGGTTTTGTCTTCAAGATGCATGAGACCACTGCTGACAAGGAAGTGGACAGGTTTTCTGCCAGGTGGGCAGGTTTACTGAGCACTTGCAGAAACTCCTCGATTGTGTGCATTTTGGAGTGTTGAAGCAACCAGCCCAGAAATTTCTCTAGTACTTACTTCATGCTACAAATACAAATTTCAAAAAAAGTACCTGGGAAACAGTTATTTTCAGGTTTGTTGGAGATATTACAAATGGCGAATGATAAGAGCAGTAATACAACCAAGGAAAGTGGGACAAATATGAAGAAAGATTTGAACAATATTCTTTGATATTATTCATTTAACAAAGAGAAGACTTGTTTCATAGATGACTCCTGTGGTCTGTGCTAAGGCAGTTCATGGCATCATCAGTTTTCACTCTTTTCCTCGAGTTGTTCGGGGAGGTAGCATTTAAAGCACATTATTTAAGTACAATGCATGCTTCATATTTATGCTTCCCTTAATTAAACATTCTGATCCATGGTTTGGGGTTCAGGAGAGCAGCCACGGCATGAGCTCTCTCTGCTTGAGCAGTGATGAGCAAGTTGCTGTACATGACAGCATTTCATCTCTGTATGGCTGGGGACAGTAATGCACGAGCAGCAGGCGAAGGCATTAATCTCCTCAGCTATCCAGAAATGAACTGTCATGTACAGCAACTTGTTCTCTGCTCTCACTGCTACCCAGTCCCCTCTCCTTCTGCGCCCAAGATCACCTTTGCATACATTAAGCAAGTTGTTGGGGTAATGGCAGTTTTCCTCCTGGGAGCAGCGGACTGGGGCAATATGAAGCCAGGAGGTGCTGCAGTCCACAGGGCCAGGCAGTGGTGATGGTTGTAGCAAGTACAGAGGTGTTGGGGATGGCACAGGATATCTGCTTTCCACGCCTGCAGGTCACAGGTTTGAGGGGTGCTGTGCTGGAGATCCTCAGGACTTGAAACAAGCTGACGTGCGTGGGGTGATGGAAAAACAGACTGGTAATTTGCTCTCTCTGAAGCATTCGAGTGTATCCCCAGTACCTTGGCCCATTTGCTCCCTGGCTTTTGTGTAAAAGAGTCTTTTCCTAGTTGACTTTCAATGTATTTGAGTTTCTGCTCACCTGGCCAGAGCGTAAGCTGTCCTATATGGGAAGGAGGATCCTGGAAGAGAACAAGTCACCTAAAAACCAGGCCCTGCTGTGAGTAAATCGTGCAGAGCGCTGTAAGTTCAGCATATTGGCAGAGATTAATGCAACAGTTGGGCATTTTTTGGAGGGGGGATGCAAATTCAGGTTAATTTACAGTGGTGGGAAGTGCTGTGCTCTGTTTAGTGCCAGTAGGGTGACAGTGTATTACATGTTTCCCAGGAGCAGTTACAGCAGAAGTAGGCTTGGGAAAGAAGGAACTCAGCTTATAGAGATTTTGTTCATTAACAGAAAGATACAGCCCAGATTCCTGAGGCAAAATACTGGCAGTGCTGCTCATACAATACCTGTTTTCGGCTGTGTGTGAGTGTGTAACTGTGTGTGAGTGAGTGGGCATTTTGTGTGAGTGAGCAAAATGCTGAGAGTCTTGCCCATACTCTACATGTTTTCAGCTGTGCTGTAATGTGTTTTGGCATCAGCACCGAGTACAGTGGGAACCCAACCAAAACACACCCCTCGCTTTAAGTATTACTAACGAGCTTCTGAGGTTTCTTCCATACAATTGCTACCCAAATGCACAGCTGCTGTTTTATTTTAGATATTAATTTGCTTATGTGCTGTGATTTTGCCACTTAGAAGGAAATGTGGCTTGGAGAATGAAATGGAACCATTGCAAGTGACCTTTTTGGTGAAAACCTCCACTTACTGTGGCTACCAGTTAATTTTATGTGTTTTCTATCCCTTCTGCCCCAAGCCTAGTGCAATCACAGAATGTGACCTTCTACTATATATTTGGATATGTTTGATTTGATACTTCTGTGGTTTCCTGGTCACAAATTAGTAACCTGCTGGATGAGGCTACCTTACTACTACCTAACCCAATTTTGCCAAATGAAGAGCAGAAAAAACTGTTTAAACTAACTGGAGAATGACTTTAAACTGTTGTCTCTGGTTAGACACCAAAATAAAGCAGGACCACCTCTTCCCTTATGCTAGAATGTCATTACTTTTGCATAGATGAGAGGATTTTGCTTGAATGTGGATAAATTAGATCTGTTGCTAATTATTCTGAGAGTTTAAAAGTAGGTCCAGCTATTTGGTTTTGCTGTTGGCTTTTTGTGAGGCCTCTGTCCCCTGTTATTCTATCTCCACTTAGTGGCCATTAATCTTTACATAAGGAGATTCCTGACCAGTCAGGTTTGCTGCACTTAAAAAAAAAAAATAATGGGAGGGATGTGGATTTAAAAAAAAAAAAAAAGGATAGAGAGCCAAGAGGCAAGAAAGAAGATAAAAATGGGGGGAGAAAAGCCATGACAGAAAACCTAAGAAAAAGGATGAAGAAAGAAATGAGAAAACTAAAGTGGAATTGAAATATGTATGTTTTATGCTCAAATCAGTCAGATAGCTTAGGTCTGTGTTTCTGTAGTGATGGTGTTTATGATTAGAACTCGACAGATTCAGCTGGGGCTGGATATCAGTTTCCTCACAAAGGCTGGGGATGATGGGGAGGGAGATTAGAGCACTGATTCATTGCTCCCTAGCTTTGAGCTGACTTGCTGAGGAGTGCTGAATAAATAAATATGATACAGCCACACAACACATGCCCAGCAAAGCCTACAACTTAATTGCATTTCCATTATTCCTCTCCAGTGTTTCTTTTTTCTTTATGTTTTGGATTCATTCATTAACACCGCTGCTCTGTCTTTTTGAGTGCAGATCTGTATTTTAAAAATCAAAACCAAAGGAATCTATTTGCTTCTTGTTGGGGCAAGGCTCTAGCACAGACAGCACACTTGCTCGTGCTGAGGGAGTTGAGACCTCAGAGATTTACAGTTTTTGGACTAGACTGAGATGCAGACAAATGCAGTTTCTTGGAATAATCTGCACCATTACTGAAAGATACCGCTTTCTTAGGCACAAGGGAGTCCACAACAGGTATAAATGCCTCTGTGTCCCAGTCCAGGCAATGCAGATTTAAGAGCCAGTTTGGCTAAATGCTGTGTTCCTTCGTGCTGTGCAGTGTGTTGTCTCCTGTGGTACCTGCGAGACAGAGGTGGATGTCTCTCAGTGTTTCTTATCCCTGCTGCTAGAGGCCGTCGAGCCAGAGAGATTCCAAGCGCTCTTTCCCTCTGTTTCTGCTGTGTGCTTTCAGCTACTGAAAGACAATGCTGTTATTTTCTGACCTGTGCTGGGAGTTTCAGAGTGCCTCTGCTTTTGTCCAAACCAGTTCACAGCACTGTTGAGAAACAGCAATGTAACTTAGTAGCAAGGCTTTTGTTTTGTAGGATCTGAAGCCCCACTTCCAGTGGCATTTTCTGTTGGCATCATGTTATCAGAAGATAACAGTTCCTTACATTAAAAATGGATGTAGCAGACAAGGAACAATCCACAGATAAGGGAGGGAAGCAAGTCAGCATGTGATCCATAGATTCAGGGGTTAAACTTCAGCTGCTGGTCTCTGAACATTCACACTGTCTTTCCATAAAACTTCAGTGCTGGATCTGTTCTCAGCACTTTCTGGGTATTTCTCTACTTTAGCTATCATTTCCAGTTGTAACTTTGATTAATGAGTATTCAGAAGACTTCCTTTTCTTTTTTGCCCCCTCATTTTTCTTGCAAGTGTCCATGGAGTGAGTTTGAAAAGATTTGGAGGCAAAGGGTAGGGTGGTGGCTGGGAAGGGTGGCCATGCACTTTGCTGGAGTTTTACCTGCTGGGATTCAGAAGTCTGATGGCACATGTCAGAGCTTCCCTCAGGCACTGCACACTTGCTGTCTGGTCACAACAACTTCTGTTTGAGCTGTCCTGGGCGCTCCTGATGTTGGAAAGGATGATAGTTCATAGACTCTTAAGCTAAAGGCTGAGTTGGAGGCACACCAAAGCCAGGAGACTACTGTCTAAGGTTTCTCTTTGAATGCTAAGATTTTATTGGTTTTTAATTGCTAGAGAGCTTGTGAGTAAGAAATCAGCAGGACTTAAGAAATGAGTGTGAATGAAATTAGTCACTGCAAGGGAAAATTGCCAGTCTGTAACCAATTTCTGAAAGAACTGTGTGGATGCAGACTGTTTCTGTAACTCATATGAGAGGGACTGTAGTGCAGTTCCCCTCTGTGGGCCCTGTCTATCATAGTTTCCAGCTTTAGAAAATGATAAGGTGGGTGTTAATGCCAATGAACTTGCAGCATTCTCCTTCCATCCTCCTTCCTTTGCTGAGTCTACTGATGGTAAGGGTAGAGTGGTAAGAGGAGAGGATATGTTCACCTGCAAATAAACCTGTGCTCAATGAGATACCCTGTCCATGTGTCTGCTCAAATAAGCACGCTCTGAACGGAGGATGATAGCTGATTAAATCATCCTGTATGTTTCCAAAGCAAATAAACCTTTTTTTGCTTTCATTTTCCCTCAGAGGGAGGAACGCCTTTGATTATTTTGTATTAAGATTTGGTTGAGCAGCTCGTTATTAGCGTTATTAGTATATATAGCACACACAATCTGTTGGTATTTTCATGATGGAAACTATAATATTCAAGTGAACCAGAGTTTTTCATCTGCTTACAAAGTCTCATGTATTTACAAAACCAATTGCTAGTCAAAATAAATAAATAAATGTCTGAGTCATATTTCTGATCCTAGGCAATAATCTGTGTTTTTCCATCTGGCTCTGTAAATACCTGGGTGTTTAATTCAATAAGAAGATATTTACTGTTTCTATTCTTTTTCTACTTCTTTTAAAGATTTTTCCCCTTTTCTACATCTGGTGTTCAGATTCCCAAGTTCCTCCTCTTCCTTTCCCCTTCTCCCCAGAAGCTCCTGCTTAGAATTTAGCTAATGGATTTCTAATTAAGTTTGGACTTCTGCTGGGATAAATCAGCCTCATACAACATAATTTATGGTTCTTGAAAAATTTGCTATGGATGAAATTACGTAACCAGCACCAGGCAAATAGTAATTTCATTAAGATCCATGAGAAGAATTAGTGAGTGTGTAGATATTCATGAGGACTAATGTTAGTCTCAGGACAGCAGGATTCCCCTAGCCCACGGAGAGAGCGCTTCGGAACACTCAAGGCCAGCCCCCGATCCATCGATGCCAAGAGAGACCAGTGGTAAACTTTGCATCAGCTCCAGGATAGACAGACTTTGTTCCCTACTCATTTTATAAACATAGATTTGTTTGTGATCCTGTGTGTAACTCTTGGTTGTTTAGCAAATGATACTGGCAGGTATTTTGGAGGAGTTTTGAAGGAAGCATCTGAGTACAGAGCTGTTTGCTCAGTTTGAAGGTAGTGAACAAAGAGTGCTACCTATTAAGCTCCTACATCCACTTTGCAGAGGGGACCCTGAACCTGACAGACTAGATTTCCCCAAGGTTGCACAAGAATATCTATCCCCTGGGTCTCAGCTCAACACCTCAACCAGCTGGCCAAGTGACTGAGCTATTATTTTATGTATAGTCAAGTGTCCTGCGTTTTTCTGAGATGGAGTGACCCTGCTAACTAGATTAACTGCACACTTCAGATAGCTCATGAAATCAGGATCCATGACATCCCACTAGATCTCAGTTTTATTAATCATGAGGTGTTGCATCATCATGTTTTGATGAGACAAAAATGCTTTCATTGAAAGCATTACAAATGTGGGAGCAAAGCTTTGCTGCAGTTTTAATAATGGGAAAAGTAAGGATAAAAATAACCATTCTTGCTAGAAACAAAGGGTTGACATTTTAACCCTAACATACTGATGCAAGAAGCAAGCTTAATTATTAATATAAAATGACATAAAAAGCAGAGAAAGTGTTTGTAAAGTACCACGTTCAGTTACAGATCCTCACTCAAGGTAGCAGTACGGAGCTCCTTTTGTTGTGCTGTAGCCATCAACAATGCATTGCACACAGATTTCTTTCTATTAAACAAACTTGTGCTGTGTAATGTGATTTACCACTGGCCCTAAAATCCATCTGCCTGCGGCTGATGACTCTAGCCTGAGCTCTGTTTCCAGTACATGGTAGAGCCTTAAGAGCATGGGAAAAGGTGGGACCAGTTTTTCATTTGGTTATCGTGTTTGGGACACCACATTCGGACTGTTGACATAGCAGTCAGACTTGAGTCTGAACTTCTAAAAATGTGTACGGAGTTAATTATCCCTGGATTTTTCCTGAATTGTATGCTTTGGACTATACCCAGGAAACTTGTTTCCGGTACGTGTTGAGAATATACTTTATGTGCTGTAAAATGCATTCTACCACCTAACCACAAAGGTTGTGTGGTCTTGTAAAAGGAGTTTTTTTTGTGCTATTGTAACAGGCACCTTCTTTCATGTTCATGTAAATATGGCAGGCTCTGTCCTGTGTGACAAAGAATGCCTGAAGGGGACTAGAGAATGAATAGGTTTTACAAAAAGTATTTTAGCCTAAACCTTGTCCATCTTTAATTAGTTATCAGGGTTAAAGGAGGGGTCAAGAGCCTGGAGCTGCTTCAGGACTAATGTGTCAAAAGGAAGTGAAGCCTAACACTGAAGAGGAAATGATGCTCCTCAGAGGTTTCATAATTTTTGACCTTGTGTCAACCATTATGACCACTAATGGCAGCTGGGGCAGAAATGGTTCAAATTAGACTTTGCTTTGCAGGTGGTTAGGAGGGGATCCCATGCCATCACACAGACCCTTCACAAGCTAGAATCCAAAATGAAAAATGCTTAAGAAGGAGAACACAAAACCTTGTGAGCTGACACTGAAATTTCTGTGCTATTCATATGTTGCATCTGTATCAGAGAAGACACAACTAGCAATAATAGGCTTGAGCTCTACAAGCACAGCCATATCTAACAGGAGCTGTGTTAATTTTCCCATTAGATTAAACGCCTGTAGCTCACACTTACAGAATACGGTGTGTGTGCTCCGCAAAGTAACACTTCCACATTATTCTCTGTGACTTTGTTACATGTTGGAGTAAGGAGATAAAGTTCTGGAGATAGTATGTAACCCAGTTGTTTTTTTTTTTTTTAAAGCATGGATATTTTATTAGTTTTAAACAAATCATACATTAATAGAATAGTTTAGGTCTGAAAGACCTCTATGATCAGAGAGCCCAGCTGTTAACCCACCACTGCCAAAGCCACCACTAAACCATGTTGCTAAGTGCCACATCTACACGTCTTTTAAATATCTCCGGGGATGGTGACTCAACCACTTCCCGGAGCAGCCTGTTCCAATGCTTGACAACCCTGGAAGTGGAAGGAGAGAGCAATCTTCCACAGGATAATCACCATTAAATGTCACTGATGTCATCTGCTGTTTGTCAAGCGTTTTATTTTCAAGCGCTGTACTTTTGAGAGCCATGGCACAGGAACTGAGCCAGCCTTATCCGGTAGCTCTGTACAAGCCCAACGAGTTTCCATTAGAAGTAAGGAATATTTTGCAAAGAGGGATGTGACTGCTGGTACTCAGGGCAGGGCAGCAAAGAAAGGGGGCCTTTGCCTCTTCACTTTACATCTCACGCTCTCAATGCTCACAAGTCAGCCTCACCCCCTGATGATTTGCCTCCAGCCTTTTTTATCTATTTGTATGGTTAGGCAGACTCACAGTAAGCAGTGCTTGCAGACTACCGCATTAGGTTCCCTATATTGACAACAAGTCTCTTAAACCTTGTTGCTCAAAGAACAGCTTGGTGCTCTTCATATGTGACAGAAAGTATTTTCAATTGCCTTGCGTGAAATTGTACCATGCTTTGTCATTTTCCTGCGCTGAATCCAATGCTAATGAGTACCTCAGCCATCTCTTGCATGTTTAGGCAGCAGCTGGTAGTCTGACAGAGTTTTGTCTCAGGGCAATGGTAACATTCTGGATACAGAACCTTAAATGTCACATCTCAATATATACCTGCAGGTTTTGTCTTGAATTAGCATTGGGAGGTATAAAAAATTTCCCTCTGTTACAGCGCACTGGGAGTTTTGTTTTCAATTTTCCTCTCATTTAGTCGATGTTAAAGTTTCAAAAGAAGCAGAAACTTGAATTATAATTATGAATTAACCAAAGTGGGGGAAGATGCCTTTTTCCCCAACAGTAAGATACAACTTGTAAAACTCTTTATTAAAGGTGGTACAGTCAGTGTTTCCCTCGTCTAGATGTGATTCTCCTTTCCCTTACTCTGATGCAAATCAGATTTGACTCCACTGGAATTAGCTGTTGATTACCAGCAGTGCAGTTTACCAGGGGAAGCCAGGCAAGGTGTATTCCGAGCACCGGGCTGAGAGGAGGAGGTGGCACTATCAAAGCAGGGGAGATGGAGAACACACCGATTGCTATAGGCAGCCTGGTTGCACAGTGTCCACATTGTCTGTGACCGAGTGATAACCATTTATTCTTTCATCTTCCTCTGCCCTTGGCTTTATATCTGAGCATGCAGCATTCACATCAAATAGGAGCACAGAGAGAAGTGCTCAAGAGGAGAGGGTTCCACTACCCACAGGGCACCAGCAGCCTCTCATTTGGCTGCTTTCTTTGACTGTGAAACCTTCCTGCTTTTGAGCTACAGCTCCCAGTCCCCCAGTCTAATGGCAGACTGTGCACTGCTGTTAAAAGGGAAAAGCATGGTGTTTTCTTCTCCCCTTCAGCTCTTCACAGCCGTCTGAGAAAGGCTGGTCAGGGTATGGTGGACATAACAAGCACGATTTCTGTATTAGGTATTTTTAGGCTTATTTATTTAGGATGGCCCGTATAGTAGGCCTGTCCCCAAATAACAGAAACCTCCTTAATGAACTCTTTAGTTGAGCTAATAATCCGGTATTTCGGGTGTCTGAGATGCCCATTATCTGGGTTTTTGAAAGGGCTCCAGGCTGGTGCCTGTGGCTGACCGTGGATCAAGTATTGATTCCTGTGCTGCTGTGAAAGTTCCTTTTCGGCTAGGGGTACAAAAGGACAGGAAAGGATGTGTTTGGCTTTTCCTTGATGTTCCTGTGTTTGAGGGGGAGACTTTTGTCCAGCAAAAAGTCTGATGCATGCGTAGCCACTCAGTGGATATGTTCTTCGTTCTTTAAGTGCATGCAAAGCTTGGGTTTGACCTCCTGGGGATGTGCTGTTATGCTGACATGTGCTAGGAGAGTCTTCACGGAGCTACTGCAGGTGCAGGGAAAGTTCATTCCTCTTTGTGGTCTTTATTTATTCTGTTTCTGGACTGAAGTCACCCAAAAAAGATGTACATTGCATGCCCTATCGATTTCTCTGTCGCTTTTCCCAGACTGTGCCTGCACTCTGCCTTCCCTGATGAAAAGAGCATTTAATTTTGTGGGTGCTCAGTAAATCTGAGTCAGAAATTCCCTTGACCTTGCTCCCAGGAGGGTCCAGCAAAGTTCAGCAAGGATCTGGCTTGTGGGCTGCCACAAAACCAAGCCTCATCTTTAGGCACATAAAGGCCAGCAAGTGAATTCAGCTACAAGCAAGCGGATGCCAGCCTCCAAGGCTGGCCAAATAATTTGCTGTTGCAAAATTGCAGTCTTCCTGGGCTATTCGGGGATACCTTCCCCTTTTGAGGTGCTGAAGAATAAGGAGTGATTGCTTTATTGCATGCTCACCTCGCCATCAGCCAGAGGTAGGGCTGACAGAGGGTAAGTGCTGAGAAAGCCGCTCTCCTCCTCCCCAGGTCAAGGCAGGAAAATGTGCTTTCTCTTTCAGGGCACAGGCTACACTTTGCTGTGCCCATTCTCTGTCCCTGTGTGGTCTCCAGGGCTGAGGCAGGGTTGAGAGGCCCTTTTGGTATGGAAACTATTCATAAGTGATTCTTAGAAAAAGTCCCGTTTTCTCCCAATTTTTATTCAACTTGGCCTAATGTTGGATTCATAGCTCCGTGGTGTTATGGGTCTCTGAGGTGGAGGTAGGCTCTATGGCATACAGTATTTTCTGCTTCCTTGCTTCCCATTTGGTGGCACTGCACGCCCTTCCTAGGAGGATAGAAAACCCTGCGAGTAAAGGACTTCCAGCCGAGCAATTTTCCCTTCCTGAAAGAGTGTGCACTGTAATCCAAACCCTTGCCTCCATCCTGATAAGCTGTCTGGCTGAGCTAGCACCTGCTGTTAATTTCACAGTAAACAGTACTTGTTGCTCTGGAAAGCTTTTTAATCATAACATTAAAACCTGAACAGAAATCCCATCCATACAGTGAACTCCAGCTGCCTTTCTTGCAACGCTCGGGGAATGATCTTGCCGAGTGATGGGCATCCAAATGCAAATAGAATTAACTTTGCAGCCATTCATTTTAAATTGCTCTTGAATCATTCTGAAGTAAATTCCATTTGAGAAGAATTTGCTTCAGGTCTCACATGAAGAGATAATGGTTCAATATATTATCATCTAAGCAATAATAGTTCAAGTCTCGCAGTTTGGATATGTACTGAGTTCTATGCTGGGTTGATGAGAATTAAAGCTTCGTATGTAGTAATAAAACTAGTGATCTAGAGATTAATAGATTGGTGTACGGAGCACAATATTTTCCTGCCACAGATTAGAGCAGGGATACTAATCCATAAAAGGGGAAATATACCATTAAATCTCTCTTTTCACTTGTTATGCATGGAGAGCTGTAATATGTACACTTTTACAGGCAAATGCATGAAAAGAATAAAGTCCTTTCCTAACATCAAAAGGCTCCTGACTTAGGCAAAGATTTGTTTTACCCTAAAAGAAAACTGAACTAAAATTAAGCTAAAATCCCTGTATGTGACAGCCCATGCCAGATTGTATCAGTGCTGATCTCAGTGGCATTTCTCCTGTTCCTGTAGATTTGCATTTGACTTTGCTTTTAAAAGACATAGTTGTCAGATACTACAGACAATAAAAAAGTGTATCTGTATTTGGGCCAGCAACTAAAATAAAAATTCCAAATGAATTTTATAGATTAGAGTGGCTTTTAAAAATTTACTTTCTTAATGTGAATGAATTGCATGACTGGAACCAGTTTAGCAGTACCATTAATCAGGTCTTTTGTCTTGCTAATATAAATCAGTCAATAACAACAGATGGGCTGTACACTTTATTATGTGAAAATAAAGATGAATGTGACATACTGCAGAAGTAAACTTGCAGCTCAAAGTTACTGAGCACAGAAGGGGATTTGTTACAACAGAGGAGAACAATGTGTGTCTTGTGTTTGCGTTTGATCAAGGTTGTAAGGGGAACTTGCTGCACATGACATTGGCATAATGATTGGAAATCAAGTATGTGAATTTTCAGTGTTTGTTTGTATCTACACTCCCAGATCACTCCCAAATGGTTTAATTAGCTTTTTTCCTCCACACAAAAGGAAAAAAAAAAATGTCTAACTACTTAGGAGAGTTAAATAAGAGAGTTATAAAGTTTGCGGCTTTGTTGCACCATTGGGAGATGAACATTTTAAATAACTGGCGATAACCGGCAGGAAGATGCAGATCAAAGTCTCAGGCAAGATTTATCCCCTCATATAACAATGGAGCACACAGTGAGAGGCAACCCCCATCCAAATTATAGAAACCGGCTCTAGAGGCCACGTGGTTATAACAAAATCATTCCTGAACAATCTAAGTCAGAGCTTGATTTTTGTATGGAGAGAGCAATGACTTGTGTTTAAATAGAGCTGGTCAGGAGAAACTGATGGAAGTGTTTATTCAGTTGTTAGAAATTGTGTCCTCATGAAAACATAGATTTGCTAGATTGCTTTGGTGTTACCAGATCTTGTTCTCTAAAGAACTGCAAAAAAATCCCAACACAGTCAAATGTCCTATATTGATGTTTTCTGTGTTGGATTTTTAGGAATATATTGCTATATAATTACACTAACGTTATAATTATGCTTGCATGTTGCTGCGAGCATTACAATGAAAGCACAACAGCATATCACTGTAATTCAAAAAATGAAGTGCAAGACTGGGCTCCAAGATGTGTGGTAAGGCTGATGGTTCAAAACCCTGTCCCAGACCAGCAGCTGGATTGGCTGACTGTCCTAAACCGTGCCACAGCTGTGACTGGTGCGATGTGCAAGCCGTCATGAGGGGATTTAAAGTTCTTCTTCCTCAAGAGATTCTCATTCTGAGAAGCAAGTCACAGCCCGGCACAGGGGAAAGGGGCTGCACACCCTCTCTACCTGTCAACCACCGTCCTGCCACATCAGCTGCTGTGCCTGGGTGAGAGGGGACAGGTGCTTTTCCTCTCCGCAGCACCTGACCCCGTCTCTTTGAGGGATGCAGGGAACACCAATGAACTTCCCGCTGTGATCCACACAGGCTGATTAAGCCACCTGTTACCTTTCAGCAGTGAAAAGCGGGAGCAAGGGGCCCTCAGTGCTGGTGGAGGTAGGACTAGTTTTGCAGTGGGATTGCTATTTTTTCTGCCAAACCCAGTCATGGTGATAATCTATATGTTCCTCTTGAGAAACTGCTCTATAAAAAACCACCATTGTTGCTATTAACAACAGCAGTACGAGGGCAGGGATTGAATGAGCATTCTCAAGTTTAAAAAGCAAAAAAAAAATCTTTCTTAGCCTGCTATCTTAAATTTTTTCTGAAAGTGACGGTTTTAAATGCCAGTTTCCGGGGATATGGCAGCCTTTGAGCACTATTTGTGTGACAGTTTGTGAATGGTTTCCATCTATATCCCTAACATTTAAGAGCGGTTCAGATGCCTCTTGATAGAAATGAGAAAGAGTGCGGAAAAATAAAGCTGAGCTTTATTATTGTTCAAGAAGAGTAAGGAGGAATCACAGCAAGAAGACAGTGAGAAAACAGGCTTGTACCTGACTGTGGGATGCCAGGCTGGTGGAGAGAAGCAGCTATCACATCAATCAAAATGTGAGACTAGATTGTAATGTACTGGGCAGTACTTTGAATACATAAAAATAATATTTAAACTTTAGAAGCAGTTACCTTCAGGAAGAAAAGCCGAAACCCACACACGTTTTCCAGACTGATTAAAAAAATAATTTTGAAAGCCACCTCTTTTCATTTTTGCAGCTCGCTGATCACTCTTTTTAGACTTTCTAGTTATCTTTGATAAGGTGCAGTTAATTGGTCAGGCATTGTAATTATTGCCTTTGATAATGTGCAGAAATGTAGTGGTGAAAATAAATACATTTGTTCTTCCAGTCACCAGAAATTAGTGAAGCAGTACTTGTTTAATTATAAAACATATGTGTGCTTTGTTAGTTTCCATCTGTCTGCTTGCTGATTTGCAATTAAATGACCAGAAGAAAAAGATACGTCCTGTGGCAATTCAGGGGAAATGATTCATCTCTAATGTTTCTGTGTTGTGGATGTCTACGGAGCAGCGTGTGGGAGAGGGAGAGGGGGAGAGGGGACGTGTGCATGGAAGGGGATGAGGAATGCCAAAAAGCCTCTTGATTCAGTTCAGACATGTTTCATTGTCATGAAACCAAATGAGGACTCCCATCAACTTACTGTAACTCATCTTTCCTTTTGGAAAAAAATGGGGAGTAAAATGGAGCAAGGAAGAAATCCCTAATGAGGAGAGGAAAAAGGATTGCAGAAGAAGGGGGCTGGTGTGGTCAGAGTGAAAAGGAAACTGCAGAAATAAAAGGAAGCATGGCAAAGTGATAAAAAATTAAATTTAATTTGAGTATCTGGAAATGATTAATTGGAGATGGAAATGGAAGTGTTATAGTGGGTCACAGATTTTCCCTTTGCTAGAAAAATGTCAGGCCTTATTTATGGGCCCTTTTTTCTATCTTTGAACCGGTTCACTTCTATTAATTCTCAGGGAGTGATGCAGTAGTGAGTCAGGCCTGATACTCCTTATAGAATGAGACACCGAGAAGGACTGGAGTATTTTTAAATTAATATGGGGGGGGGGGAATAAAAATAAAAAATAAAAAAAGTGAACATATGTTCTGTTCATAAGTAGTTTAGGAGGCTCACAAAATGCTTTCCTCTGTAAGGTATTCCCATCACTGATAAAGACATGCAGTCTACCTTCATACAGTTGTATGGATGGGTACCTTGTTACCTGCTTCCCCTCTCTCCTTCACGTGTCCCTGTTCCTTCTTGTCTTTCTGAAAATCGGTATCTGGAAGGTGAGTCGTGCCCCTTGTAATTCTGGACACGGCCTGCACAGGGAAGTCTCAGGTTCGGGGAGGGAGCCGTCTGACATTTCATCTTCATGAAGACTGGCAGGGAGGAGAGAGCCAGCCAGTATTTTCAGTTGGGTGTTCCGTGGCGTTTTATTGATCGGCATCAGCGTCCGTCACTAGGTGTAATGATAACTGCGTCAGAGGCAGGAAGGGGAGATTGAACGAGGCTTTCAGAACTGCCAGCTCGACGGTGGTGGATGTGTCAGGAGTTGGGGCCCCCCCACCGCTTTGCTGCTCGGAGCCTCTTGGATGTTCTTGTGCTCTGATGGCAGGTGGGGAGGGAGATGGGGAGAGGCTTATTCTCCGCTGAATTTGGTGCTGTCTGATGTGGAAGACTTCCTCTGCACAAAGGGGCAGAGGGGTTGTAAAAGAGGATTTGTGAAGAGGGAGGGAGAAAGGAAAGTAGGCACATTCGGCGTTTTCAGTCTTGCCTCCCGCACGATGGATTGTTTTCCTCCTTCTCCAGACTTCTTTCATTGACTTTATTCTTTACCAGCAGCACCTGAGAGGTGCAGAGCTTCCTTATGTCAATAGCACGTGTCCGTGTTGGCCCAAAAAATCACCATGTCACAGCTGCCCTGCCCCATGTCCCAGCTCCCACGTCCTCTCTACAGCAAGGACTGCCCAGACCAATGTGCTACAGACAGAGTAAATAAAGCATAGCTTGGCACCTTCATTAGCAGTCTTAGCAGGAGAGTCAGAGTACGAACAAACAGGTGCAGACTGGACTTGAATTTAGTCTTTTGCCCTTAGAGCAGATTTCAAATTGCTCATCTGAAACAAACGGTGCTATTTCCTATTTGGACCAGCCTCAGCTGGCAGTAGCTATTGCACGCACCTGATTACGCAGTGCGATAAGTCACTATTGAAAATGTGACCTTGAAGCCTCCGAAAGTTTCTATTATTTCTCTTTATGGTTCTGCAGGCAACTCTCCCAAGCACTAACACAAAGCTTTATTGCCGGTATTGCCGATGATGGCAACAAAGCACTGATCCCAGACTGTGAACGTGCACATCCCTGTCACATCACGGAGAGGAAAGAAAGCTCAGGATGTAAAGAGCAAGTTCTTCAGTCTGGAAAAAGCAGTGCATCTAAGCCTCAGTTTAGGAATGCTCCTAAGATAACATTTTATTCAAAAAATATGCACATTTTTTAATTTTCATGAAGTTTTTGCAAGTGTCTGCCAGCTGAATTTTGGTTCTTTCATTTTTCCATTACAGATGACGACTTTTTTCACGAGCTTCCAGAAACTTTTCCATCTGATCCTCCAGAGCCATTGCCCCACTTCCTCATCGAACCCGAAGAGGCTTACATTGTGAAGAACAAGCCCGTGAACCTGTACTGCAAAGCGAGCCCAGCCACACAGATCTATTTTAAGTGCAACAGCGAGTGGGTTCATCAGAAGGACCATGTGGTGGACGAGAGAGTAGATGAAACCTCTGGTGAGTTTGTGTTATGTCATGAAGGGATGTGAATTAACACCGTTAATATCAAGCCCACTGCTGTAATCTAGCAGCTGTTTCATATGGCAGCTGCTCTTCTTTACTCCTGTTACAGCTGCGAATTCTGTATCTGGCATTACAAAACGTTCCTGCCGTAGCACAGAGGTGGTGTCTGCATCCAGGTCAGTTGGTGAAACAGGAGTGTAGAGCACCCTGACCAAGCCTAAAACCAGAAAACCAGGAGAACCATGCACAAACAAAATGAAATTCCTTTCTTCAGACAGATCTACTCCCAGTTCACTTCCCTAGTGTCACAAATTCAGAGTGGTTGCACTGTGGTATTGTCACAGACCGAGAACCACATTCTCCCCAAAGTGTCAAAGAGCAATTGGGTTGTTACTAGAATGATGTTTTCTTGGGGAGATATGAGGAAAAAAAGGAGAACTTTAATCAGTTTTCAGCAAGAAAGAAGGAGAAAGCACACCTGGGCACACTTTAGAGCAGTGTATTGATCCAGAGCAAGCACCTGGCTGTTATTCATTGCACTTCTCTGCCTGCTCCATAGAGCCTGTAAGAAGGAGAGCTACAGTAGGTTAGCATCCTTCCTCAGTCAATACCAGAAATCCCACTGACATTCATGGAAGTAAAACAGGATCCTCAAAGCACAAAAAAAAAAAAAAAGGGGAGGTTTTAAAAACTTGAGTAATAAAGCAGTGTTTGGGAAGACTGGTAATCAATAGAGTCTGAGACACATGCAAGGAGAGAAGCAGGACTTACTGCTCTTTTGATGGCTCTGAGAAATAACTGGATACCAAGCGAGAAGGTACTTTCCATTTGGGAATTACACCACCACTTGGTCTAATTACTTAGAAAAATAACTCCACCAGATGTCTTGGAAGTCTCTTGTGAACCAGGTTTTATTTGTTTCAGCTCATTTATTTGCACAGAGATCAAAAATATAAGCTTTTCTTGGTACTCTCACTTTAAAAAGAGAAGGTGGGAGTAGGAAGAAAGGCTGTAGAAAAAAGTCTGTATTAGACTTAAGGCCTATGTATTCATTTGTTAAAACTGGCTTTTCCACAAGTTGACTGCAGGAGAAACACTAAAAAAAGAAAATTTCATGTTGCTTAATACATCTTCAGGGGTTTTTAATCTATGGGAGCCCAAGGGAGTGAAGGGTAAACAGAAGGACAGCTATGACTGGGCTGGTTTTTTAAGCTTTCGTGAACATCACCATTTAGAAACTGAAAATTTTTCACTACAGGTGAAATACTCATTCTCTTTTTCTCAAAAATATCATTGTGGGAAAACTTGGTGATGCCATAAAGCAAATTGCATTCTACAAGTGTAAAAGGCCAATCTTTAAAAGCAATGCATCAAAATATTTTAGAGGACAAATATTTTACATAACAAACAACAGCAATTATATGCAAATGAGAACCACATCCAATTAAAGATTAATATCCTCTACTGGAGTTGGGTGGAGGGAAGAGAGTGTCAAAAGCTGTGCACATCAGATTAACCCAAGAGCCACAAACTTAGTCATACTAATAGCTTGTTAAAATGAAACTGTCATCAAAACCCAAATTTGTCAGTCAGCCCGGTTGTTGCCAGAATATTGGTTAATGCATGTCACAGCTGCAGTGTTTGTGCACCTTCCTGTAGGCAGATTTGGAATCCAGGGCTCATAGCACATAATTGGTATAGAAATGGGTAAAGAATGTAATTAAGGTTATGGTAAAATAGTATTTTCTTTAAAGCAATGGAAGCTCAGGAAAATATATTCGCTGCAGATTAAGCTGTAGAAAAAAAATTGCAGGAGACAGTGGCTGTGAGAGTTCATTCTGGCACCCGAAGAAGGAGATATCAGCTTGGCAGCTTGCACCAGCCAGGCTGGCAGAGCCCTTGGACTCTATCACTTTTGATGCTATTTTGGTTTCTTTCGCTATTTTTGCCTAGCCAGTGCGGTTGTAACCTAGGGCACAGCAGTAATGACCGAGCTGCTCAGAGGGTGATGTAAGGATGGCAGTCCAAGCCTACACTGCTGCCGCTGCTGCCTGCAGCCTTGTGGTTAGAAAGGCAGGAGAAATTGCCCACAAACCAGATTAGGTCTAGACTTCGCATGGGTAACCTGGGGCTCAAAGGGATCTCACTTACACAGTGTTTCTGCAGGGTCAGTCGTGTAATCCCAGCGACTGAAAACTGTGTGCTTTCGTCTTTCCTGGGATTTTATTGTTCTTAAGTTCTGTTCTGCCTGCTTATGAAAAGACGATCGTGCTGAGGAGATATTCTGCTGCTGGGTTGGAACCAGGCTTTCAATTCTTTACATAGACAAGCAGAGCAGAGGAAAACAAGGCAAACAGACAATAAAATATGAGAGGAAAGGAGTAAAGGTCACTTGTGCTTTCTTTTCTAAAGGACAAGTAATCAGGAAGAAAGCGAACTAAAATACAGGTGTGATGCTAGCAGTACATCATCTTGGGATTGTAAATGATGCATGAAAGAGAGAAATAGGTTTTGATTTGCAAAAGATTATGTGTTCATGGACTTTGAGCCTGTGCCCTGGAATGAAATCTATGTAGAGATGATTAACTCTTCTCATAAGGCAAATTTGTTTCTGTCATTGATAAGAGCAGAGAAAACAGCACAGCAATAGCAATGGCACACAAGATGGAATTAGAGTGCAGCCAAGCTCTCATTGAAGAGAGCTGCTAGATAGAAATGTTGTATGTATTAAGGAGGTTATTTTTTAAGAGAGGAAAATAAATATTTATATAATTTTTCTCTGTATTTTTTTTTAACTTTGTGAAAGAGAGAAGGTACAAAATAAGAGTAATAGTTATATATACTTTGCACTGTGGGGTATTTTTAAACAGTGGGTAAAGCACTGCTGTAAAGAACATGCACAGGGACTCTGTGGGAGTTGTTGCCTTCTGGTTGGAGAGGATGAGAACCGTAATAGTGACAGGGTGTTCTAGTACCACTTTATTTAATTAAATTAGCCTGAAGAGAGAGCCTTGCAAAATATTTTACACAGATTGAGTCTGAGAAACCAGAGGCTTTACACAGAAGATCATTACATTCTGTTTTTAAATCCTCAGACTCACTGGAATTTTTCTTCTTTATGGAAAAAGCTGAGCGTTTTCATAAAGAAGTCAAATGGGGGCTTTGGAAATGTCTAGTGCACATCTTTGACTCTTTCAATTCCTGTGTATGTGAAATACAAGGCAGGGCATTGTCTTTTTTATGCCTTTATGTCTCTGGAATATTTTTCCATTAATGTAGAAAAGAATAAGAACACTGGTTTTAAAAAACAAAGATGAGAGTTCTTTTGAGGGAACATTTGATTTTATGGCTGACTGTCATAAAAGATAACGGCAACAAAAATAAAAGGAGCCCTGCAGAACTGATGCTTTTGGGTGCAAGAAAATTCCGTTGTTACAGGGCAGGAAGTTCAATAGCATCAATAATTGTTAGAGCAATTTGTGCACATTTTCCAAATTACTGTACCTCTGAAAATGACTATGGCAAAAGATTTTTTTACAATGAGGATGGCAAAACACTGAAACAGATTTCTCAGAGAGAAATCTGAGGTGGCGGATGCCCCGTCCCTGAAAATGTTCATGGCTGTGCTGGATGGGGCTCTGAGCAACCTGGTCTAGTTGAAGATGTCCCTGTTCATTGCAGGGTGTTTGGACCAGATGACCTTAAAGGTCCCTTTGAACTCCACACTATTCTGTGGTTCTGTGATTTTGTTTTGCATATGTGCTTTTATGGAGAAGTATTTTCCAAGACACACATGCTGGTTCTGCAGCGGTGGTAGAATTGTGAATGTATAGAAAATCAGTGTCTTGCACCCCTTTCATTTGTCCAGAGGGATTAAATGCTGCTATATCAAACCCCACATCCCAGTGATGTACAAGAGAACAGCAGAAAAAAATCTGGAGCTTTTTATTGTCTTTCCAGTTTGGATATGCATGGTAACATTTTCTCCTTGACTATTAAGGTGAGATGGTCTGTAAACCCCCTCTTGCCCTCTGCAATGCCAGGGACATATTCTTCTTCTCTCTCTTTCAAGCAACGAGAAAACATTTGTGATTCTTTAAGTGCTAATTAAATAGACATATTGGGCAATTCAGCCAGCATTATTGTTTGCCTACACTGTCTGTCTTCTTTTGCTGGGACGCATGGGGAGAGGAGGGCTTGGGGAGTTTGCTGATGACCCCCTCCTTTTGTCTGATTAAGAGGGTTTATCAAACTGCACTTGGAGTGGACAAATATGCACTTCTTTTCAGAAGGAAACCTGACTGCTTTGTTTCAGTTTCTTTACACAGCCACCACTGAGATTCCGACCCTTACCTCCCACCATTACCTTCCCCAATTAATAAAGTATTTTTGGATGACTTGCAGATTCAACGAAAGGAGACCGAGCTTTTGATGTAGGGTCAGCATTGATCTGACAAATAGGAGTTTGTTACCTTAAGCAGTGGGTTTGGCAGCCTGTCGAGGGAGTAGATACCCAGCTAGCCAAGTCTTTAATAGATCACCCTCTCAACAGAAAGATCAAGGATTGACATCTGCCCTTTTGCCTTTAAAACAGCTCTTACAAGATCCCGCAGCCAAGACAGCAGCGGGGAAACCTTCACAGTCACTGTGCTCTTCTGGCACCATGTACAGAGGCAGGAAAATCACTTCCAGCACAAAATGCTCTGTCTCTTCATCTTCCTCTCTGTACGCACATCTCGTGAAAGCCATTTATTTTGGTGTTTCTCACACCACATATTAGAAGGCTGCATTGCCCTAATGACAAAAGTCACAGACATTGCTTAAGCTGGGACTTCCGATTATACAACAAAGGTCATCATACAGCCTCTCATTTTGAGAAGTTGCCTTCGTTTGTCTTAGTATTTTTTTATAAAAAAGAGATACCATTATTTCTTAGTATTGCATGTCTTTAAATAACAGTGTTGAGGAAATTAATTTGGCAGCCCAAACACAAAGTTCCGGTGCCCCCAATCCCCAAGTAAGCACAGCTCAGGGAGAGATGTGGAGGGATAATATTTTACTCTTTCTTTTACCCCTAGATCTTCCTTTCCTTACAGCTACTTTCTTTCTCTGCCCATCTGTTTTACTTAATCTCTTTTGCTTCTTGACATGCTGTAGCCTCCTAATTCTCTGTATTATTTTTGAAGAATCCAAAAGATAAGGAAAAGGCTATTTTTCTGAGCGAATGTGGCCAGTGTCCCTGTGAACTTCACTGAACATATAACAAGTGATGCTGAATGCTGCAGTTAGACTTAGCCTGCAATATTTTGATTCTCTGGGGTAGAATACCTTGGGGTTATGTTAGTAAGGGCAGCCGCACATCATAAATAAGGATTGCTTTCATTCCGCCATTGTCAGAAGTCATTTTATTTTCCATTTATCATTGGATCAAATCCATTACAGACATCAAGCACCCATATACAAAATAATTATTTCTCAGCAACATATTGCCAATTTTTAGTTCTGCTCCTTCAATACTCTGCCCTAATCCAGCTCATTTCAAGGAAATTTAAAAATGTGTCTGAGTATCTCTTCCCAAATGCTCCTATTAATAGTTTTAAGATTAGAATTGATACTACAATCAGTTTTCTTCTGTAATTTGAAGTCTGTTCCCTCTTTGGAAGGTTGCTGCAAGTGAAACATGCTTATATATGTATGGTCTGGGGGGCTGCGGGTGGTGCAGAAAGAAGCACATAATTCTGTTTCTCCAAAGAACTGCAACACTCTGGGGAAATACAGGCTCTTTACTTCCATAAAATAGATGAAGAAACCCATGGGTTTTTTTCTCACTTGAAGTTTAAGTTGCAGACATTTTCTGCTGTCACTTGGGCCATCTTCTTTCTGCCTGTCACTCCCTGTGGCCTGACAGGCAGCTCTCCTGGGGAAGAGGAGCCCTGTGCCCATCACTGCTGCGAAAGAAGTTCTCTCTTCTCACAGATTGCATCTTCAAAATCAGCTGCTGGGAACGTGGTTTCCCCTCACCCAGATCTAGGGAATACCCAACGACAAAGCTGCTACAGACAATGTTTTCAAGCAGACAAAGTTTGCACTTTTATCTTGAGTAATTAGAGTATTTGGGTAGAAAAAGTAGCCATTTTGGAAGCATCAGAAGAAACACACAGAGAGGAAGAGAATCACCATTTTCTAGGATATACATTTAAAATAGTGGGGTTTTTTTGCCAAAGTAAGTGGAGAAATTGCTAAGGTCAGGACATACCTGAAGAAGGGAAATAAACTTCTGTAAACAGAATAAGACCACTGGACCAGATATTTGCTTCTGGAAGGAAATCTAACAGGCAATACCAAGCCACCCCCCAAGCCCAGGGAAATAATTTTTTTGTTTAGAGGCCTGCAAAAGACTTGAGGGTTTTTGTATTTAGACTCAACTGAATATAATATTAACTTACAATATGTGCATTAACATATCAATAATTTCTTATTTAATCAAACTGTTGTATGTGGGGGTTTTGTCCCTCTAAGCCTTTGTGGAAGGCTGCTTCCAGCCCTTAGACCAAGACACCTTCTTTTTGTGTTCATAGCCATTGAGACCTGCCTGTCCTTCTGCTACTGCTGCCCTTTCCAGCAGCTCTTTTCCGTGTGGGTGTGTGTGCCCAGCCACCTTTGCAGGCAGCAGCAGTGGACCTCACGAACCCTCCTGGTGCTAGGCTGACAGGGGCAGGTTCTCCCAGCCTTGCTCTATCCTTCAGGGTACTCAGGCATGCTAACAGGGGGCCCAGAGGGAGCTACTCTTCCTGCAAGTTAATCCCTCTCATGCTCCTCCTCTGAGTAGTGATGGGCCCCTGGGAAGGGTCATTTGCCCATTCCAGATTTTCTGTATATTGACCATGTATCTGTGCAAATCACTCAGTGTCTCTGTTATTTACCTCTGCAAAGTGCTTTGGGACCAAAAGATAAAAGCTTTAGGATATTTATTCATTTCTTATTGCAGCATTAACTTCCTATCTGCAGCTGTTTGCGTAATTGTCCTGGAGGTTTCCTGTGGGCTTCTAGAAAAACAAATCTGAGACAGGAAATAAAGTTATTTAAAATAATTAGAAGAGGAATATGGATGCCTGGCGCATTCGTCTGAAGCATTTGAGGATACTCCCCTGAATGTTTCCAGCCTACATCTTACCTCCTCCAAGTTTTTCCTTCATTAAACCCTTTGTTACACACTCGTAATCCCATTAATTCCCCAAAAGACATCTTCTGACATCAGTCCACCCACCACAGCTTCAGACTAGCCACAGCTTTGCACAGCAATGCTTCCTATTCCCATCCGTGTCCCCTGGCTCCTTTTGAGCCCTTTGTGTGGGATCTGGAGCCCCTGCGGCGAGGGTGGTCTGATGCCTGAAAGGCTCGTAAACGTGATCTTGATTTGGAAGCGAGTCCCAAAGCTTAGTCTCCATCCTGCACCCACTGGCCTAAATGGAAAACAGCTGTTTCTTGGATACAGTAATGGCAGAAAAGAAGAGCATGGTGGAAAAGATGAGCAGAGCCGAGGTCTTGTGGGCTGTCAAACAAAAGTTCTGCAGTCAGCAGCACCCTGGCAGGAACACTTGCATCCTGAAAGTGTATTTTTTTCAGTTAATTAAATATGAGAATGAGTAGGACTAGTAGATCTGTAGTCTCTTCACAAAAATACCTGAAAATACTCGGGGAAGTGGAAGGTCAAAATTATACCTTACTTTTTCTTCTATGCACACAAGTTAGAGTCTGATGCAGCCAGATGATCTGGCTGTAGTCTAGCGCTGTTTAGAGACGTTGGGGTCTTAGTGACTGGGCTAAACATGTAAATGTTTTCCAGACTCCCTTGATGTCTGTCTAAGCTTGTATCTCAGCTACCTGAGTGGTATCTTCTATGTTTTCCTCTATTAGCTCGTTAGGCAAAGAAATCATCGTCTGAAGAGTTCCTGTTCCTTAAAACTACATTGGAGAATTCCTTTCCTTTTTTTATATATTTTTTTTTTATATTTTATTTTAGAAAAAAGAAAGCATTTGTATGGAGCAAAGCTTTGCACATAGATCAGATTTAGCGAGGCTTTTTTTGCTGTGCAGGTAGGGTGCCAAATCACCGCTAACGCTGAAGGGAAAGAGAGGTGCCTGTCACACGCAGCTCTGACCCGTACAGGATCTAATTTTGTGCTGCCTTTACAGGTTCACTGCCTGTATTCATTTTGTCGTTCCCATGCATTCCCAATTTGTACATAAATGAGCAGCATGATGTGGTAAGTACCAGCAGAGCTGCCATTCACCTGCAAGGTTACGCACAGCTCTTTCTCCTCGGGTTTTGTTGGAACGCCTTTCACAATTCCTCATAACTTCTCATCCCCTTCATATTTTGATTGTAAGAGTAGAAAGCGAGTCTTTTGTCGGACTCTTCTGTCTCTTCTAACCCCTGAATACAAATCTTTAGGCCCTTGCAGCCTCTTCTATTTTTTGCTCCCAGGTTTTGATTCAGAGAGGATCTTGATTGGTTGACTGCAGTTTCTGGGTTCCCAGTGACTTGTATAATTATGTTTTTGTAATGAGTGCTGATGCTGTACCTGGGTTGGTTGCTGCACCCTCCTCTGAAGAGGAGTAAGGACTGCTAGCCCTGAGGAACAGCAACGCCTAGAAGTGGATCAGGCTTACTTTGGGCATTAGGTTTAGTGCTTTTGTTTTTCAGCTAAGGTGGAAACTAGTATTGTAATTCAGAGTTGTGGGTACCTAGGAAAGAAAGAGTAAAAGGAGGCAGCTAGAATTGCAGGAATACTATAGCTGGCATTTACTTACTTAGTTTAAAAGGTCTTTTTTTCACGTCAAAGTCGCGTGGATCTGCAGAGGAGCTTGCTTGCATCCCTGGTGCCCCCCACTAGCTGACAAGTATCGTGAACTGCACTGTACCCAGAAACATGTACACACCAAAGGACTTCTGTGACCACCAGGCTGCCTCTTTGCACGCCTTCCTGCCATGATTCCTTTGTTCACTACAAACTAAGAAAAACCTCCTGGTGTTCAGGAGCTGGTGTTTTGACTGCTGCCCTGGCACAACCCTGAAAACATGCTGGGTGGGGGAGCAGACAGTAAATTCCCAGAGCTTCATCTCTGTCTGGCGAAAGTCACTTCACTTGACAGCGCACTGGACAAAGCTGCTTTGAAAGCAGCTGCTAGCCTTTTTCTTCTTTTCTTTTTAGTTTTTTTCAAGATACCCAGGTCAGCTGTGAAATGCCATCCCCAGCATGCAGAACAACAATGGCAAAAAATGATGGGGGTCTTAAACTTCTCCCCCAACCTGCCGTTCCTGCACACTGCAGACTGAAAAAAAAATAGGGAAACTGCTGAGGAGGCTCCCGAGTGACCCCTTGTGTCACATTGAGACTGTCCTTGTTCCCACAATAGCTGCACCAGCCACTGAACTGTGTCATCGCATCAAGTTCACAGAAATAAGGCATTTTCATGTTGTCTCTGCTTCTCAAAACCATGCAGAGTGGACGTGGTACATACGTACATGTGCAGATGCATATTTTAGATCTGTAACGTGTGTAAGTCGGTAAGTCAGTAAAACAAACAACTTGATATATATTTTTATATATAAATTTACACACAAACCCATTTATTGTTCATTTCCCTGCCCCCTCCTCCACTATGCAAAGGGAATGTAAACAGGCTGTTCAAAATTCAGATGCTCTCGGTTGGCTTCCCAGATGTTTGAAGTTCAATAGATTTCTTTTTTTTTTTTTCATAATTTCCTCTGCTTCTTCTTGTGAAGTGCTAAACAACCATTATTTCTTTTTGCCTGCACATTGAGATTCATCTGTAGGCTCTAAACTGCCTCAAAAGTGCTTCAATTTTGCATGAGCACTAAGCTGGGGACTGGGAAGCATTACCCACTGCTGAAGGCCCAGATCATTAAAAAGAGCATGTAAATCCTCTGAACCAGAAATAAAAAGTGCACAGATTTTCTTTGTGAAGTCTCAACTGCTGCTTTAAGTAAAACACGAACCACTGGCATGTTTTTTTCCTGGCCCTTGAAAAAAACTAAACCAACATCTTTTCTCAGCTGCATGTTCCTCAATCAAAAGAAGGGAAGAATGGGCTATGACCCAAAAGCTGGAGCTGCTAAGAGCTCACACGCGTGCTTTTCTCTGTGGACAACCTGTCTTCTTTCCACTCCCTGTAAGTAGCACCAGCCAGGCAAGGAATTGTTTGGGTGTTGCCACTTGGGGTTTCTTAGTGTCATGATGGCTTTTAGGTCAAGATGCTTCGAGTCACGTTTGTTTCTGCTCCTAGACTTCAGCCTCTGTGAGTTCAGAAATTACCATGCCCATTGTTAAATGTAAATATATATTTGTTGGGAGGTTTTCTTTGGAGTCCTGCTACACTGGAGCTTATTGCTTTTGTTCCAGGAAAAGGGAAAAAAAGAATGTGGCAACTGTAGGCACACATTGTTCTATGTGGAAGAGAGCAATGAATTTTGGAGCAATTTGTACATATTTGCAAAAACTGCCGTCAACCAGAAAATAGCCCTCATTAAGAAACAAAGGGAGAGGTGTTTTTCTTTTGTCTCTGAATGGTTTATAGGCTGAGAACAAGCAATCCAATGCTGTTCTAAGGTATTAAACAGCCGTAGTTCGAGGGTGATGTAAAGCAATCAGCTGCCGAGGTTGGCCAGGGGAGGAGATAGCAGAGGGGCTCTTTTACCTTCTTCAGGGGACCAAACCCACGGGGCTGTACTGCCCACCCCCACCATGTTGGCAGGGACCAGGGCACACGGTTTGTTTTCCACCAGAATCCAAGAACTCTGTTTTGAAATCTTCCCTGAGTCTTACGCAACTTGGTCCTTCAGTTGTTAATGGGAAAAGAACAAAAACACCTTGTTTTCACTAAAAGAAAACAAACCCCAAACAGAATGCATGTTCTTTAATTCCAGTTCAAAGTGAAATCTCTCTGAAGACAGTCCTTTGTAATTTTTGTGTAAGTCAGTCAGTTAAAAAATATTAGGGGAGCTGGGATTTTAGCTTAACTCAGTACCATTAGGTGGTAATTAGATAGCACAGGTAGGTGATGCAAAGCTGTGCAAACTTGACATGGGTTTTAAAGCAATCTTGACTTTATTACGCTGTTGCCTTCACCTGTGTTAATTTGAGTTAAGAATATATCTGTTTCCTAAAGAGAAAGTTATGAAGAGACAAAAAATAGCTGGAAGCCTCTAATTTAAATATTTAAGCTAATATTTGTGGAAAATTGTTTGTGATCTTCACGCAGTCACCTCATATCTCCAGCCAGCCTCAATTTACAGAAAAGCAGTATATTGAGATAAAACCAGGTGTAGGCAGTCACAGTGTGAAGGATTACTGGGTATAAAAGCTGTTTACTCTTTTAAACTATCTCTGAATATCTATCTGTCTATCTGTCTTTTGTTAAGATTCCGGGTACTCTATATAGAAAATAAGCTATAGGCAAAGTGTGCCATTCTGCAATCATCTCAGTCCCATTATGGTGCACAAAATACATTTTTCTCAGCAAGAACTTTAATATTTGAAGCCGTTCTTCTTGTGCATAGCCTATTTATTCATTTTTAAACATCAAATTCTATAGCTTAAGTACTCTGATATATTCGAGTGGAATAACTCTCTGACTGTGAGGGATCCATCTCTGCAAGAGGGTAAATAAATTTAAATTCCTGCATAGCACTGATTTTTTTTTTTACCTTTGTAAAAAATTCATTTCACCAAGTAAAGCGAACAGACACAGGTTGTTTATAGCACCTGTGATGAGCAATTAAACAAATTGGACAGGTCATTCCAGACTATCCATAAGTAAAAAGATCATAATTCTTGGCTTTGGTCACTTAAATGTTTCTATTAAAGGTAAAAGGACAAAGGACTGCGTAAAAAGAAACCAATCTGTTTCCCTTTTATTAAATCTGTTTGCAGTCATACCACTTTGACTTACGGTCTTGGCCACTTTCATGAAGCAAAAACTATGCTACAGTTTTAGGTATTTTTAGGGTGATGCTTTGTTTGAAATCTTAAGACAGGTGAGGAATATGAGAACTGAAAATGCTTTCATCCTTTTTGCCAAACACTGTGGAGATAATCCATCTCCTCCTGAAATGATTGCAAAACTCTGACTTTCTTTTTGGTGTCAGGATTCTCCTTCCACCCTCATCTTGCACTATAAAAGTGTGTATACACACATCCTGCAAATCTGTCCTGACTGAGCAGCGTTCATAAAGTATCCCTTCCCACCCCTCTCCTACTGCTAATAGCCAGGAAAAGGGACTGTGAATCAGAAAGCGTGGCCTGTTTCAGGCTGGCACTGATTTATTTCAAGACTGCACAAGCCACCACACTTTTTGCCAAGTCTAAGTTGAGGACCTGAGCGGGGACAGACCGTGGCTTTATGAGTGATGTGCTGATTAATTTGATTCTATAGCAGCATGTTTTTCGTGGGTATGCAGAGGAATCTCCCTACCCCAGAGCTGCTTTGCTGCTAGCTCCCCCAAGCCTCTTCTACACCAATCAGAAACACTGTCCCTGCCCTCAGTGCCCCTACCAAGCAGTGGGAAGGGAGATTTGGGGTCTCAATCACTCGGGGGGGAACCTGGGCCTGTCTAAGCAGGGAGAGAACCAGCGGCACTGAATATCAGGTTTGTGAGGATGGTCTGAGAACTGACTTCACAAAATTGAATGTGCAAAGGGTTGCAAGTTACCTTTGTGAAAATGGGCTGTATTTCCATGCTTATTTGCAGTGGCTGCGATACACCTGCAGTCTATATGCAGGTATTACTGCAATGTCTTTTTACAGACCAGTAGGTCATAGAGTTCCATCTCCTTGAGAAATGTGTTCTTTGGCACATGTGATTACTATTTAATGAAATACCTTTTGGGCAAATGAAAGCACAAAAGCACAGGAACTGTTTGAACTCCTAGGTATAGAGAAAATAAACAAAGTATCCATGCAGTTTCTTAGAGTTTGTAAGTGCAGTTTAGTCTTGCGACTAAATAGTTCCTGTTTACTGTTCTGCCAGAGGGTTCAAACACATATCAATGCAGCACTTTCACCAAAATTGCTCTATCAAAGTCCTGAGGAGTATTTTCACACATCTTGGGTATTAATATCAAATGCCCAACAGTTATGACAGCCAAAATACGTCAAAACAGTTCCCTGGCGGAATGATGCCCAGTGAGGTGTAGATATTAACTCTGTGACCTAGCCTGACTCCAGGCTGAATAATTAGGTTTGATTAATTGATAATAATTTTCTGGTTTCCGATGTTTATGATGATCATTTATTGTCTTGTGCAGTCTTATATGGTCACAGAACCCTGAGACATTTTTGCTTCCCTAGAAAGAAATGAGTCTGATCAGCAAATCTGTTTCTTTTAAAATCATTGGGAAATTTGCCAATTACTTCAGTGGCTGCAATATGGAACCCATGAGTTATAATTGCAGTTATCAATAATCTGCCATAATATCTACAATTACATTACATTTGCATACATTAAAAAAGATAACATTTGTGCCTCTGAAGACCAGATAATCTACCTCACAGTTTGTGTAGCCAGCTAAGTTGAGCACTTGGGGACCGTGTGTATGAAGTGTGTCTTTGCTTGATTGTGTTTCTAGGATACAGTTATAATAAAAGACCATGCATATATGGCATTATTCCCTCTTCACACTTCCTTTTGCTCCGTGAGGGGTATTAACTTAGATTTTGATATACACCATTATATCAATATGTATATAGAGAGCTGGTGCCTCTCCCTGTGCTTATTGAGTGGCACACATTAGCAGTAGACAGACTGAGCAAGGGTCCTTGCACCCTCTGCCTCTCTCTGTCCATGAATCTCTCATGATGTGCAAATACAGAAATAAGTAAAGTGCTGGTTCCTTCTTACCCCTTTTCAGAGCCCAAGTTGTATTAGTCCCAGAAACACACTTATTTTCTTGAAATGAATGTTCGAATAAGCTGTGCTAGTAAGTAGGCAAAAATTGTGACTTATTGACAATCTACTTAATTCACTGGACTGGGGCATAGTTGCAGACCAGTTATGACAAATGCCGTGAGCCTTCTTTGTTGCTGTCTTTCATCCTGAACTGGACAGTAAACTGCTAGGGCAAAAGAATGTCTTAGACTGGTTGTTGTGCTTTAAGTCCAGCTGGCAACTGAGCTCCACACAGCAACTCACTCACTCCCCTGGTGGGATGGGGCTGAGAATCCAACAGGTAAAAGTGAGGCAGCTCATGGGTTGAGATAAAGGCAGTTTAATAGGTAAACCAGAAACCACACAAGCAAAGCAAAACAAAGAATTTATTCAACACTTGGTGGGCAGGCTCCTTGGTTCCCAGGAAAGCATGGCTCCATCACAGGTGACTTGGGAAGACAAATATCACCCCTCTGAACATCTTCCTTATTCTTCTCCTCTCAGCTCTATATGCTGAGCATGTCATCATATGGTCGGGGATACCCCTTTGGTCAGCTCTTTGTGGATTTATAGAAGGAACCAAGTATTCTAGCTGCCCACATTGCTGTTATTTCCCTTCAGCTATGTTTGTTATTGCATTGCTTGAAATAGGAAGATCCTGACTTCTTGTGGGTTGTTCCACCATCTAAGTGATTATTGTGTAATTCTGGAAATGTGCAGCTTACTCAGGAGTTCAAAACCCCCCACATTTATGCTGTGTATCTTCACCTGCTGTATAGCTCATCCCTATGAAGGACTAGACTGAAAAATTCAATATATTTCTAAAGAAGAAGGTAAGGTAGAGGATTTTCTCTCTGTGAGAAGATGACATTTTACTTAGCACATTGACAGAGAAGAACTGGCCAGTACCAGGTGGGTTATATGATGCATAAATTATGGCTAATCTCTTAGTCTATCTTGTTCTAAGTTTCTTTGGGCAAAATATAGGGACTCATTTTATAAAGCAGCTTTTAATTTTGCTCTCAGAGATTGTGCACTCACCTATAATCAAGCAGTTTGATAAACAGTTGCCTGAATAAGAGGTGCAGCATGTCACATTATCTGGAAATATTGAGACATAGGTTTTTCAGCTTTTTTCCCCTTTTTCCTTTTCTTTTTCTTTTCCATTCCTCTAGCTAATGTTTTTTGGTGTAGAAGCAGAAGCAGGTCCAACAGAGATAAGATGAAGATCTCTGTTTGAAGTCATCATGCAAGGGTTTTCCTGCACTCGGTGCCCACATGAAACGGATAAGCAATACACTCCTGAATGAAAGCAGACAGTGTGCCAGCTCCTCTGTGAAATCTGATGTACAGCGGTGTGTCAGCTGGGAACAAGGCAGCTGCTATCTGAGATATCTCAGCAAATTGCAGTTTTTGCAATACGGCCTAGAAAGGGATTTTCTGTTAGGGGTGATGTTGGAGTGTGCTAGCAGAGGGAATAAGATTGCGAGTTGGTACAAGGGAAACGTGTCCCTTTGTCCTTGCCCCAGGGTCTGAGGGTGGGTGCATTTCAGCTGGTGAGGGTTTTCTCCTAAATCAATGTGACTGTTTGTACAATAAGGTACCAGTGGGCAATGCTGGGAAGCAGTGGTGCAATCAGCTTTGAGTTCTGACCATGGGTCCTTACATCCCAGATGATCTTGTGGCACCACCAACTGGTTTGATACATTTTGAACTCTAGGAAAAATCGTTTACCTTAGAGAGAAAGACACAATGACATTTTTTGCTTGTAAGCAGAAAGAGGTAGAATTTATTTGCTATAGAAAGAAGGTGTGCATCTCTTTGGTCATGACACAGCTGTTGATATTACTCAAAGACCAAATTACTTTGAATAACCTGAAACCTGTCAGTACTTCACAGCTGTCCCAAAAGACATTACCTGGAGTAGCTTGTTATTTTGAATTAGAAAGCATCTCAGGAGGTCAGAGATAAAAAGTTCTGCTGGTGCATTCAGAGGGAGCAGCTATTTGTCGTATGGTTTTGTATCTTCCACGGACAATCAGAAAATGGCATTTGTGTCCTGAATGTTAAGACAATTTCATAATCATTATTAACCACTATGGTCATTATGAGCCTTCTTGTTTTGGCCCTTGGGTAACAAAGTTCACTGCTCCATCAAGCTCTGTCATAATCAGCCTTATTATAAAAACATTATATTGTAACCTTCAAAAGCTCCCTGGGCTAGTGCAATGAAAACTGTGGGAATGAACTGAAGTAATCTTTAGGCTAGCAGCAGTTGCACTGGGAAAATATAACAAATTTTATGCGTGTACTGTACATGCTCCCTCCCCACCCACTTCATGCTCTTCTCACCAGGACAAAAGCTATCCCTCGGACCCCTTCTGGAGCCAAATTAGCTCATCAAAGCAGAGTAAGTTTATAACAGTATGCACTGCATACCAAATGCCCATGCACTGCTTTAATTTCCTCTCTTTGGAGTGCTGTTGCCATATTTTGAGTATTTCATTTCAAGGAGAAGAGCTATTCCCCCAAAGCAGCTGATTATTCAATGGCTAAAGATGTCAAGGATAATGTAATAAAAAGGGAGCTGGGCTGTGATAGTCTCTAGCAGGAAAATACATCTCATTAGAAGGCATTCCCACCAGAGAAGCCTGTGGTGTTCCGTGCCTCAATTCCTTTCTGCTGGTCATTTGTTGCCCCAGTTTGGGATGCAGGCAGCATGCGGCCGCAGTGACAGTGGGCAACTGTGTGCAAACAGTAATTAATCGTTGGCTCCCTGAATGGAGCCTCTGTGAGGCTGGAGGCAAATCAAAGGGCTGGCCTGGTTTCCAGCGCTTGAGGAACACGCCATGCAGCACAATTGGGAACATTCACATTATGAATATCCCCTTGTAAGCCGTGTGGCAGGACGCTGAGGGTAGCTGGCCTCCACAGGCTCAAGTCTGTGCTCGGCAGAAGGACCTGCCCCTTTGGTGTTTGGTGATGGAGACAAACTGTGCATGCTCCGATCCAAGGATAATTCAGTTCAGTTTCCTGGCGATTCTGGAAAGAAAAAGAAAATCAATCTCACTACGCAAAAGATTTGTATGTGAATTTATATATTCAAGGCTGTTTGCGAGAGTGTTTTTGAAATGGCAATGGTGTTCTCTACAGGCTGACATGCGCCAGAAATTTGTCGATACTTGGGCATCATCAGCAAAGACCAAATATGCTGAGAAAAGGTGTAAGCACTCTCTCCCACCCCCACCCAGTAATTAAGAGCCTTTTCACCAGGCAGTGCATTTTGAAGCACAGAAAGGGATTGTGTCAGTATGAAACACAGTGGTTGTCATTAGAGGATCCACCCATTTTGCCAGCAATTCTCACAGTGGTGTCTGAGACACCGCAAAATTTCCTTGCTCTTAGAAGAAGCAAAACAGCTTCCCCAGAGAGAGCACTGTGTGGGAAATGTGGGCAAATATCGGTCTGCTTGGAAGGATGGCAAGTGGGTCACTGTCCTCATGGGTGCAGCTGTGGGTTTGGGGGAGGGTTGTGCTGAGATGGGTTATAGAGGCCAGGGCCAGAGAGACTGTCAGGCACTGAATTGTGTTTCACTGTGTTATAAAATCTCTTAAAAAATATCCCAATATCTGCAGCATATATGACAGTAGTAGTGCCCATCTTGCAGCTTGCAATAACCGTACTGCAGCACATGTGCTCATCATTACAAAGTATCAGGACATTTTCTGCCATCCTAAAATCCATTTTCCTGGGCAGTTCAGTGTCACAGTGAAAGGACTTCTCCCTGTTCTGTGTCTGTCTAGAAAAAAGGGATGAAGTACAAAAGGGCTAAGGAAGTTGTATAAATTGAATGACTATGTGGTTTTATGATCTATCAAAATAAAACTGGTCTGGAATAACCCTTGATGTAAATTGTCCTAGAGATGTGGTACAATTTATATTAGCTGAGGTGCTGTTCCCCTGATTTGTCTAAAATCCATGCTGTATGGGATAAAAGTCAAAATCTCAGCAATTAGTTTTTCACTCACCCACATCTCTCATTATGCAGATAAAGTGGGAGGTTTATTCCCTTCCCATCCTTATGACAGTCTGTGTTGCTGAGTAGATATTTGTGGAGAGCTGTAAGGACTCCCAGCAGCTCTGCAAGCAGACTTCTGTGACTACACTCTTTTTCTGTCCCTCAGTACTGACCAGTGTTCCTTGCACCCTGACAGGTCTGATTGTCCGGGAGGTCAGCATCGAGATTTCCCGCCAGCAAGTGGAGGAGCTCTTCGGGCCGGAGGATTACTGGTGCCAGTGCGTTGCCTGGAGCTCCGCTGGCACCACCAAGAGCCGGAAAGCCTACGTCCGCATTGCATGTGAGTGCTGGCTGTGCAGCTTGGGTTTGGTGGTGTTTAGGGGAGGAGAAGTGCAATCCCTGCCGTTTGAGGGAGATTCTTAGTTTCCAACCACCTTGGCTTTGTATTTTGTGCAGTTGTTGATGCATACTGAAACTGAGGCCTTCAGAAATATTCACGAGAGTTTCAGTTTATTCTCTTCTTAAGAGCTAAACCTCATTCTTCTCCTGTGTGTGGCGTCAAAACCAGTATTTATTATAGAGTACAGCAGTTTTATGTGCCAATAAAAGTGCATGAAGATAATGAGAAGGAACCTTAACAAAGCAAGCTATGGAAAGAGGTGATAGCTGTTCTTTTCACAGACCCATGGAATGTTTGAGTCTGAAAGGTGCCTTTGGAGGTCATCTGATCTAACCCTTGGCTCAAGCAGGGCCACTTAGAGCCAGTTACCCATGACCATCACCAAATGGCTTTTGAATATCTCCAACAACGGAGACTCCACCACCTCTCTGGGCAACCTATGCCACTGCTCTGTCACCCTCACAATGAGAAAGTGTTGCCTGATGTTCAGAGTGAACTTTCTGTGTTTCCTCTTCTTTCCATTGCCTCTGGTCCCATCATTGGGCTCCACTGAAAAGAGCCTGGCTACGTCTTCATTGCACTCTCCTATCTGGTGTTTATACACACGGATGGGATCCCCCCGAGCCTTCTCCTCTCCAGGATGAACAGTCCCATCTCTCTCAGCTTCTTCTTGCAGGAGAGATGCTGCTGTCGTCTTTGTGGCCCTTTGCTGGACTGCGTCCAGTATATCCATGTGTCTGTAGAACTGGGGAGCACAGAACTGGTCCCAGCACTCCAGGTGTGACCTCGCAGGGGTGGAATGGATGGAAAGGATCAGCTCCCTCACCTGCTGTCAATACTTTTTCTCTAACACAGCCCAGGACAGTATTAGCCATATTTGCTAACATTTGCCACATTTCTGACTCATTATCCGCTTGGTGTCCACCAGAACACCCAGGTTCTTTTCGGTAAAGCTGAAAATATATATCACTGCAGTCAGATAATAAAGCTGCTGTTCCTCAGCAAAGAAAAAAGTGTATGTTTAGCATATCATGTGATCAGGTTGGTAACATGAGTTTGAAAGTGGTCATCTCAAACCTAGTATTTCATCATTGTTATTCATGGCTACTAACCTCAGTATTTATTTGGAAGCATTCCCAGCTTAGACCCCAAGAACACAGGGCAACCAGTTCCCTGAAAACAGATCTTCATTTGACTGTACAAATATTTAATGTTCATTAATTTTCAACGAGGTGCTTTTCTTTGTAATAGAGTAGTCACACTGGGGACTCCCATTTCTCTTTCACATGATGAAATACTGTTCTGTATAGTAGGAACAAAATATATCATCTAGAATTGCCTCTCTTCCACTGCTTTCACCTCAGCAAAAACATATTTTGTGAGAAAAGGTCATTAGAAGCTGGATTTGCAGCATACTTACATTTCCTGCACTGTGCCTAACAATTTATAATGGGATAAGAGAATTCTTCCAGCCAAATAAACCTTTTCACAGACACATTAGAGGAAGGACTCTCTGTCATTATAACTCTCCATTAAGGGCTTGATTCTCCTTCTGTTCTTGAGAAAGTACTACTTGGTTAAATCCTCAAAGAAGAGGTACCTTCTGTATAAACATCCAGATATAAATCTCGGAGGTGCCATTTAAATATCCATTTTTGAATGCTTTTACTCCAAGTAACTGACTGGAAAAAGGGATCTGTACTTTTGAGTACAGGCCTACCCTCAGAGAAGAATTTCCCCAGGGCTAAGGGGAATTAAAATTATTGTACAAGACAGTCTTCCTGCAAAGGCAGAAATGCCATTACATGTGTGCATATTGCTTTTCCGTGGCAGGAAGCTTTTCAAAACTTTAAGGATTTTCCTTTTTTGTACTGAAACAAAAGAGAGTGATTTCAATTCTTTTTTTTCTTCCAAGCAGTCGGCACTTCAGAGAGACTTAGCGATGTTTGAACAGGTTTTTTAGATTATGACTCTGCAGTTAACTCATTCAGTAGATTTTCATGTCCTGCCAGGTAGCCCTTGACAGATGACCATTAAATTAACACAGTTTGGAAGTATTTTATATATACTTAAGTGTATTTTACTTGATATTTAAGTAACTTTAGTGTGCTGGCATACCTGTGTGCCTAATTTCTATATAACACATAATTATTATGTGTGAATACAAGTTATTTTATATCAACTGACATTTCTTCCCAGGTGTCCACATTTCTGTTGAAGGTGCTCATAATACAGAGCTTGCTTATTTTTCTTACTATATTTTGGAAAGAGGGGAACAATCACTTCAGTGATTTTTCCAGAGTCTCAGTGGCTTGTTGTTTTTTTTTTTCCCTAGAAAAGTCTAATTAAATAAACACCAGGAAGTTTTATAAGCCTGTAACTCAAATGTGGCTTTGTATTTTACTGAAGTTTTTTTAACCTCTTGTCCCTGAATTTGGGGTTCTTGGACAGCTGTGACACAGGCAAGTCACTTAGACTCCTTGGGTATAAGGGTTGAAGTATTAGTCCTTCAATCTGCGGATTTTAAACCAGCAGCAAAAAGCACATTCTCTGCAAAATTGTCCATGCACAGATTTCTATAAATTTGTCAGGTAACTCCATCCTATTTTTTAGGAACTCAGACAGATGATGTGGGGAATACGCCTTTCTTTCTGACATTATTTGGTCTGCAAGATCACTGTTTTAAACTCAGTGTTTTAAATTTAGTGTTTTAAACTCAGTTACACCAACACACATCCGTATTCACAACTTTGACTTCTTAGGGCTGAACCTGCACTGGCACTATAATAGCTGTTTCATAATAAACTTTCAACACAGCTGGTTAAGTATTCTGATGGTTACACAGTGTGCCGTGAGGCTGGGATACAAGGCAGGGGCTATGCAGTATTTATTAATCCAGGCAATCAAGGATGTCCAAAAGGGACAGAAGAGTTTCCACATCGGTCTCCAGCTGTAGCTGCTTATTTGTCACCAATGCAGTCTTCCCTTTTAATTGGCACGAGAGTGAGCACTGACACCTTTAGGAAAGGCGAGGGGCCAATGGAGCATGTAAACTGCTTAAGTGGAATTATTTATCTTAATACCTGAACCTGGTGATTTTGCCTTGACAGGTACAACTGTAGCATAACCAGCCAGATCTAGCACATTAAGAAAAGCTTCTCTCCTCTTTCTTTCTCTCTCCCCATCTCCCTCTCCTTCTCTCTCTCTCCCTCTTTCTCCCTCTCCCTGTTCATCTCTGTCTTTTCTCCTTATCCCCTTTTGTCTTTTCTCTCTTATGCCCTTATGTCTTATTCTGGAATTATTGTGTCCTCTCAAGGGCTGGAGCTGCACTCCATTAAAACAAACAAACAGAAATATAGCACCCAGCATCACTGTTCACTGAGCGTGTAATAGAATTAACTGAAAAGTAATTTGAAAGTGTGAAAAATGCACATCCTGGAAAAGGAGCTTGTGTTTGTTTAATACAGGGTCAGGCATGTGTCAGAAAGTGCATAACAACCTGGTCAATGAAAGTTCTCTGTGAAAATCAATTGCAACATTGCTTTGACCAAGAGCTTCAGTTATTCAGGAAAGGAGTGATCTATAAATATGGAGTAAAGATGCTGCTGGTTTTCAAAGGTTGGCCATGCTGGCAATATAAACAGGAAAAGAGTCAGAGTCTAAAGACAACATTCCAGCTTCCCTAAGTGTTCAGGGTATTAATGGCAAATCACTGTTGCACTCCTGGATCACGAGTATGCTGGGAAATGACTCCCTTCTGTGCAGGCTGTTCCTGCAAAGGCATGTTTTTCCTGTTTCATGGAATTCGTCGTCCTGGGGCATTGGTCTCCCCATGAGAGCAGAGCTGAGCATTTCATCCTCTTTAAACCAGCAGATTTGTTGAGATTAATTTTCACTTTGCCGTTTTAGATATATCAGAAACCAACAAAGTAGTGACACCTAATGTATGTGTCTTGGTGGAGCTGGAAAGATACAATAAATTTTCTGAGATATTTGCCTAGGAAAGTGCTAAAACACATTTCCTATTTATTCGCACATTTCCTATTTATTCCAGGCAAATCCTGTCAGGAGCCTCAGGAGCCACTAATATGTTTTGATACAGTTTTCCTGCTCAATTAAAAAATGTTCCTGTTGTGGAGGGAGGGAGAAAGAAGGGGTATTGGGCAGCTTTACCTTTGCCTGTGAAAAATGCGACCGAATATAAAGTTTTAATGTGAATTTTCTGTAACAGAGCTGATGTCGTTGAGCAGATAAAACCCAAGAGGGCAAAATTCCCGTTAAAACAATGAATGAGATCTGAGCCTGTGTAACCAAAAGTAGAGTTAAACCCACTGGAAAATACATCTGATAAAGACTAAACAATAGCTGCAGGATTTGACCTAATTTTTAGATCAGATAATAAAGGGGTGGCTAAGACAAATTGCTTTGAGCCCCTGTGAATAGAGCAACCTCACTTTCCATTTGCACCACTTTGGTGTTGCTGTAGCTTCACTGACTTCATGATGTTAACCCATGCTCTCCTTGAGAAAATACAGCAAAAATCCAAGCCCGAAATCTGCTCCCAGGTTTTGGATTTGTTGAACATCTATGAGAAAATAGAAGCTTTTTCTGTAATTCCTATTACTTGTTTTGTTTTTTTTTTGGTGTAATGGATGTGAATAGTTTTTTCTTTTCCTTTATTCATTATCTTAAAATCAGAATTTGAAAATCAAAGAGAAAAGATTTTTAAAAGCCCTGATGTAGTAAGGAACTGTGCTTGTTAATTTTTTTTATAATTTTGTACTAGTTTCTAATGTACTTATCTGAAAGCCTTTATTCTCCCAGACATTTTTTCAAAGGCATGCAGTTAATATATGCATGTCAGATAGTGTATACTGATAAGATAAATGCGGTACAGAAAAATGGATTGGTTCATCTGATGGTTCATCCCTGCTTACAAGGGGTGTGCAGTTATACAAAGAAGCAGATATGAAAAACAATCACATATTCTTTACTGATACTTGTTTCTCTCACCTTTTAGTGCTGGGGCCAGTGCTCCGTGTCACATGGCTGCAGTGCCTTTCTTCCCTCTCTTCACACACCTGATCCAAGCAGAGCTGTGAGGACAGGTTCTGCAGCCACAAAAGCATGAGAACCCTTTGCAATAGGTACAAGGTTGGGTGGATGTTGAGATGAGCAGAGGGAGCTAGGAAGGTCAACACTTAATAATTTTAATAGGAAGGTATGTCCAGGATATCCAGTGTTAAAAAATGTCATAAACATGTGGTTTGTGTACTTTGGTATGTGTGTATGAGAGTTAGCAGAGACAGGACCTTAATTCCTTCCTTCCTTGTGCATCATTTAAGTTGCTACTAATCAATATCTGCTGCTGGTGGTGAATAAAGGGATGACTGAGGCACGTGGTCTTGAGCTGAGATTACTGACAAACAGCAGATTACAGAAAGGGCAGCAGAGAGGTTAACTGTGCATTTAGCATATTCAATCCTGCCTACCACTCTGCTTGTGCTCCTGATAAGCACGTTTCTGTACCACTTCCCAAATTAACAGGCATGACCACTCCCAAATTTAAGAATGCATTTGCAGCAGTAATAAATACAAATTTCATTGCATTGAAGAGCTGAGACTCTATATAGGGTGGACTTGATGTTAGCCTTGCTTAAAAAAAAAAAAAAGGAAAACTCCTTTACCGAATTTACATTAATTTAACCCCTCTGTAGGAGCCTTGAGAATATCCTACCTACACTGTCATGCCTAAGAAATTATCATCTTTCAGTGCAGTCTGCTTAGGGTCTTGGTGCTGGTAGATCCAGCCAGGAAGTTAGCAAAATTTTGCTTGTATTTCAGTAGTGACCAGATAGCTGTGTGAGTTTGGTTATTATACCAGAAGTGCAACAACAAAATAGCATTTATATAAATAGTTTTCAGTTTTAGTGTTTCAGTGTCTTGTCAGTTCAATTCTACTTATGAATTTTAATGTACACCTGATGTTTCTAATGTCTGTCTTTAGTACCTTTAGCACATCTGTCGTGTAAAAAGGCAGCTGTTGAGGTTAGGTCATTTGAACATTACATTTAGATTTATTTGAAAAGCAAGAACTTAGGAGTCCATCTTCAACCACCAAATAAAATAATGAATAGAATTAAGTTTATAAGTTGGTTTTCAGGTTAAGCTTACAACAAGATATTGAGCTATCAAGTGAAAATAGAAGACGAGGAGAACAGTGTGATCAATGTACACCTGGGAACCCATCTGCTCAGTGAATTCTTGATAAAGTTTGTTTGCTTGTATTTTAACAGTTGTTTCAATACCAAATGTATTGAATGGGTCATTCTTTGTTATAAGCACAGCCCTCAAGGAAGCTGTGTTGCAAAAGAATGTTTAGTCTTACGAGCACCTGGCTGAATTAGCTTAGAGCTAAAGAGAGGAGGGAAAAAGAATGGGTTTTTTGCAGATCTGTAGGCAGTGAGTCTCTAGAAAGTCATGAGGATAATAGTGTTATCCCCAGCTAGCTGAAGATGCCATTGACAAAAGGAAGGGCTGGCCAGTCTGCACCTCCTGTTTGTTCAGGCTGAAAATACAAGGGAAATAAAAGAGGAGAGAAGGTGCTGGGTTGGTGCAGAGTGTCTTGCAGATTGCAGCCTGGCAAGCGGGGGGTGTTCCTCACCTTACTCTGTAGCTGAGGTCAGCGGGTAGAGCGGTCTGCATCCCCAAAACAAGGTGTGCGCTTACAAGAAGCTGCTTCAGTCCCCCCTCAGCTGTTCGGCCCTGAAAGCTCATGCTGCTCCTTGGCTGTGTGGGGTGTCAGCCTTACTGCCTGGGCCACCAGAGGGCTACAGACGAGCTCAGCCCAAGCCACGAGCTGCCAGGCGTCTTTGGAAAGGTGGAAGCTCCACCGTCCCTGATGTTCCTCTCTAGACTGAGAAGGTGGCTGTGTCAGCCTTGTGGTGCTGCAGCATCTGTCTTTAGGACTGGCCAGAAGTGAAACAGCCCCTCCAGAGAAGGAAAGAGTAGCACAGAGTGGTGTATTGAGCATTAGAACAGAGTTTTGAGGTGTTGACTTATTTCCTCAGTGCTCAGCTCCAGCTGCTGATGCGTGGGCCAGCTGACAGCACAGCCCTGTCCCGCTGCAATCCCATTCCATGAGCAGCGGTGCACTGGAGGAGGGCAGGAGGCTTTGATCAATGCCCAGCGTGCAGCTGATACAGCAGGGGACTCTGCAGGGCAAGACACCACACTTAGAAAAGCCATTGATAGAGGTTGCAGAGGAATCCCCTGGGTTACAGACTGATGACACTCCTGTGACTGTCTCACTGGAAATCGGGTTTGATCTAATTAATAACACAGAGGTGGAATCACACAAGAACAAAATGGAAAAAAAGAGGTTTTTGTACCTAACCTTTCCATTTCTTACCCACCAGTGCGATTGATCCCCGCGCAAAGGTCGTAGACTCAGCTGTGAACAGAAAAGCAAGGCCAAAGTATGCCTGACAGGGCATGATTTCTTACATCTAGATTTGCAATTCAGTCTTTAATGGCTTTTTTGGAAGCAAAAAGGTGTCTCTTAACTCATGTTGTGGAAAGTGATGGAAGAGGGAGAGACCAGTTTTACAATATTAGTCAACTTTCTCGAACTAAGAATCAGTCATCCAAGTTTGGGAGTGCGCTGAGATGTGTTTTCACAAGCACGTGGATTCTCTTTGTAGAACATCAGTGGCATTTTACCACTCTTTTCCCACAATTATCTTTCTGTTTGGGTGTTCTTATAAGCCTAGGTAAAATTAAAACAGAATTGAACCTTGCCTCTTGAGAACACTCTCAAGGGAAGGAGGCAGACTTGAAATCTTGCCTACATATCGCATATGAATCCTCTAATAACAGCTAAAATTATGCCAGGGCATATTCACTTTTTCTCTAGTGTTTTAATTGTATTTTTTTGCTTGTGACATGTTTGGTTTTACATGGATGGCTGTATATGCTTACCTATATACAGCAAGCTATCTTCTGTATGGAAATATGTAATTTTTGTGGAGGTCTTTTTGCATTCTTAAACCCTTGTTTCTCTGAAAGCACACCCTGAACATATTTCTCTCCATGGCCATAGTTGATATGACAGTTGTATAGAAAAAATGTGTTTGTTTTTTTTTCTTTTTGTGCTCTTAAAGCTTGCTCATATTTTAGATTGTTTGCTATAGGAGGAAAGTTGACTTTGGAGTTACTAGAAGGAGCAGAGAGTCTTAAAGGTCTACCAAGGGCAGAAATCCATCTTTCCCTGACAGTAATGCTGCATTGTTCTGTTCATCTGGTTTGCATCTAATTCCTGGCTGACAAGTGTCCGTTTTTCATGCTCATTCATTAGTCACCCTTGCATTAGCACAGTGCTGAAGTGCCTGCTCTGCCTCTTATCACATTTCTCAGAAATGATAAAAGATATCCTTATAGTTTTACCCACCCACCCACACATCACAGTAAAACCCAGAACAACAAAGAGAAAAAATATATTTGATTAAAAAAAAAAATAATAGGGTCATTCTTCGCTCTTTCTTAGAAGCTGAGAGGTAGAAAAGGAAGTAAGGAAATGACATGACTTCCTGTATAATCTATTACCTTTGGCAGGCAAAAATGCAACTTCTGAGTGTTTTGCAAGATAAAAATGCATTAAACATATTATGAAGTAATTTAGCAGTGCATCGAAAATTAGATCTAATGCCCCTTTGCCCAAAAAGCATAGTAATTCAGAAGTAAAGTTAACAATATGGTGTACACCGAGAGTCTGATTTCCCATTACTTTATTTCAGTTTTATGCTTATGAAAATTCTCTCATTTCAATGCAGCTCTTATGCAGCCATATGTCCTTACCAGAGAGGGTTGTGCAGGAGTATTTCAGGAGTCTTGGAGGGAAGTCTCACCATAAGTATGCTGTAAACGTGCTGCAATATATGCCACAAGAGCCCCCTCTGAATTTACTAGGACTATGCTCTAGGAAGGAAAATAGCCTGGCTCAGGGTGGCAGACCAGAATTTTAATTGCTGCCTTTGGTTTCTTATATGAAGACAGCCTTGAGGGGAAGGTAGAGGTGGGGTAAAGCACCTGGTGGGGGTGCAGGCTGTTACCTGAGCCTGGCAGCGACATCCCTACCTGCAGCTGGGTGAGATCTGTCGGAGAGCTGCTGAAAGACAAGCGAGATGCACCCTTCAGCACCACTGTCTGCCATGGCTCGCTCCACTGGGGAGAATATTACCTGCATAAGGGGAGGAAGAGTACTGCTAACACAGACAATATAGGATTATTCTACATTACCAAACTAATAATGGAAAGAAAGTGCAGCTGCCTTTCTCTCGTGTCCCCTCTATGGAAGGTGAGGGTAGAGAAGGTGCTCTCTCGGCGTCTCAGTAACAGGGCTGCTGCCGACCCGAGGCTTTAATAATGCACACTGCCTCTTCACAGCCAGAGAGGTCCTGATCCAGAATGGATCAAATGTTTTATTGATTTGCTTTTCCAGGCATATTTTTTGAAGATTGTTAAAGCTTCTTCTTTTTCTCTTTTTTTAACTGGGATGTATTTTATTAGTCTCTTACCATTCTCTGGGAAAATGAATCCCTTCTGTCCTCGTTCACAAGCAATTGTAACTTATATGACACTTTGAGAAATTGAAAAGTGTTATTGAAAATACTCTGCTTGGGAAAGATCCAAAGTCCCTCAGTACGTTAGCAAGCTCACCCACTCCCAGCTGACAGCGTGAGGTTTCCGTGATGACTATAATTGTTAAATGGCAAAGAAGCTGAGGATCGAAGAATTAGAAGGATGTCATTGTTACCAACAGAAATCATAGCAAGGGCCATAGAGAAAAAGCAGTCATTTCAAAACCCAGTGCTGTCCGAACAGGGTGTGTCATGATGGCTACAGCAGGTGATGAAGATGTTTGTCCAGGCCCTCTGCTTCTTCATCAGTTTAAAACCCATCTTGTGTGTGTCACAACCAGCCAACCTCATGCTTGGTTAGGTCAACTAACCGTAAGTGCCCTGCGCTGTTGCCATCTGGAGCCATCTGTAGGTGACACGGCTGCAGTGGGAGGTGGTGGGATAAAGCTGTGAACGCATGGGAGGGAGCCAACGGGATATAAGAGCTCCCGATCTTGTAAATACACAATTATGTACCTTCCCCCCTGCCAAATTAGTATAATTTACTCAATAGTATCTAATGGCTCCTTTGAGAACATTACTGCCTATTATGTCAAAGGCCCTACTTAGTGTATTTTTAGTTTGTGGATCATTGAAATGCTTGAATCCCATGGTGCCATTAGAGCATCCTCCCACGGCAAGGCCCTGCGAGTGGGGGCAGCCGGGAGAGCCGGGGTCCCACAGAGTTCACTTCACCTGTGGCAGCACCACTGCAACTGTTCCCAGGGAAAGGGGGCTATTCATACCCACCAATTCCAGCTGTTGATGATAAAGAGGTTAAAGGGGGACTTTTTTGCTGTTATTAGACCTTTCTAGATTAATGCTGTTTACTTTTGTATGCACTAAAACTTGGGGATTTTTTTAAAGGCAAGTGCTTTGTGGGAGAGGTGATTATTGTGCACGTGAGGCGATGTAGAACATCAGAGCTCTGTTAAATGTTTCAGGAAGGTAGGCAGGACAGTAAATCAACATGTCAAGGAAAATATTCAGATTATTATCTAATCTCCCTCTTCTGTCTTCAACCCTCTGTATCTGAACACCTGAAAGCTATTATTAATATGCTATTTAATACTGTGCTTATGTGCTTTTATTACTATTACAGTAACTTTCTCATTTTCCCTCAGCCATGATATTAGAGCACAGTAATTGTCTGCGTTGTGCACGTGTGTGTACCTGCTAAATGCGCTAAGGCGTACCTGATGTGGAGGTGATTCTTTCCTTCTGAAGATACCTGTGGAACTAGCAATAATGTGATCTTATGGGTACTGCTAGCAATACAACCCCAGCTGCTTGCTAATTTAAAGCAAACCGCATTATCCTGACATTATGTGTGCCCAGGATACCTATCAAGCCCACAGGATGGGTGAGGAGCCTGGGCCAAAGGAAGAATGTAACTTCCCGAGAAACCTACCAGCTCCTGGAAGAGCTGCTCATTTCCATGTTTAACATGCATAACTACAGCAAGCCAAAGCTCAGCATTTTGTCCTTGGGATGACTCTCACCCATGGGCACCTGGAGGGTTTAAATGGAGCCGTAGAGCCCAAAATGTCTGCTGGGTAGCCTGTTAGAGAGGGTGGGATGAAGCTGATGGTGCTGGAGCTGGCAATGTGTTGGGAGCTCTGTGCAGACATCAGAGACTCGCTGTGGTTGCTGTCGCATGAACGAGCCTCACTGGCCTGGAGTGTCACACAGCTCCAGTGTGACAGAGATGCTGACAGGCACAGCCTGGTGAAACTTGGCGTGTCATCCTAAGAAATGTTCATGTCCAGATTTTTGCTTCTCCTCCTTGCCCTAAGTTATCTGGTGTTGTAGGGTAAAGCCCCCTTCAGCAACCACTGAGGTTCAAACGGTGGGGTTTGTGGTGATGTGGCTGTGACATTGGCATGCGCTTCCTTTCGACAGAAGGTAACCCCAAACAAGCAGAGAGCTGGAGACAGCAATTTCTTATATTGCTGCACTGAGAAGTACCAAAGCTTATCTTTTGGTGCCTTAAACTGTGGCCATAAATCTTGTCCCATCAGAGGGGCTCTCAGTATCCCTGCCTTGTGTGCCAGAGGGAGCAGGAATGCCCCTGGTGGCAAAGCAGTGAAGCGTGGGGCCGCTTCTCTCATGCCTGCGGTGCAGAGGAACGACTGAGATGCCTCAGTTTCACTCAGGAAATGCTTGGATGTCAGAAGTTTACCACTATATCAAGTTAAAATGAGCATTTCCAGCTATGACAGAGCTTTTTCACGGTACCGTTAGACTGATACTTAATTCCAGGTAATTGAACCACCACATTTTCTCAATATAGGCTGAGAGATAGAGGTCTCATGACATTCAAAGTTTCAGGGTATCAGAGGAGCTGATTTTGGTGGCAGCCACCCCATCTCTTTTTCCATCTTTGCGTTTGCAAAGCCCCAGGTTTTGCCTTTTGGTAGCACTGAAGCAGTTTGTTGTGGGGTCAGCTCTAAAACAGATCTTGGAGGTAATCTAGATGAAAAATAACTCTTTGCGTGGTTTATTTGTAAACCGGTTCAATTCAGTGGTCTGTTTTCCAGCCCAGTCACAGGTTATGGCTTCAGAATATGAAATATCTGGCTCCTAAATTGTTCCCATATGACTGTGTCTTGTTGCCAATATGACACAAGTATTTGTGCAACCTCACCGTGAGCTGATGTACGGAAATGGTTTGACTTCAGAACAAGAAGTAAAACAAAAATAACTGGGTCGTAAAGTTTTTGAAGTCAGGCCAGCTCTTTGATGTGACTTTGAGCATGGCTTCACATCCATTTGCAGAAGGAACCGGCAGCAGGGAGAAATATCCCCAGTAGCTACGGGAGCTGAATGCACAGTTCTCCAAAGCCACGTCCTCCCTGGCACAGTGGAGAGGATGCCAGTCCATGGCTGAAACACAGAGATAGTGGTGAGGAGGGAACTTCTCAAGTCCGTTTTACCATCAGTGCAAAGACATCACAGAAAAATACAAAAAAGCCAGACTTCCCAGCTGTCCAGTACAATGAACTGGTCCCATCTTTGGAGGTGCATTCGATGCCCTGTCAGTCTGCCACATTTCCGTGGTGCTGTGGAGGGATCCAAGCGTGGTTCAGCTCCTCATAGTGACTTTTTATTATTATTGTTATTATTATTATTACTACATTATTATTAATAATAATAATAACTTAGTGCTACAGGGAAAATGATAAGGTGTAGACAAATTAGCTAAAGCTGTAAAGTTAAAGCTTACGAGCTAAAAGTACATTAAATCACAGCATGAGCACTTTCATCTATGAGTTTAAGGCAACTCAGTTTATACACTGTAGTTTCACAGATTTATTTAATTTTCCGTAACTTTCTTTAGTACTTCACTGGTATAGTTTACCAAACGTAAATTATCTGAAGAAGGGACTTGTTTCACTTTTTGTTCTGTGTCTGGACACAACCTTCCAGAGGAAGCCTTGGTTCCTCACTGGGTTCACATGTTGTACCCCAATATAAGTAATAAATCCACTATGAAATCTTTGCTTAATGTTGGAAGGAAGTGAAAACATGACCCAGCCTTTTTTAAGTGCTTTATTTTACAGGGAGCAGAACTGCTGTTCTGTCTGTCTCTTGCATTTATCCAGGATGGCAATCAAATGTAATTTAAATGACCCGCTGATAATAATGCTAATGATTTCTTTTTCTTCTCCCTCCCCAGATCTCCGGAAAACTTTTGAGCAGGAGCCCTTGGGGAAAGAAGTGTCCCTGGAGCAAGAGGTCCTGCTCCAATGCCGTCCCCCTGAAGGCATCCCAGTAGCTGAGGTGAGCAACAGCAGCGGTGCTGGCACTGGGGCATCCTAAGTAAGGCCTGATGGGTGGCTAATGGTGCAGTGACTTACAGCAGGGCATGATGAATGGGTGGTAATGGAGAGCTGACTGACTGCTGCTCGTGGACAAGATTGATTGGGACCTGATTAATGGCTTTGGGTTGCGGTGCCTTGCTGGGCAGAGCCGCAGGCAGTTTGGTCTCAGTTTTTTCTTCCCTTTGAAAAATCACAACTCTATCTGGCATCTAAAGGACACGTAGCTGGGGGAAGGTATTAATACCAGCCTAGTCTCTTTCCTTTTGCTTTTAAAGAACAAAAAACACTTCACTTCTTCTGAGGAGCCCCTTTCAAACATGGTATAAAGATATTTTAATTTTTGGTTTGCCAGATCACCCTGCCAACTTGGCATGAGAGTATGTACCATGGTTCAATACGGGCTCCTAGGCAAAGCAGCACGAGGTTTGGGAAAGTAGAGGATGTGGCTGCCGAATAAGCCATCTTCAGGGACTTAGCTGTTTTTCCTACTGGCTTTTAAGCAAACCCAGAGTGGGTAACCTGCCCTCCACCTGCAAGAGCCAGCTTGCCCTTCAGCAGAATCTGTGCCTGACAACAGCAGTGAGCAGCAGCAGCTTCCCTGAGTGCAGCGGTGGCCCCAGCTTCAGACTCACAGCTCGGGGAAGGGGGGTCTCTGAGTCACAGGGGGCCCTCTGAAACCCTAAATCCACTGCGGCTGTTAAGAGAAAAATTGATTGCTAATGACGGTAATTCCCCTATCTGAATTCTCTTCGGTTTTCCTCTACCACGCACAGGAGAAACTGTTGCCAATTTGCATTAGGATAAGTCAGACTGTCATGGCTAAGTAGCAAAGTGGTTGTCACTCAGCGCTGATGACTGATTTCTCAGGAGATGAAGCTTAAAGTGTTACCTCCCCATCTAACCCAAGCTGAGATTTAATCAGAATTGCAGAAATGTGTCCACAAACATCAGAAAGAATAATTAGCACAGAAGATTTTTCCCATTTTCTTGTTCCATAGGCTGTTTTCTTTCCCCATTAAGATCTCCAAAACTGTAAAGAGTGTTTAGGTCTGCCGAGCCAGCTTGCTGACAACTGTAATATTAATGAGTTGAGTTTCATCAGGAACTTAGCAGCAGGTTTTTATTTCCTTTTCTGATGCTTCTTTTCCATCAAATCAACTTGTTGTTGTACCATGACAGGAGTTTTTGCGCTGGGATATGTTGTTCAGGCAGTGCAGGGTAGTACTGGGGAACTTCATTACCTTTGCTAGAAACAGAGATTAACGCTGACGGGTCGTTCGTTTTTATGCAGTGTTACAAGCACCTCTGGAATTTTCAGAAGCCGGTCCAGTTGTTCCCTCGGAAAGATCTGTTATACCCAGTCACGTGGCTGAGACCCAGACAGCATAATTTAGCATGATTTGTGGAAAGTAATCTCTGAAAAAATCTTCTGTGAGCTGCTGCCACAACAGTTGTGCTTTTTCCTGCCTTCCAGTATCCTGCTCACTCTGTCAATAGCTCTTCATGGCAGTGCATTGACTGGCTCGGAATCTTATTTGTACCGTGGTCAGGGCAGACACCAATTAACACTTGGCAGGCTCAGAAATCTTATACTCCCTATCTGACATTCAAAAGAACCGTTCTCAATGTGGGTTTTTTTCCTCTTCTGACTTTTGAAGTCAGAAGGAGATCAAACACCCAGATTGGACAGCCGCCTAATACAGCCCCTTTGTAGATTCTTTCCAACACTATTAAAAGAACAAAGACCTGAACACTAATGAATATGAATACCTTAATGTGGCACTTTATTACAGCCACTTGCTGAAGCTAGTAAGATAAATTTAAAAAAAAAAAAGGAAAGATGAAAGATAACTTGGCGGGTTGAAGGATTACATGATTATTTTAATTTCAAGATGAATGAGTTCTTTGTTTAAGACTTAATTTATTTGTTTGGAGAAGTTTCTGATATGGTGGTACAGGTAACTCTAAGAAGGGCTTGGGAGAAAGCAGGCAGCAGACTGAGGCTGTTTTCCATCTTGTTGAAAGACTGCTTTGATTCCGGGTAGAGTAGGGCAATGCAGATGTGAGCAGCATTTCCAAATGCTTTGGTGAGCATGTGCCTGAGACTCTTCACACTCTGGAAACTGTGTTTTGTTTAGGTTTTTTTTTTGCTTACTGGCTTCTGAAGTAGTCACTGGCTTTAACACCAAAACAGATGAAGAAAAGCTTACACTGTGTGCAAAATGCACCTTCAGTGTAATGTGGCGCAGTGCTGGAGTCCAGCGTCCCAACATCTTTCGCTTGCTTTTTCTCTTTGATTCTATTCTCCCCCTTCATTCTCTGTTGGGTGTTTAGTTTGTTTTTCTTTTTTTCCTGGTATTTCAAAGTGGTGAGAACAAGCATGCTCAGGGATAAATTCTGTCCTCTTTTCAGTATCTGGGGAATTCAGTCTTATCATTCCCAGCATATTTAATTGCAATTAACTGTGTCAAGCTCTTATGGATCAATGCTAGAGCAGATCTTAGGACTACTGAAAAGCTGAACCGCACAGCAGCATACGGCTTCTCCAGAGGGCAAGGAGGACAAAGACAGAGATGGGCAGGCAAAGCTCTTAAAGCAACACTTACCAGTCCCTCAGATCCACTAGTACATGACAAGCATTAAAGCAGGCTCAGGTCACGGACATGAGGAAAAGAAAAAGAAAAAGCCAAAATCCAAATACAAACAGATGTGTTAAAATACACCAGCCTCATGGCCCGAGGTCAAATCAAAGTACATCTCCTTGTTCACTTGGGACAAAGTAAGGAAGCGAGAGTTTCCATGGTCTCTGGGAAAACCAGATCAGCTTCTCTGCTGTCACATACCCCTGCCCACCAGCCCTGACCAGCATGGGTGTCAGCTGCACCATGGCATCCCTTCCCACTCCCAGGTTTATAGCCAATATCAAGCTGAACAAACCTACAGGTTCTGAACCACCCAGGTAAATGTTTGGGCCATTCCAATGCATGGCCCAGGCAAGCAGCCAGCACAGGACAGGTGCTGTTACGCTGAGTTTTCCACACGTAGCTGAGGGGGGAAGGGGCAAACTCACATATTCCTGCTGTGACAAAAAGAGAAAAAAGTGAGTGGACATAAAAAAAACCCCAGCACCCTGCCCAAGCTCTGTGCTTCTCTGCCTTCTGCTTTTCCTCAGTGAGGAGAAGTAGGATAAGGTGGTGAGATCCGCAGTCTGACCCGCCAGCCTCACACTCAGTGGAAATCAGGCAGTTGCAGCTCCCCAGCATGAACAGAAACATCCATTTCAATTCCACTCTGCTCTCTGTGTGTGATTTTTTAAACCTAACCTGAGAAGGCAGGAAGGATCCCATTCTGTGATGTTCCAACAGTAATGGCTGAGTTGTCAGCAATTAACCCCTTAGCTCATTTAACTTGTTCTTTGAAAGACACCGCCATCGGATTGCACATGATAAAATATAGCTAGAGACACTGAGTCACATCAAATTAGCTCATTTGGGTAGGTTATAGATCAAAACACAAATGAGATGTGAGATTGGTTAATATGCCGTAAGCTGCCAGATGAACTTTTGCATTGAAATGTATGATTTGTGGTGCCTTTAACAGGGGGGTAATTGCTTCTTTAATTTTAATTGAGGTGTTTCACAGAGTAATTTAATTGCAGAACAGGGTGTAGTGTACAGTTTGGTGACCCGGTTGGTTTTAAAACTGGATGTGATATTTATCCACATTCACGGCTTTAATTAGGAACTGGAGCAAGGGGAAAAGGATCGCTGAGTCAAGAGGCAGAAGAGGGTGTTTTGCCGAGTCAAGATGACTGTGACACAAACTTTATTCGGCTCCTCTTGCACAGGCAAAGGCTGGTGAAAGCTAAGGACTTCTCCAAATAGGCATCTCCATCTAATTGTTTATTAATATGACTGCTGCTTGCGATGTTTCCTGAGAGCCTCTTATGTTTTGCAGCGGTTATCCCTTAATTGGGAGCTCATGTGTGTGCATTTCCATGCAGGTGTGTGTCACTGAGACAGTGTTTTAGATTCACAGCAGGAAAGTGAGCTCTAAGAGGCACAAGTAGAGGAGCTCATGGCCACAAATGCTAATTGCTGAAAAGTGACGCCGTCCTTTGCAGTGCTTTGTGACATACAGCAGAGCTGCCTTCGGGCGTCAGTGGGAGGAAGAGTGGGAAGGGGGAGGCAGCTTTGTGTGCAGAAGGAGCACAGCCTGAAATGAATGAGGGCTGCTCATGCTTTGCTGTGGAGAACCATTGGGTAAGGTCTGCCCATGCAGGCCAAGAGTACAGGATAAAGCGCCCTGCAATTGTCAGCCCCTGGTCCCCTACATTTCTGTCCCTTTTTACACACTTTTTACCCCCCAGCCTACTGGTGGGTGGTTGAGTCACTCTTGCGAAGCGTGAGATATAGGTTACAACCTCCTGCTTGAAGGACAGGTTTGCATTTGGGTTAGTGCTTTCCTGGGAAGTACGCTGACTACTAGATTATTAGATGGCCTTGTTTTTACATTTCCTACGAGTTCATTTCCACAGGGCAGAAACCCATGCCAAAGTGCACAGGTCTTCTTGCAGGACTGCTTTTTTTGAGACCTGAATTTTCTACAGCATCTACCTCTGTACTTTTCCTTTCTAGTGCAGTTCCGTTGTTGACAATGTAAGTGAGGGCAGACCATGCTCCAAAGTCAATCCAGTCGCTGCGTGATTTAGTTCAGGCAAGGGTGATCTGTGGGACTGGAGAACAGCCTTCTGGTTCCTCCATGAAATATTACAATGGGAGATTTTCTACAAGAGCACTGACATGAACCCTGCTAGCTTATCTTCTTCTCTACAGCTTGTTTTCTGTGGCAAAGACAGCTCTGGGATTCTGGTGTAGCTAACACAACCTACCTGTCCTGTTCAGGATGTCCTCAGAGCAGCATTTTATATTTTTAGTTTTGGAAGATACACAGTGCGGGACACAGCTTTTAGCTACATTTTTTTTGATGAGGTAGATGAGCATACCTCCCAATTCTCCCCTTAGAGAAGCTCCTCACCCACTATTCTGTACGCCTACAAAATTGGTCCATCAGGTCCTACTTTGGCACAGTGATTCTTGCTCACTGTAAACAACGGGCCTCGTAGTGCCTGAGTGTGAGAGTTACCTCTGTCAGGGCTTTGCAGAGCTCCTGGTTCTTGCCAGCACCCCCAGTCACCTGATGATAGTGTCTGCCTTGCTCAGTTCCTCTGACAGTAACGTCTTCAAATGCAGTGCTCACCTTAGGCATGAAGAATTATGATGCTCCCATGTTTTCATGGAGGTACTTCCAAAATACAGCCTGCAGAACACACATCAGCTGTCACTCAAGAGCTGTTTGATCAGGTTTTACTGGGTTTTGCTGAGGAATTTTCATGTGTTTCTACACCTGGTGCTTTTGCTTCACTAAAAAGTGTAACCATATAGGATTTGCAGCCTTTTGAACCTGGTAGCAGGAGCTGTGTGTATGACAACAGGCACAATGCAATTTTGAGGTAGAGTGGGAAAGGGGCTGTCCCTGGGGACTTCAACCACCCCCCCCAATCCCATTCCCTTATCGAGTTTCATGATCCCAAAACTCATATTGCTCTGTGCTGTGCAGAGTAAGGTCCATCCACCTATGCATCCAACCAAAGAACCACAGACATCACTGTGGTAACTCGTTTAAAGCTGCTTCCCAATGGACTGCTCCTGGTGTCTTCAGGGCCTGGGGAGTCCACATGCCCACATGGTGCCAAAAGTGCCAGTCAACATGTGCAGCTCAAGCTCCTCTTTCAGGTGGGATAGGAAGCCCAGCAACTTCTGATGGCCCCATAGCAGATGCCGTGGTTTTCATTTAATAATGCCATGATCTGTGCTTGAATTTGAGACTCTATGGAATAAAGTTCTCCATCCGCTGCTACCAGTCCACCTCAGAAGTTTATTCTGAGGCTTAACTTCCCAGCTGTGCATAAAGCAAAGCTGTAATGGGGCTGGAGACATCCAGCATCTGTACATACACCCTGCAAGCAGAAAGCTGGATATATGTGTAATTAAGGAAGTGTTTCCACAGCAGGAACAACAATTCTCCTTATTGGCAGCAGAAGCACAATAAGAACAACTGAACAAAATGCCATGGTGGTTTGCATTTGCTGTCTCATTCTCGGTATGTTTTGCAGTCTCTCATAGCTGTAAATTCAGTCTCTTTGGAGATGACTTCTTTTTCCTTTTATTTTCAATCTTAAATGTGTACGAAATATCTTTCCAGTAAACAATACATAGAGGATAGCATCCTCTTCAGCAGACAGTTGCTGGGATGGAGCCACATCCAAAATCAAATAACATTCTTCAAAGAGGCACTCAAGTCTCAAGGTACCTGAAATTGCTGCTGGCTCATATGAAAACTGCTGGAGTTTTCTCAGTCTCACTCAGACATCTTGTACTGTGTCCAAATCAGTAGGCAGGTAGTTAGTTTCACAAATGCTTTATTACTGGAATGGGTGTGTGTGTGTGCCCTTACTGTGGCTTGGCATGTGTGTGTGTTACAATTCAGGTGAAGCCGGGGAGCTGGGATTTCCCTGCGGCTCTTGGAGGTGATGCCTGCTCAGCAGGGACTGCTGCAAGGGATCGGTTGGCACAGCTGCAGAGAACACCAGCCACAATCCAGCGTGGATGGGGAACCAGATGGGAAGCAATGCTGCTGTGTCAACCAGGCGTGGAGAAGGCACCGGTGCAATGTTCTCGCCTTCCAAAATTACAAATTGCCTTTCATCAAGGCAAGTCTCTTGCTGCTCCCAGATGTTTGCATCTTGTTTCTTGTGGAAAATTGCACTGGCGGGCTTTGCCTGTGTCTGGAGGGTAGAAGACTTGCTGTTTCCAGCAGGTGCTCCTCACTCTGAAGATGACTCTAGGACAGGCTGCTGCAGAGGAGGCAATGAGAGACCGGGATCCAGAGCTCAGACTCTGCTGACTTTGCTCTTGAGATTGCCAGACGTGTAGGGAACAACCATGCGATCAAGAGGGCAGCATCTAGACGAGATCATATTTCTTTTCCATCCTTGGGTTTCTTTCGGAGCAGATGTGTTTCTGCTCTACCAGTTTCTAAAACAGTCACGCATACGCAAGTGTGCCAAGAGATTTAAGTGCCTAGGAACGCTGGTAACTTGGTACTGCTAAATTTGTATCAGCAATTAGCTTCTGTAATAGGTTTTCCTGCGTGTGTAATCGCTCGTGTGATTTATGTTCCCTGTGTTCATTTAGTCTGCACAGAAGCCTGGCCTGGCTTTGCAAGTCTTAGTGTCTGCGTGTGCTGCTGCTGGAAACACCCTGTGGCAGCACAGGTCTGGCTGCAGCTCCCAGGTAGAGCTGAGGTGGTTATTGCAGTTTTCTGTTCTTGCTGATGGTCTTGCTTTTCATGTTGGGTGGCATGTGGCAGGTTCCTTCTGTTAATTAGAACAAATGTGCCAATTATGTTAATGTATCTCCCGATACCAATCAGTGAATGATTAGAGAAAACACATCTGTCTCTCACCAGGGAGCGAGGTGACAGAAAAGACGCTACAAGGTATGTTGTTCTAAATTACAGCCACCTTGGACTGTGCCTTCCCCCGCCGGCCGCAGGGACGGCTCAGTCTCCTGCAGGCTCACTTGCCAGCCCATTAGCAGCCCTGGACGTGCAGATCCAGTTCAGCTGGCAGGAGCTGTGTGCCTCCTGGCTCTGCAAGTTGCATCCAGAGTGCTAAGGAGCTCTGACCAAAAGGTAGCTGGCTCCAGGTGGGCTCCAGTCTGCAGATTCTGTTGGTCAGGATTTCATTTACCACTCTCCCACCTCAGCTGAGTGGCCTTCTCTTGCTAGTCAGTTTGCAAACATATAACAAAAATACCTTCTTGAGTAGAAAACTAATGAGAAAAAAAGGGATTTTGTGTCTGCTTTGTTCCAGGGGTTTGGTATATGAGAAAAAACATGTGTATGGTTTTGTAATTTCCTATAGCTGTCATCCTCCAGAGGGTACAATTACACCACCCTTCATGGCATAATTGTTGCCAATTAAATGATTGCTGTTATGATAAGGAAAAACTGATCCCATGCTTTTTCTACATATATGCATGACCATCAGTACATTTATCATTAACAGCTGGAAGGATGTGCCTGATTTAATTGAATACATAGAGCTAGGTACATATTCAAGAATTGTTCTGATCATAGCCAGTAAATATACATCCTTAACATTTAGGCAAACATCTACTCTAGAACATCTCCCAGAGAGATGAAAAATGGAGGCATGAAGGTGTGATTTGGTATGAGCTTGAAGTCAGGGTTTTGTGCACTTAGAAGTGCCCGTGGATATCCTGCTGCTCCTCTGTCCACTCGCCTGCGGGTGTACGGGTCTCTGGCACAGAAGCGTCCAGTGCCTTGGCTGCCAGTGACTATTATTCAGGCTGCAGAATTAAATTCAGGAGAAGTTTCTGTGTTGACTGGATTAGCAGCCTATTTCAGCAAGGGGGCTGCACCTTGGGGAATGACACGGCATCAAAAGAGATCGTTGCTTTTAACTTCCGTGCTAACAGTTTGCATACTTGTCACTCATAAATCACACTGTCTCATTCTGCTTGCTTCTCTTCTGTATTTGACACCTGATCTCTTCCTACTTACGTGACAGAACAACCCTACTCCCACCAACTCTGGTTACCTCAAAAAAAAAATATTCTGAGGTTTGGAGGTGCTGAGCACTGCAGTCACCTGCACCATAAAAAATGGGGCTGGCAGTAATTGAAAATAAGTACCAACAACAGTCTCGCATGTTGTAGTGTGTTTAATTAGTTCCCATTTCTAAAAGGACTGAGGAAGCAAACACAGCCACTAGAGGGGTGTTCTCTTTTTTGTGCTGTTCTACTGATGGCTAAAATATGTGTGAAAGGAGACTCCCACTGCTTGTCAAATCATCCATCAATTCCTTCCTTCAGATTTGACATTAGAGTTTGCAACATTCACAGACACCATAAAAACCTGGATGCCGGAAGACTGAATTAGATATATTAAAGAGATACCTTGAAAAAGAGATGGCATTTAGACAGGCACACGCAGTACTGACGTACTGGCAGAAAAAAAGACATCCTGTTGTTCTTCAAACTTTTACAGTTAGTAAATTCTATGAGACATTAGGTTAAAAGGATCTTTTTCCTAAGAGATTTGGTGTAGAGCCAGAGGCAATATACTGAATTATACAGAGCTGCTTTGTTTTGGTTTGGGTTTTTTTTTTTGTATTGGCAACTTCTCTTTTCATATTATCTTTGGTGGTTTTGCAGGGATGATAGGGAATTCAATGCTTACAGCTTTAATCTTGTCTACTCATTTGAGACCCAGACTGAATATGCATGTGTGGTTTTTGCGGCGACAGAAAATGCTGCAGAGTAGTAGAAAAAAGAACCATGTACTTGGGCCTTCAGGAGTGCCAAAGGCTGCCAGAGTATATTCTTGGATGGGCATACCAGAAATATTTTAAACTGAGCCTTAGGCCATGTAGACTGCAGTCCTGTCCTTACTGGTGTCCTGGTGTCCTCAATGTGTATAGCGCGGGAAGAATACAGGCAGATTTGAAAGTGGGATGTACACAGCTCTGGCAGTGTGTGTAGCATCTGTTAGAGCCCTGGCATAAGCCTGTGCTCCATCCCAGAAATAAATAGTGACATTAAAACCAAAGAAAGGCATTTCTTTGTGTGAGGCTCCAGTTAAATGGCAGCCTACCACTGGTGGAGATAAGCTCCTGGCTTGTTTTTCAGTCTAGAATGCATGCAGACTCGGCCTGCAGGTGAGGAAGGAGCTAAATACTGCCCTTGACTGAACAGGAATCTGTCTGTCTTGATTATACCTGAAACCTATCAGGATTCAAGAAGGGCGGAAAAACAAGTTTAGTCATTCTGTCAAGGAAAAACAGATTATTGACTAAGAGCTTGTATCTTCCATGGTAAAACATGATTGTGATAGTGACAGAAATACAGCCTCCAAAGTTTTATGTCTGTTTCTTCCTCCCCTGCTCCTCGCAGGCACACATACCCATTTCCAGAGCCCTTCTTACCCCACCGGCTTTAAGCTCCACAGTATTGACAGCTGTGAGGCTGCCACATCCCACAGTGATCTGCTGTGAAAGGGAGGGGTTTAAATCAAGCCTTCCTTGGAGCAGTGGCTCTGCATTCACTAAGGTGTAAATCTTTGGAAGTGGCTCATACCTGAAGTGCATCCACCAAAACTGGAATAGGGGAGCTGGAGCTGCTTAAGGCAGGGCTAAAGGTGGGGAGTAGGTGGTGGGCACCTATAATCCAAGCTCACATCTGCCAGCACTGGTCTTGCAGCATTGACTGGCTTTGTCTGGGGGTGAATTGAGCCCTCTGTGTTGAACACCAGGAGAAATCTTTGGTTTTTCTCACCACGGTTTGGGGCAGTCTGTACAGCTGTCTCAGGTGGTAAGCAGGTCCTCTATTGCTTTTGGGGTATGTCGATGCCTGGGGTGTTCCTCAAATGTCTTTAGAAAAGTGGGGTTTGTGAGAGGAGGACTTGGCAGCTAGCAGCTCACAAGTCCGGTGGGTTGAATGTATTTGTGTTTTTCTTCCTCTAATTAAATCCTGGGCACAGGCTGAAGTGACTCAGTGACATGAAGGCCCAGCTTTGATCCATCCAAGGCCCCAGTCCTGTCCTTCAGCGCACTCAGTTCAAATGAAAACGAGCTACTAGATTTGCAGCCAAATTATATTGAAGTGGCTCACAGCAGTCAGCTGGGATATAGCAGGGTGTTTTCTTAGGAAGGCAATAAAGAGAATATTGTCTAGATTAAAAATCACGGAGGAAAATATTTTTCTGTGCAACCAAGGAAATTATGCTTTATTAAAGTAAAATATAGCTTACACAAATAAAAAGGAAAAATAAGCACCGATGTCCCTGTGATTTCCTATTTCCTTGGTAACTGACTCTATTTTGTTTCATTCTGATTGAAGCAAGACAATGACATGCATGTGCATGTGAGTGCAAGTGTACTTAAAGACATTGGGGTTTGTGATTTGTTAGTGCAACCCATACCAGTATAGGGCTGCATTGTTTTAGACCCAGGGCAGGTATGTACAAGGTTACTGCATTATTAACTGCCTAATTAGGCAAGACGTGGAAAAGAATGGGTGAGATCTGTGCTGATTTAGAGTTTCTGATGTTGTAAGAGAATTTTCTGCTTGTAGATACACTCCTAAAGTATCACCCTTTCCTTTTGCCTTGCCTCCGACTCTGAAAGCACAGATCAGCTTTTCTCTGTACAGTGCCTGGCAGCCTTTGAAAATGCATTGATGTTTTCAAGGCAAGGGAAGACAGCTGTTGTGTGGACGGGTGGGATGGAGGGGGACTTGAAGGAGAGGGTAGGCATGAAGGGTGTTCTCCTGGGTTTCTGCCCTGGTGTTTTATTTCAGTTGGTGACATTCATCAGGTGAGTCCTTCGTCGTGTGCCTTGGTATGAGCAATGTAATCATAGATACTGTGTCTGTGATTGTCCGTATTGGTGTGACTTGGTGCTGACTCACTGCCTCCCCTCTGGCCCTTTGAAACCTCAAGGTGGAGTGGCTGAAGAATGAAGAGGTGATTGATCCCGTGGAAGACCGAAATTTTTACATCACCATTGATCACAACCTGATCATCAAGCAAGCCCGGCTTTCTGACACAGCCAATTACACCTGTGTTGCAAAAAACATTGTGGCCAAGAGGAAAAGCACCACAGCGACTGTGATAGTCTATGGTAAGTGATGCCCTGTGCTGTTGCACGTGGATGGACACGCACTCAGAGCAGGAGGAGGGGCAGGAGGGGGGATGCACAGTGCCCGTGTGCAGCTCTGGCTGCGGTCAGTGTCCAGGCTGAGCTGCCTGCGCTGCCTGGTGACTCGCAGCCACACACAGGGACTGCAGTCAGGGGGCACTGCTGAAATCTCTCAGAAGTCTGATGGCTTGATTTGGTGACAGGCAATGGCGTTAAAGGAGGAACAGCCCCCTGCACAAACAGCCTCACTGGAGAGACGGCAGCTCTCCCCCTTGCTGTAACACACACTGGCTGCATACAGCAAGGAGCCAAGAGGGCACATACTCCAGCAGGAGTGTCCAAGGCATGGCTTACTACCAACACAGTTCATGTTCTTGGTGACCCTTTTCAGAAATAAGAGTGAAACTGATAGGGAGTTTGTGTTTCCAGAGCCTGGTATGAGGGTCGGAGCTCATCAGAACCCACCATCTTCTTATATATCTTTAAATAAGCTGATTTTTGGTGCCTACTTCCAAAACGTGCCCTCATCAAGAGCAAAACAGAAAAGTGTTCTGGGACTGCAGGTCATAGGCACACAGCCTAGCTTAAAACTGAACATCAGGGGAATATAAAGCATGGGATAGCCTTGTTCTGTGTCAGCATCCACAGTCCTGATACGACTGAGGATGGCCATGCTTTGGCTGAGAAAGGATGAGGTGCCTCCTAGGGTCTCTTCCAGCCTGTGTTGTGCTGCAGCTCTGCCCCACCAGTCCAAGCCTTTGCCCCTGCATGGTTACTGCCCCAAATGCATTCCAGGTGGGGGTATCCACCAGAACAAAACCTGCTCTGATTATGTGCCAGCTGACTGAACTGGTGTTTCTTACAATCAGCTTAATTATAGGATAGACAAGTAGGAAAAAATCCCTATGATTATCCCTAATATTCATTTCATATTCAGGGTAGCAGTTAGATTTAATTGTAAGCAGTTGCTTCTCTGAAGTTACAATGAGGGCTTTTTACTTCAGTTTTTATAGAAAACTGACTGAATTGAGTTGATTAGCAGTGCTTTTGATACTGAGGGATGGACCATGCAAGAGCACCATGTTTTGTAACTGAGATGAATGCAGAAACATAAAGATGTAGGCGCACTACAACCCTTCCTCATACATACACAGAATTTTTTTCAAAAGTGTATTCAAGAGACATGTGTAGGGAGCAGGCATTTTTATGGGTTTTGCTGCCAGAGATGCTTAAGGGTTGTGTCATATCACAAACATTTGAGTTTAGGGAATCCGAGCAGTTAGTATGTTATTACCCATACCTCGACAATGACATTATTATGTAGAGCAGCACAACTCCTTCTTCATCCCTCCATCTATCCCAGAAACTGAGGTGGGTGAAAAGGAGAGTCAGCATAAATATCTTCCCAAAGTCCAACAGGAAAAAATGCATTTAGTGTTAGTTTGTTCTGAACAGCTTAAATACCTGTTAAAGAAGTGCTGGGACATTCATATATGCACAAGCTATGGCCACAGAGGGGTGAGTGAAGTTGTCCTGACATCCTGAAGTCACCTTCTTGAAAGAAAGGAAAAGAAAATTCTCAAAATCTAATCAAAGCGTGGGGGTCTCTCAGCATGCATAGGTGATGGGTGCATCTGAGAATAAGTGGGAGTGCAGGTTATCTCCCTTTGGAAAACGGTGCAGCTCTCAGAGCACAGGCTTCTGGCTGGCAGAGCTCTCTGAACCTGCAGGGATCTTGATCATACACACTCCACCAGGCACTTAAGGCTGGGTCAGGTTGGTTTCCAGGATAAGGCAGGTCACCTGCCAACCCTAATAGTCATCAAATGATGGTTTTCATTCAGCATCAGCATTTCTGCAACTTGTGCAATGACTTCTGGCGCACACTTGGTGTGTTGGAGACGTGGGTTTGTGCCTGTTCAGTGTTGCTTCTCATGCCATCTCCTGTTCGAGGCTGCATGACACAGAGCCAGAAGCGCCTTGGGGCTGCCCGAGCCGGGCTGCTTGTGTGACCGTGCTCTTTCTCTCTCTCTTTGCAGTGAACGGGGGCTGGTCCACCTGGACGGAGTGGTCCGTGTGTAACAGCCGCTGCGGGAGAGGCTTCCAGAAGCGCACGAGGACCTGCACCAACCCTGCCCCGCTCAACGGCGGCGCCTTCTGCGAGGGCCAGAGCGTCCAGAAAATAGCCTGCACCACTCTGTGTCCCATGACAGTATGAAGAGCACACAGCACACATAAACACTTGGTCTGTCATCAGTCATTCCAGGAGAACACTGTTAGTTGCAAAAGCCTCCTTCTCATTATTAATAAATCCAACATTTCAGAGAATTAATATGCAATTGTATTGCATAAGTAGATAAAATAGTGAACACATCTTATCAAGGAGCACGGGTTCCAGCCCTTCTTTTGCACACTGCTTGCACTGTGGTCTCAGCTCTTATAATTCAGGGGATTTAGGGAACATTCAGATCTTCAAAATGTAGGAGATAAAGGCTGAAAGCTCTGGAAAAGAGTTGGGATTTGAATATAGAAAGCAACTGTGATGCAAATATATTTGCAATGTCTGTTCAGTCCAGCTGTCTCAGCAAGTAAAGCATCTGGGATGTAGATATTAAATTTGAGGCAGATGTTTACCTGACATATACAATCATCAAATACAAAGGCATTTTGTATTGGAAAGAGATGTGTATCCATACTTTCAGAAGTTATTTAAACATAAACTGCTGAAAAATACAAAATTGTTTCAGGACACGCAATGTAGTTGGTGACTTCTCTGCGATAAAATTCTGCCATCTGTCCTACTGTCCAGCGCTGTCCTACTACTGACTCACTCAAATCAATGGCAGTAAGGTCATCTTCAGCTTGTGAAGTTTGGTAATCCAGCTCTGTCACTGTAGCAATTTCATATTTTGTTTTTCAGCTGTTTAGTTTAGTGCTTTTGAAAATCATTTGCAGGATTTTGAAAGGCGCTAAACACATTCCTGGGTTCTGCTCATGTGAAATAGATTGGTGTCTCTAGGTATTTCTTTTAATAGAGAATATTTAACATTAAATATCTTCCTACTAAAGAAGAATTTCTGGACAAGTCTAACGTCTGTGTTAAAAAATGTCAACCCCATGCCAAAAAATTAAATCACAGATTCCTGACTTGTTGCTTGTACACTTTGAGCACAGATAAACTGGTTAGATGTTTATATAAAGGGGAAGAAAGACCAGAAATGGGGCTGGGGCAGAGAGAAAGGAGATGTGGGGGTGAATGTACATTTACAGGCCAGAGGCAGAAGTTAGAGAAGAGCAGGCTGATGATACTTCTGCCTTGCCAGGAGTGGCTGGGAGTTGCAGGCTGGCTTGTGCCAACGTGTGCAGTGCTCTGTCGTGGTCTCACTTTTGTGTAGCCCTAACAAGTTGTGTCCTTTCCTTGTCTCAGTGGATGGCAAGTGGACGTCCTGGAGCAAGTGGTCCACCTGTGGCACGGAGTGCACCCACTGGCGCCGGAGAGAGTGCACGGCCCCAGCGCCCAAGAATGGGGGGAAGGACTGCGAGGGGCTGGTGCTGCAGTCCAAGAACTGCACAGATGGGCTCTGCATGCAGGGTAAGTGCTCTCTTCAGGATCTGGGATGTATGTGGCAAACCCTGAAATAGCTGCAGATCAACATCAATGACCTAAAGTCACAGAACCATTTGTAGGAGGAATGGGTTAATCCAGTTCTCAACGAGTCTGGACATCCCACTCTTCTTGCCTGGAATATGAAACAATGAAGAATTAGAGTCCTAACAGAGCCTTCTCCTGGTGGCCCTCCCCACCAAACAGCCCTCCTCTCTATACTGGCTCAGCAGCTGTCCAGAGAAGATTGGCAGTGGCTCTTACAGCACTGCAAATGGAAAAATAGAGCATGTAGGGCAAAGCCAGCACTTTCAAAAGAGTAAACTTGGCCAAGCAGATTGGCTTCTGGCTTCTTACTGTCAGGAATGGTGAGTGCATGTGTTTCTATTTGTAATAGTTAACATTCTTTTTTGAATTTCGGGTGCCCCGTGGTGGGAAGAGGTGCGCTGCATCCATGCAGTGCTGATGCAAACTTCATATCCGGTTATCAGCATGCTGCAGCCTCATGAAGATCAGCTCTAGCACTGAAGTCTATTCCACCTGTGCCTATTCATGCCCTGGTCCTGCCTTTCTGACTAATAGAGAGAGAAGCCAAAAAAAGCAGGTTTTAAGTGTAATTCTGATATACGCTGATGAACAATTAGTTGGCTCTACACTCCATCCCTTCTCAAAAATGAGGTCTTCTCTGGTCTGCTGGTGCATCAAAACTCCCTTTCACATTTCATTAGCACAATAACCTGAGCCAAAAACCTCGCATACCCCTTTTTCCTATTCCTTCATCCCATCTCTCTGCAGTACTTCTCTGTCAAGCCTCAGCTCTCTGTTGTCCAAAGAGTTGTGGCTGTACCCATCCAGTACCTGTGTGTCCAGATCATAAAATGCTTTGAGTTCTATCATAAAAAAGGAGTAAAGAATTTTTATTCTCTGAGGCAGATTACTCTTGACTGAAATAGTCATGATGACAGAAAATGACACTACCAGCTGATAAATCGGTCTGCTCTTCGATTAAGTGCTATATAGGATAGCTACTATGTTGGTAGTTATCTCTGAGCTACCCCACGGCACAGCATGACCATTTACTTTGAGGTTTCCCAGATTTACAAATATCTTCCTCAATGTGACTCACACGAGCATTTCCATCATGTTAAAAGCTATTAGTCAATGTCAGCAGTCTATAAAGCTGTAATCCCACAAAACACTTGTATTTGTGGTGAAACTGGAAAAGTAAAATTCAGAACTCTTCTCTTGTTTGTTTCTAAAGATAGGGGGGAAAAATCCAGCCATGTCTTACTGTATAACACCTTGGTGATTTTTATTGTATGGAAGCTAATGCACCCCTAGTTCTAGCAGTGTTAATAAGTCATTATGGCAAATTAGAAGGAAAAGATGCATTTCCCTACACAGAATAGCTCTTCGCTATCAGATTATATTTAGACAGGTGTATGTCATCTTTGTGTATGTGCATAAAGAGAGCCATTTAAGCAGAAATCTTGTGGAAGAGTAGATATAATAGTACAGCAGAATAAAAGCCCTGTAGGGATGTCATTTATCTGTTGATGGTATATTGCATTTTATTTGTGAAAGTGGATGCTGAGTATAAAGCAGAGGTCTTCAGCGGGAGAGAGGGCGAAACTGTTGTGAATCCTATTCTGCTTCATATATATGTATATAAAAAATGGTGATGAAAAATATGCAGTCACATAATGACCTGCTTAGCTCCAGGGGCCGTGATAATCCTTCAGTGCTGGAATTTAATGGCAGTGTTTTAATGGTGTCTTTATACTCGTGGGGTTTCATATACCTGTAAAACTTACAGTCCTGCTCCTTGATCCATTGCTGCTGAGAAGATTGATTTGCTGTACTTCATGGCAGTGTGCCTGCTGCTCTCTCTTGCTCTCTCTCTTTCCCTCTCCTTTTCTTTATTTCTCTCTCTCAGTTTATGCAAAATCAGTCTGAGCACTTACATTTTTGCCCATCTGGATTTAGATTCGTAAAAAATCTGCCTGCTGAGCCAGGAGGACGCACAGCACTCCTTTGATTCCTAAAACAACATACTTCTTTCCACCGTATTTGAGGCTTTGGGGGTCTGGCCTGGAACTGACCATTGTCCTGGCCTGGGCACCTGTAGATTCACAGCAGTCTTTTCCAGTGGCTTCATGCCACTGGGTCTGGCGTGGCACATGTGGCGTGGGGGAAGCTACAGCCACCTTTTCTCTGTGGCCATAGCCCTCTGGGGGATCTGTTGGCCAGCTGCTTACCTGCTCCACAGTCAAATCCTGTTCCTGGGTGCCCTGGTGCTACCTCCTTACTGTCAGTCTTTAGTGAGAGCTTGAAGGTTGATGCCACGGGTGTAGTTGAGGTCAAAGAATTAGCAGGCAGACTCTCTTGTCAGGAGTCACTAGCCTGTTGCTCTGACAAAAACTCACTTGTAAATATATATCTCTATATAGCTGCATGTAAAAGATATCCTGAAAAATGCCAGATTGAATGAGTCTAATTTACAAGCCCTTTCTCTTCCAGTCTATTATTCACTTCAGTAGCATCAGCTGGATAAATCAATAAGCTCTTTCATCAGACTGCCCCTGCTCCAGCAAAGAGCACAAGTCTGCACCGCTATCGATTTCTGTGGGGATAAAAACAGTGGAGCTTTCTCCATCCCTTGTAATTACAGTATTTTACACCCAAAGCTGTAGTTTGTGCTTACCACTAACTGTGGCATTTCTCATGCAACTCTGCTGTTGCATTTATTCAGACTAATCATCTTGCTTGTACACACATACTCTCCCGTACCCAGCAGTTAGTATTTTTCCGTTAACATGAAGGGATGAACAGTCATTAAACCAGAGAGCCCGCAGAGAGACAGCAGGCTGAATCGAAGAGGAAAATCAGATGTAGTGAAAATTTAGGGCAGTCGTTGCTATTTTAAGTTTTCAAGTACACACAATATTGTCTAGCAGTTCCCATTATAACAATTTCATAATTCCCATAATAGCATTAATACGATCTTCTGGAACAAAATCTGCTGTAGGTGTAAGAAGAATTGGCTGGTTACCACCCACGCTGGTTGCGTTATTGCCTCCGTAGTTGCCTTATTTCCCACTTGATGTATGAGTACTGTGGTAAATACTTCAGTGCAAGGAGCAGCACTTGTAAAGGCACGCACTGCATCTCACAGGGGATTGCTGTAAACTGAAGCACTGCAATTAGCCCTCCACTCGTACCACCTGATGACTTTGGTGGGTGTTCTGCACGGGGAACAAGAAAGCAAAGCACTCTCCTGCTGGCTCTAACTTCAGTACAAGTAGTTCCCTTCTCTAGGTCACAAACATTTTTAAAGCAACGCACAAGGGGAAATGTTCTGCTGGACTCAGTCTGGAACGAGTGCGAGATCGCTTGTGTGGTACAGAACCACATTGTGTGTGAAATTCTGCTGATAGTAGGGAAGAGGTGGACAACCTTGTGAGGAGAGTTAGCTGTGCTGTGTGGTTATGTTGAAGGCTTGTTACCTGAGTTGTTTGAGGGCTTATTACCTGAGTTGTGACATGCAGCTGTCATGCTCACAGCACGTCACTCTATCCTTTCTGTCGGGGATCTGAAGTGACACAGTGTTCAGATCTGTATTGTCTCTGTCCTGAATAAGTACAGCAAGTCTCTAGGCATGAGGTTGATGCCTGCTGGTCTTTTGGGCTTTTCTGAAATCATGCCTGGGATGTGTAGGATTGGCACTAGCACAGTCAGAGGGAGAAAACCAGTGCCCCTCTTTCTGCTCACTTTGCTTTAGTCGACCCCTGTGGCTTTTCATAAAAGGCTGGCTAAGTTGTGCTTTATTTTTTTTTCAAAACACAAAGCTAACTGTCTTACAGCAGCAAGGAAGACAATACAGAAGCACATGTTGTTGCTTGAGGACTGTGGGTTATATAGTTACACAAATAGTACTGTTGCTCTGTGAAGTAAAATTGTTTACTTTATACAGTCTCACAACAGGGAATAAAAATCTATCACTGAATAGGAACAAAAGGAGATTTCCACCTGTGAATCATTGCCAAGTGTCATCAGATCCAGTATGGACTTTCCTTTGTTTCTTGAGCATGAAAAGACTGAGATGTGCTACTGTCATTTTAAAAAAATGGAAGAAAAGATTCAAAACATCTTCACCTGTTGCTATAGCCGATACTCTGGACTAACTCTCAGGTCACTCTGGTCCTCTCCCTGCACGTAGCTTAAGTACTTGGAAACGCAAACAGATGGTGTCCACTGGAGGAAAAGATACCACACCGTGGTGAGGATGTTATTACCAGACTAGTAATTCCATTCCTTCTTAGAAAAGGCTGCCTTCTAGTCAAGAGTGAATTGATGTGAAATGGTGACAGCAAATCTGTCTTTGCTGAGGGCTCTGAAATCCTTCTCTGAAAGGCAGTATGGAGTTCATAAGGTTCCCTCTTGCAATGATAGTGCCTAAGCGAGTGAAAAAGATGCTGTTTATCCTGCTTGGGCACGAAATGGCAAACTGCTGCCCTTTTCCAGTCTCATCTCTGTTTATACACAGGTCCTGAGCTGAAAGCAAGGTTACCCTGGTACTAGCATCTCTTTCTTCCTAAAACATACATATTCTGCACATGCCCTGCTTGGTTAATGTAACATGTCAGAACGTCTGATGGAATAAGTATTCGTTTCCCTTTTTGGCTTGATTTGAAAGCAGGCATTCAGGGAAGAATTACAGGGCAGAGCAGCTTGATGAGGACCACAGGTCCACCAGAGCAGATCAGTGTGCACAGAGCAGGGGAATGTTTTCCAGACTCCAGAAGGTAAGCAGAACTCTCTCAAGGGAGACTGCAACAGAAGCCTGTGTGTGCAGAGGAATGAAATAAAACCTTTTATTAAGAGCATGTGGGTCAAGAGAGAACTTCTAATACATTCAGTCTGTCAGCATAATGATACAGCCACCTGGCCTGTTTTGGCCTAGCAGGGGGAGTTCATTCATTTGAAGAAGGCATCTCATCTGTTCCTAGAGGAAGTTTTCCATAATATTGTTACTCGATATGAGTAAAGGGATGTGTTATTCTGTTTTCTACCCAGCTACTACATAATGGTGTGGCAGCCAAGGCAGTTTATGCACACATCTCAAGAGTTATGACTCATCTCTATTTTATTGTAGCGACATGAAAAATCCCCAGCTGAGAAGCAGCCACGCTCCGATGGGCCCCGTGCAACTGAGAGTTCTTGCCTAAAAAACCAACTGCTCGAAGCAGATAAAAGTGTTGGGAGAAAATAGAAGTGCAGAGCCACAGGCAAAACCCAGGGCACTGAAATCCCTGTGTCTTAACCCCAGTCGGTTCAGACAGAGCCACCTCCACATTATTTTTAAAGAAAGCAAGTGCTGTAAGATCTCTAGGCTGTTTTCAAAAATCTGCACTAATTAAAAATATGTTATAGCCATGCAGAGAGGAGAAAAAAGACAACCTTGTCCATCTATACTTTTCATTCTTCTTTATTCTCTTAGGTTTTCTTTTGTTCTTGCCTATTCCTCGACACATGAAAAAACTCCAAAAGTTATTCAGATAAATGAAAGAAGAATTCAAATCTTATGAAGTCTAACTGATGTATTGATTTAATTGTAGAAGAAAACCACCCCATACAGTGATAATAATGTACGTTTATATTTTCCTTGTCATATACAAAGGTGGATATATTTCATGATTTTTGCTCTCTTGTCAGGGTGTCAGGCAGGGCAAAGTTACATGAGCATCTGAAGGCTCATCAAGGAGTAAGTGAAATAATGAGAAGTAAAACTCAGGGCTCTCTGTTTCTAAATCTGGACTAACAAAATTATTGGCAGCATGCTTAGATGAAAACTCATGTTGGGGAAGGAAGTTTCTAGGTTTTGGGAATCAAACTTTGAGTTGATCAGCTGAGCTGGTTCTGGAGTCTGTGGGAGTTTTGAGGCTATCAACTAGGGAACACAAGTTACCTTATGCGTGAGCTTACAAACCTGCCAAAGACTTTTATACCTGTTCCATGTCGATAACGTATGCTTTCCATGACCCTTTTTGTCCACCATTCTTAACAGTTTTGATCCCCTCTCCTAGATCCTCTTCCAATTGTCCCTACCTTCATCTAGCTGTCTGCCATGTATCCTCTCTTCAGTGGTGTCCCTTGTCCTCATTCCAGCGCTCTTGTCCTGCTACAACAAAGTGAACCCCAGGAAGTCTGTTTAGCATTCAGTCCTTGCAAGAGCGGGATTTGCAAATACACATCTAGTGAATTGCAGTGCCAGGCATGTGTTTACTTTTGCTGTCAAACATGCATGACAAACCCAATGCCGAGGTCCTACTAAAGACTGACACAAGATTTAACCAAAAGGTCAAAGTCCTTAACTGCAAAAGACTTCATAATGTCAAACTTGGATACTCTAATCCACATCAAATTTTAGCAACAAGTTATCCTTCTCTTCCATCTTCCCTTATTCCCACACAGATGTCATGCATGTTTAAACTCAGGCGAGACCTTTCTATCAATGTTAACAAAATGTCAGGATCTAATTTAAAATGAAAACATAATTGCAGTCTTAATTATAGAATAGCATGAACTCCCGTTCAAGGAGAGAACAAGAGAGTGTCCCCATTTAACTCACCCACTCAGGAAAGATCTGAGATAATACCGGAGTAAATAATCAGTCACAAAACCTCAAGCTCCTTGTTTATTAGCCCACCCTGAATATGCCAATAATTAGTCCTTCAGAAGGAAAATAAATTGCTGTGCATTATCTCTGGGACGCCTGATATCATATCTGACCTTCAGCGTCATTACGACAGACATGAAGGTCTTTCTTTAGAATAGAAAATGTAGGAAGAAGCTGGGCACATTCTGTGTGAAAGATTTTTGTTGCGCCAGGGACTCCATTGTTGGTTTGGTTTTTTGTTTGTTTTTTTTTAAAATTTTTAACCACCGCAGGTAAGGCATAACATAGCACATCTTCTTGGTTTTGTGATACATTTCCCGGGAAATAGCAAAGGAGAGAAACAATTAACAGCAATTAGAATTCAAATATTACTGTTAATACTTTTCCTGTGGTAAATCTGCATCAGCAAGATGTTAAGTGGACATGAAGCCTTGACACTAAACAGTCAGAATTTGGGGTTTACTCTGAGAGTGCTCTTGTACCATTAACTCTGACCCTTGTAGAAAAGAAAATACTGGAAATACGTGCAGCCTCTGGACAGTGGAACTTGCACAAAGCAATTTAAAACTCCTGAATGGCAAATTAAATCTCCTTAATTCCTTCTCATAAGCTGGGAATATGTGACTGCTTGTCCATCATAGATGGAAACCTAGATGGACTTAGACAGAAGCCAATAGCATTGCAATGCATCTGAATTAATATTTTGAAAGCCCTTGAAAGTCTTTTCTGAAAGCTTTGAGCCTTTGCACACTGTACTGATCAGCTAGAATTTCCTTTAAAAATAATGAAGAAACTCAAGCAAGCTGGTGATAGCTGTAGGAATGATGGTGAATGAGGTAAGGCAGAAGGAAACAGGACCAGTTGGTCAAGGTCACAGCCACAGCCACAGCACTGCAAACACTGCAGGGACATAGAACTTCTTTTCTTCTTTGTCTCAAAACCCTCTCTGTATTCAGAATGTAGAATTGATGAATGTCTCTTCCCATGAGTGCAAAAAAGCCTGAAATTGGGCTGACATTGAATTGAGAATGGCATTTTACAGGAAAAGGTAGATAAGTTGAATTTCTAGAACTTGGAATTTGGAAACAGCAATATATGCTTGGGGGGAGTTGAGGATTCTTTTACTCGTTGAGATCCATTGAACTAGAAATTAACAACAAGAAAAAAAGTTACTGGGGTTCTTAAACCAATTTTATTCAAACTTTCCAGGATAATTTCTGAGACTGAGACTCATTATAGAAAATTTCAGCAAAACCCAAAGATTTTAAATTAAATTCTGAGCTACTGGAGCTGGGCCAAAGAGGAGGGTAACATGACTTAATGCTGAAAGAAGACCTCATCTTGGGAATTAAGAACAGAAGCAATTGGGTACATGTTGTTTGGGTCTGGTATGAAAAATAATTACCAGCTTGCTGGCTTTGAGTTACCAAATACTGGAATTCATCTGATGTGTATGTACAGCAAATCAAAGGTTTACTGAGCTGTTTCAGTAAATTCATGTCACATTTTATATACCACACACCTACTTTAAATCATCTAAGAACTGCTTCCTTCAAATGTTAAGCTTCTGCCTGTAAGAATTAGTCTCTATTTTTCTGTTTCCTGAGAAAGGAAGGCAACAGTTGAACGTGTGGCACCTTCTTTTCTCGGAGGTGATTTAAGGGCATTGATTTTGGAGCCAAAAGGGGGAAAAGTGCTGTTACAATATGTTATGCTCAACTTGTTGAGTTCTTTGCAACAGGATGTTCTTGAGGCACGTCACGTGGCTAGGCTTTCAGAAGGACCATGGAATTACTTGATCTCAGTTCTTTTTGAAACTGCTACGGAGAGAGTAAAGAGAGTTTATAGATTAGAAGCAAGTGGTGCCAGATTAAAGTATGATTCATTGAAGAAACTAGCAGTTATGGTGTGCTTTATGCAATTTTTACTTTATTAAATGGAAGTGCAGGTCTCCAGTTCTCACTGATCTCGATACAGTCTCAAACTGCGTGTCATTAACTGTGACCTCAGCAGCTAATGCTGTAAAATTATTTCTTTGCAGGATAATTGTAAATATTTTTGTAAATGTGACCCAAACTGTATAAGCCCTAGTAAATAAGGGGCCAGAAAGATCATCTTCAGCTGCTTCACCTGTCTTACCTAGATAGTTGCTGGAAAGAGGGAAAGTAGACAGGAAAAATACAAATTGAAAACTGGGTATTTTTCCTTCTCTCTTACGTAAATATTTTAATTTCCGCAAGCAGCAGAGTAAAATATTTTCATAATGTGATCAATTCACTCTAAAATTGATATCCATTAATACAAATTCAGCATGACTAGAGAGCTAGCAAAACCAATTAAGGACCAAAAAGTGGAGCCAGTTACAAAGTTCCCTCTGCATGAAGCCGTGACCTAGTGTTTTATACCACAGGGATAAAAGTTCTCTTTCAAATATGCAGGCTCACAGGCCAAGGCAGTATATTCCCATGGCTTTCTAGGTAAAATCAAACACAGGATTTCAGAATGCCCGTGGTCATGATACTGAGATCCCAGGCTGAGCACCGTGTGTGTATATATGCCCATGAATATGCTGAGGAGTAGATTCTTTCCCAGTGGAAGAAAAAGATCTTAGAAAAGTTTTTTTGGTGACTCTTTAGTGACAATCTATTAAATGTCATTCTGAAGGGAGTCAGTGCGATAATCTCCGCACAGTTATCTTTCATAGGTCTGAGATTCTCCCTTCCCAAATGCTTTATTTTACCTCAGCTTGGCAGAAGGTTTATCTACTACTCCCGAGGCAAACTGCAGCAGATGAGCTGGTGCTGTGGAAGGGGTCAGCCTGGCTGTTTGTCAGAGCTGACCCCAAAGGCAGATGAGCCCATACGCTGAGGGCTGTTTGGTGATGCTGAGCAGCCGCTGTGTCTCCCGGGGCCTCTGGCACAAACGTGTTCCCAGAAGGTCAGAGCACCAGACCTGGGACCAGAATGCTCAGGCTAGACTTCCAGTGTTTGGGGATCATCTGCCTTCACAAACTGCATCAAACTAATTAAATGAGCTTCACAACCTATTCAGGTAAATGGTCACAATTTCCCAAATCAGTGCCAAGTGTGACTGATGCTTAAATTGAGTTAAAGTAAATTGATAAAAAGCCTGCTGTAGTCTTTTCTATATGTCAACATTGGATTGGTTAATTTTTCAAGTACAATCTGACATATTCACCCTTCTTCACTGTTCCCAGTGTGTTACATCATTATAAAGGTGATTAAATTGCTCTTCTCATGCTTTCTAGAAACAAAATAGCCAATGTCTACTTAAAGCACCTTTTTAATGATACATCTGCATTTGTACAAAGGATTCGTGCCAGTGTAATTAATTTAGTTTAAAAAACCCACCTTTGACACTTGATAGAAACACTTCCATAGGGACAAAAAATATATTTACAAGCCTAAATTGGAATATAAAGTAGAATACATGGAGAAACATTAACTTAACAAAAGGCTTTTTACTGAATGCCTTCACCATGCAATTACAGTGTTCAATTTCTGTGTGTTAACCCAAGCCTCCCACTGATTCTCGAGGTTTGACATAGGGTGAAGTGCTTGTACAATGAGGGAAACAAATACCCATTTTGGTAAGCCTTTGAGAACCTCAAACAGCAGGCACTATGCAAGCATAAAGTACTATTATTGCTGCTTTACTCATTCAACAGTAAGTTACACAACAAAATAGCAAAAGCACTCTTGAAAATACACATTTCCCAGCAAGCTGTAGGAAGAAGGTTAAATTACTTTTCTCAAAGTAGCTCACTGTGAAACCAGCTGTTCTGAGTCAGCAGCCTTCCTGGAGTCAAACCCTCCAGCACCTTTCTAAATTCACACTCATTAAAAATGTTCATCACCCTGGTAGAAGTCCCTTAGGTATTTGCCAAGCAGTGCTGTTATACAAGGAGGAGAAAAAAAGAAAACCACAGAAAAGATCTCTCTTCACTGCAATTACTTTGAAGAGTGGAGGGAAGTCATTCTTCATTATTTCAGTTACTAATCCCAGCAGGTTTGTGTCATTATCTGATGAAAATGTCCTTTTTCAGTGTTAGAAGGCATAGTCGGAGGGACTGGTGTGACAGCCAACTTCCCATAGAAAACCCTGTTCTCCTGTGCTGGGATCATGGCAGTAAGCCTGCCTCCTGCCCATCACCAGGGCACAGCTGCAAGCCTTCTCCTTGCCCCTGCAATGCCCACTCCCTTTTGGAAGAGTGACAAAGGAGTGCCTAAAAGTAATTTTGTTGTATAAAGTCCTGCCCTAATGGCAGAAGCAGCCCGTAGTGTCCTTGCCTCTTCCTCTGGTTTCAATAGGCATGCCTTTGGATACGTGCACAAAACATTTCTGTAGAGGAAATTGGTGTCACTCTTGCCTAGCTGCAGGGATTCTCTCCGTAGTTAGCAGTAAGAGAATCTGTGGAAACTTGTAAGCCACGAGTATGTATTTGTGACTAACAGGGTCTGTGGAGAGGGTGCAAAGGAGGTAAATTTCTTTTAGAATATTTGAGGACCGTGCTTGTTTACTTTGCTGAAAAAAGCTTGAATTTGAATTTCCATTTTCCTGTGAGGAAAGAATGCTTTCAGTAACATCACAGCTAATCCAGGTGGTGCCATCTTTTGTGCCTGTTGAGTGGCAGCTGCTGGATCCCTTCAGACATGGCAGGAATGATGCACGACCTCGAACACAAAACTTGCCACCTCAGATGCAATGCGAGGAGAGAGGAATAGCCTCCTCAGCTCTGCACAGGTGAGCTCGAGCTCCACGGGTGATGCAGAGCCAGAGCCAGGGGACGTGGGCTGCTCCATTCCAGCTCCCCCGAGAAGCTGCTGGGGCACACGAAGTGCGGGGACGCATCCTCAGCTTTCCCACTGGATTTGAGTATGAGGCAAAAAATCATTCAGAGATGCATCCAGCCTAAATTCCGCTTTGTCCCTGGGCCTTTTAGTTCCTTCTGCCTGCCTCTTAGTTTCTCCAGAGATAACTTGCCAAAGGAAATATTTGGCATAAGGCTATAGCTGAAATTTAGGTTTACTAAATTATGGGCCTCAGCACTCGTCTGGGGAGTAATTGGGAGTAACAAGGGTACTGTAAATTCATGCCCAGACTTGCTGAGCACTCATTCAAGCCCTCAGAATTTACTCACCAGACTTTTCATGACCAATACCTCAAGTACACCGGTAGAAGGAGAAAGCAGTTATTAACAAAAGATTGAGTATGCATGTTGAGAGTACACATAGGTGAACTTGCCTCGAAGAATCAAGGAAGAGAATGTAAGTACATAATATTTCTAAAAACAATTGTGTGGCTGGAATCCTTGCTGTGAAGTAAAGCTTTAAACAGAGATTACAGGCAGTATAGTTTGTCCCATGGTGTCCCAGAGAAAAACATCATCCTCAAAAATCAGCTGGTTTTGCTCTGGTATTTCAGATAAGGTAGAATTTATGCAATAGCTAACGTCTGGAAATTTTGGAAGGAGGTATGTCTCTGCCTGTGATTGGGATAGACTGTGTCTTCATTAGCAAAAAATACAGCCAAGCAGCAAGGGATGTGTAGAGCACAACAGATGCCAAGCATCCAAGCTCAGTGGCTCTGGGAGCTGGGGATTATTGCTCTGGTCTGCCTGTAACGTGGTCCTGTGCACTAGGCACACACCAGGAGTGCATTTTCCAGTTTTGTCTCACCTGCAGGGAGACGCCAGCTGTGTGAGCTCCTTGCATTGCAATCAAAGGAGGGGCTGAAATTCCCTTCAGAAGAACTGAAGGGGAAGTGGTGGAGGAGAGGTACATTTTTTCTTACACTGACTCTAATCCCGTTCCAGAGAGTGACTCTCCTGCTTGGTTTGGATTTGTCATTTACCTTTCCAGCAGGATGAGACTTGGAGTATTTCATTCATTTGCCACATGGGAGATGCTTAGCAAGTTCACAGTGATGCCATGATGATTTTTTGCCTTTTTTTTATATACCCCTTTATATAGCCTTTTATATAGCTTTTATATATCCTTAGTGCTTTTAGCCCACACACTTGTAACTCCCTAAGTCTGATACTCCATGTTCCGTTAAGCCAGGAGACCAAACATCCTGGCAGCCTCGCTTCTAAAGGACAGAAAGCCCCAGACACCAAGGTCCTCTCTAGAACACATCCTGTAAACTAAGATAGGCCCATCCAGGGGGGAGACTCCTCAGAATGGGGGATTCATTCAAGTCTCTCATTGGGGAATCTTTGATAGATGTGCTCATTTGCAAGGCCTGTAAGTTGTATACACGATCTATCGTGTGTGTGCATTCCAGTGGGCATTTCGGCGCACTCCACTGGGACGGTATGGTGCACCAAGGATCCTAAATAAATACCAAGGTAAAAACCCCTTTCCCTTTAACTGTATCTAGCTCTTAATTTTAAGACCAGGAAAAAGGCAACAACAGGACTCATGCGTGAAGTAAGCAGCTCCAGTGCGCTGGGCTGCAGGGACAGCAGAAGGAAAAGACAAAGGAAACGATATCTCTTCTTTATCCATCCCGAGATAAAGCCATAAATTGTGTTATGATTTTGTCGATATATGGTGCTTGCAAAGATTTCAAATAAATAATGTTCTGACCCCGGGGGCCTTATTGATTTTGTAATAATTTCAAAGAGAAACCACTCAGTTTACTGTTTGCTGACAAATTCTTTGCTCCCCAAGGAATTCCTATTGAACATGTATTAAGGACAGGATAAAATAATTCCAAGGAAATACAGAGAGGGGACTTTGTGCATAGACTGCTCCACGAATCAGTATTTAACCTCTGACCAGTGACAACAGGTCTCCTTTAGCTCTATTAGATCAACAGCAAGCTATTATAATTAAATATAAAAACTGTTTAGAGCCTCACCGAACATGTCCTGGGAATTAAAGCATATGGCAGGGATAAGGATAAAAAGACTTTCCATATGCTAATGACCCTAGATGTCTGAAATAAATTAGATCCATTACAGTTTATGCTCAATAAAAGAAAGACTTTAAGCACTCCAAAGTTAGTGACTCGAGACCGATTTTGGCTTAGAAATTCAATCTGCCTGCTTATTAATTCTTAGTAAGGCTCTGGAGGAGACAGGGGATGCAAAATCATAATTCTGTACTGTATCAGAATTTTAAAGTGCCATCACTTTCTTTTCCTTCCTTTTTTTCCTTAATTAAACTATTTTTCATGCTTCATTTTTTGTTCTCCTCATTTGATTTTGTTCCCATTTTTGTTTAATTTCTTTCTTTTTAAGGTTTCATTTATCCTATTTCAACTGAACAGAGAACCCAGAATGAATATGGATTTTCTTGTAAGTTTAATGTTTGATTTTATGTTCCTGGGTGCTAGTTTGATGCTGTTCCTTGGGTCAGGCTTTACTGTTGGGCCAGCTCAGTGTGACTAGGCAAAAAAGGGACCTATTCAGCAGGGTAAGTGACATTCTGCTTGCTTGACAGCAGGCACGGTGCTTTGCAGCAGATGCAGAATTATAAGGGCCCGTGTGCACAAGGAAAATGGGAGAAGATGCTGCCTCAGAGACGGAAACTGGAGAGAACGAGCCATCTTCTCATTAAAATTCCCTTAGCAACTGGAAGGAGTGTGGTGCAAGGGTAACTTTTCTTTGAGCCAGAACTCGGAGCTCTGCTTCCTGAACTGCTGGGTTAAAAATGGGATGTTTCAAGGCTGGTAAATTGAAGGTCTGGTAGCCCGGAGCTGTCAGAGATTGATCAGTCCCTTTCTGCATCCGCCAGCTCTCACCTCTGCAGCTGGAGGGCAGCTTGGCTTAAATGGCTAAAAGAGATAAAATAAAAGTGATTTCACACATTTCAAACTAACAAAAGCGGGGTACTAAAAGAGTCTGATTTGTTTTTGCACTTCCTTTTTTCATTAGGCTATTTCTAAAAATGGGATTCTTCACTGTGTGGAAATACATCAATTTTTGATCACATATTCAGACCTTTTGGAAAAAAAATGTCTGGTGGATAATGATGCTAGAGATTAGCTTGGAATTGGTGCTGAAGATATGGTATAAGCAGCTAGTAGAAATATCATAGCCATTTCCTCACAAGACAGCTCTAATAAATTTTGGTTCCTTTTGGTAAATTACCACATTTTTCCTTGTGCTTGCTTCAGCTTTTATCTAAATATATATGTGTTAATGCCACTGATGAGAATGCGATGTTTCATTCTCGGCTTTACTAGTTTATTTTTTTAAAGGCAAGTGAATGGAAGGGAGTAATGGTTTGACACTCGAATAAAAAACCCCAGCCAAAGATATGTCCTGATATCCCAGGTATTCCATAGAAGATGGAAATTTTGTGTTCTTTTACTTTTTTTTTAAGCAAAAATAAGGCTTCTGAAGTTTAAAAACCCATGTGGTTTTGGTATCAGATGAACTTCCAAATACCAGTATTATGACATTATGTCACTAAGACGTACTGTCTCATTTCATAGGGTGAATTTGGTTCATGAGACTTAAGTCTGTAACATGTTTTGCTCAGTCGTTCACAGCCTGAGTGTTAGATAGATGAACAAGTGGATAGGGAAAGAGCTAGAACACAAGTTAGAGAGAAATCAAGGATTGTTCTCCATCAAAAGGGCATAGACCTGCTATATGGTGTTGGAAATGGATTTTAAATTAGCCTATAAAAAAGGCAGTAAATATCTGCAGGAAACGAGAATAGTAAGAAAGTGTTTTCTTGAAAGTCCCTGTGAGGAGGACATTTCTTGACGGTTCCTGGCCTCTCTCCTGCAGCTGCTCCTGACTCGGACGATGTTGCTCTGTACGTCGGGATCGTCATCGCCGTGATTGTGTGCCTGGCTATTTCCGTGGTCGTGGCCCTGTTTGTCTATCGCAAGAACCACCGTGACTTTGAGTCGGATATTATTGACTCCTCGGCACTGAACGGGGGATTCCAGCCTGTCAACATCAAGGCCGCAAGGCAAGGTCAGTTGGCATTTCACTCCATTTTGACCAATTCCAAGAGATGCTACCAGGTTGTGGTCTCTTGGGCTGCAGGAATGATATCGTTGGATGCCTGCTGACACTTGATAAAGGGGAGAAAGATCATGTTCGTTTGTTTCTGATTGTCAAGGGCTCAAAACCCATGGTGGCATTTGTCAGCTGTGCTCAAGAGTATAAAGCAGGTGAATTTAACTTCTGACGAGAGAACACGAGTGTGAGAGTGAAACTCAGACACTTTTATGGAAACGCAGGTCCAGCCCAAGTTGAAATCAAAGGCAAAGCTCTGACAGAAACAATGGAGGCAGAATGCATCACAGAAGTGATACTGCAGTAATTCTATCACATCTCCCTCCCCTTCATTTCACTAACAGCTTTTTTTCCTATGCCCTGTCTCCACAGGTATAAATAGTAGTTTGAGAAGTACTGTGCTTTTAATAGAAAATGTAGAAGAAGTTGTGGTAGAACATCATTTAATAACGAATATTTTTATCACTAGTGCATAACAGCTTGGTTTTTTTCCTCACTTCATTGGCCAGGGAAAAACACTCTAAAGGTAGTGCTGCCTTTATCAAGACACTCATTTAGGCTGAAAAGTTCCTCTTTTTTCCCAATATCTGCACCAGAAGAATGAATCAAAGTAAGAGTTAAGATGACAAGAGAGCTGTCACATGTAAGATTAGCAGAAGTGTTTTCTTTGCTGGAGAAACTTTTAGAACAAATCTCAGAAAAGTGTGATGCAGGTACTAATCCCCCACTGCAGGGAGTCCTGGGCGTGATGACTTCATAGGCTTGTTGTGTCTTTTATTTCAGGAATGCTGTCATTAGGCCAGTTAGATAAATTGGTTAATGATTGTCACATAGCATTTAGGGAGGGGTTCTTAGTTAAAAGTAGATCTATTGAGCGATGAAAACATCTTGTCCTGAAGCTAAGCTTGTCATATTTGAAATCTGAGTGCAGCCTGGAAAAATAATCCCAGTGAAAACTCTTCAGAGCAGAAATGTGCTGTAATTTTGTATGGCAATTGGATTCCATAGCAGCTGAGGCAATATGAGCCCTGGGAGTTTGCTGGAGAGATTCATGGAAATGGAGATGAAGGTTCAGGGACTTTGCGTATCTGAGCGTTTGGGATGAAAGGCAAAATGCAGAATGCAAACCCAAATTGTTGCTTAGAATAAAGTCATCAGGACAGAGAAATAATGCGGTTCTTCCTTCTCATGTCCGCTGCAGACCTCCTGGCAGTGCCACCAGACCTCACTTCTGCTGCCGCCATGTACAGGGGTCCTGTGTACGCCCTGCACGACGTCTCTGATAAAATCCCGATGACCAACTCTCCAATCCTGGACCCGCTCCCCAACCTGAAGATCAAGGTTTATAACACCTCCGGTGCCGTCACTCCCCAGGATGACCTCTCTGACTTCTCCTCCAAGCTGTCCCCACAGATTACGCAGTCTCTGCTGGAGAATGAGACCCTGAACATGAAGAACCAGAGCCTTGCTCGGCAAACTGACCCATCATGCACCGCATTTGGGACCTTCAACTCCTTAGGGGGCCACCTGGTAATTCCCAATTCAGGTAAGTGCTAACCATGCTGGCTTAAAGGTGCAGTTGTTTTGTGGGTTTAAGTGGTGTTAGCCAGCTTTCATGTGGAGAAAGAAAGTCTATACCTGGGACTCTGCCTTTTCTTTGATCAAAACAAATAGATGGGCTTGGTTTTTTCCCCCCTTCATTTGCATCTACCAAAGTACTTCAAATATTTTCTACCCAAAGTTCTGGCCACCTTTTAAACACTACAGGCTTGAGGAAGACTTGGGCCCCTCACTACAAGAGCACAAGTCTTAGGAGTAGCAGCTGAAGGAGCTGGGGTTGTGTAGCCTGGAAAAAAGGAGGCTGAGAGGGGATCTTATATCTTTCTAAAACTACCTGAAAGGAGGCTGCAATGAAGTGGGAGTTGGTCTCTTCTCCCAAATCGTACTTCGGGATGTGATCTAGTGGTGAACATGATGGTGTTAGGTTAATGATTGGACTCAATGATCTTAGAGGTCTCTTCCAACCTAAATGATTCTGTGATTCCTAACAGAATATTGCAGGGCTCTTAGCCACTTTCTGAGACATGCAAGGCTTCAGAGCTCCCCTGTGTGAAGCACAATTCAGCATCACCTTTTCCTCTCATGCAGTTCCAGAAAAGGGACTGCAATACAGTAAGCCTCTATTTTGTCACTGGACATAAAAGAGGACAAATTCATTTAAAAACAAATTGGTTGCTCCACTTCCAATTCATTGCAGACTATGTGCAGTTGAAGTAGGACAGCAGAATACTATTTTTGGGATGCTTTTTACCGGTATTTATTGTTGACTTCCTTTACGACTAGGAAGGAGAGGGATTGAGCATTGAGGGCCTGTTGATGTAACGCAGCGTGCTGGCCAGCCTTTCTCATACAGCACAAAGTCAGGCTTGCAGGCCCCTTCAGGCCACCCTGGCACCAGCAGGCAATTTCAGAGCATCCAAGGAGCTCTTGGGCAGCCTTGGAAGAGCTCAGGTCTTTCAAACAGATTTTTTTAGCAGAGCCATGCTGCTGCTTGGTTTCTACATGAAATGTTGATGTTCTTTCTAAGGAAGTTCAGCACCTAGATGGTTCCTTTGGGTTTAGCATGATAACGCAGAGCAGCATTAATATCTAAAGTGAAATTGAATCAAATTCATAAAGCATTTGATGTGGGAGATATGCAGGCTACGCAGTGGTCAGGAATACACCTGCCCAATTTCACTCTGAATTCAGGTAGGACCACAGTACATGTGAGGCTGCAGCTCACAGCTTGGCCATTTTACAGCAAGGAGATAGTGCCTACCCTTGTCCTCGGCACCTTTGCTGGATCATTTCTTATTTGTTGATGTTGTGGAGAAAGCAAAATGCCTAGGTGGCCCAGGACCTGGGTGGTTTGGTCCTTCCAGGATGGCGTCCCACATTGCCCATGAAGCTTGGAGCCATGACCTTGCTCTTCTAATTAGAAGCAAAAATATCTATTAAATTTAAGTGAAAGCTGAACTGCTTCAATAAATCTGGTGCTGACTGATGAGGAATGTTGAAAATTTGTTCTATACAATCTTGGATTTCACATTTTTCTAAGTAGCAGCTGAAGACAGATATTGATACTCAGTTTTCTTATGCCACAGAGGTACACATTATCACCAAAGTCTATTAGTCACAGTTAATTCATGTGTATTAATATCAATTTGTAAAGAAAAAAAAAATTATGCTGTAATCTTTTCAAAATGATTAAAGTAATGATTTTGTAAAATAAAATGATCTGTCTGCTGCTATCTTGTATGCCTGTGTGCTGCTTCTAGATGTATGTCTGTCCTCCTCAGGGTATGATCAAAGCCCTTCATTTGCAGTACACCTGCCCTGTTACAGCTGCAAGCATGCACAGGTTAGGTTGTAACAGGCCTGTAAAGACACAAGTGCCAGAAGGCATTTGTGGAAAATGCTTTCCTAGCTAACCCCTCTCCTTCAAAACTGGCGTGGGACTGAGGCCCTGTACACCGACACGCAGGAGGTCTCCAGTGTAACCAAACCCCGTATGCTAAAGAAAAGAGGCAGGGCCCTGCAAGGTGTCTATAAAGTCTCTCTGGTGTAGACACATATATGCGTAAATAATCTTCCTCTAGGTTTGTTTTCAGCTAGGTGGTGATAACTGTATGCCAGTCCTTGCCACTGATTTCCAGCTAATCCACACCTACAAAGAGAGCTGGCTGAGATGAGTGCAGCACAGTGAAATAGCCAGTTCGTGGGCCGTGTTTGTTGTGTAGAGACACCTCTTAAATGGAAGCAATGTAAGAGCAGTGGTTTTTAATCAAGTGTGCAGCAAATCATTACAGAAAAGGACACAGAGCGCATTTGCCCGTGTTTTTTTCATACCCCAGTTTTGAGCCACTGTACAAGAATAGGCACATTCAAAAACCAGGAAGCCCAGTTTTGTCTCCCTGGCAGTCTAGGAATTGAGTGCATTAAAAGACAGGGTGACAGACACAGAAGCCATCTTTCAGGAAACAACTAGTTCTTGTTGCTTCCTGGGACAGTGCTCCACTGCTTTTCTTTCCTGATCTTAATTAAGTAAGAATTACCCAGGGAGAGATGTCCCATTACAGCTGTTGGAAATTTTAGTCAGAGTTGTTTGTTTTTCCATCATTTTACAAGGTAAGCAACAGCCTAACCATCTGTCTGCTCTTGAAATAAAATGAAAGGGAAGAAAACCCTCTTCTCCACTCCCGTATTTCAGTGCAGAGGAATAAGAACAGTCAGCTGGACACTGGAGACACCAGGGTTACAGTAAATGCTTTTTCTCCCATCTTGCTGAAGTCATTTACAGTCTGCTGGTGAGGTTGGCTGAAAATCTGGCATTGTAGGCTTCATCTTCTGCCTCTCCTGTCACTCTTCTTCACAGACCCAATCCCTTCTTTTTTTTCCATTTTATCTTTTGTGTGTCTCCTGTTCTGCAGGAGTAAGCTTGCTCATCCCAGCGGGAGCCGTTCCACAAGGGAGAGTCTATGAGATGTATCTAACAGTCCACAGGAAGGAGAACATGAGGTAAAAAACTGCCTTTATTTCCTTGTGCATTAACAGAGGGGGGAAATGTGGTAACTGAAGACCTGTGGTAGTAACGCTTATGCAAAGCCTGCTGCATTGAAGCTATCTGCTCACTTGGAGGTAAATGCAAGCAAAGCCAAGGATAAACTTTGCCACAAAACCAGCTCAGACGTTTGCTTTTCTAACCAAGTGTTGCACTCTGCAGCAAGCCCTCAGGCTGGGGGGATGCTGAATTGTAGAGGAGCAAGGAAAATGTGCCAGCATGAGTTTGTCCAGGACAAAAGGTGAGAAGTAACCTCTTGATAAAGACCTGTGCTGCAAAGGAGAAGGGAGCAGAGAAGAAAGGTGATAAACCAGCTCAGTGGAGGGACAGGTGCCTGAGCACCTGACTTGGAAAATCTCCTCTCCTGTTAGAGTGAAGGTGAATTTCTATTTTACCCTTCATGGGCTTGGCTAGTCCATGCAGTGAAGAGGATGGAGCCAAAGCTTTTGGTGTCCTCCACCTCCTTGCTGCTCGGCCCCCGACACCGCACACCGAGGGCACCCAGAGCCGATGCTGGGGTGACCACTGTTGTTGTCTCCTGTTACCTGAATGTGTGGCCAGCTCATATCCTAGCTCTTAATGTCTACTGGCATGTGATCTGGCAGCCTTGAAATTAAAAAAAATTGTTTACAAAAAGGCCAAGATACCATTTGGAGGCATTTAGAAAACCCTAATGAAGAGAGAGGTGAGATCTTAGGCTGCGGAAGGGACTTGTGTGCACAAAGGCAGAATGGCAAATATGAAGCTAAGGCAGTCATTACACGGTACTTTGCCTCTTTCTCCTCCTCATAGCTAGATATGTTTTTTGGCTCAGCCTCTTAATAGCTTTTATTATGTGCTAAGCCACAGCTGTTTATACACTGTGTGATATTGAACACTATTCTTTAGCTTGGTAGTCTTTCACCCAAGCTAAAATAATCTGCTTAAAGAAAAATTAAGTAATCCTTCCACCCACCCTTTTGCATACATTATTCATCAGCTGCTCTTTGAAAATAGCTAATTGCAGCTACAGAAAAAATGTCTCTGTTCATAGCTAGTATTGATTATATTCCTATTACTTTTGGCTGTGTTTTAAAGACGTTTACAAACAGCATTGAACAAAGACTCTTTCCTGAAGAAGGAAAAAAAAAATCAGATGGCATCCCCTGTTATGCAGCTTGCCTCTAAATCTCCCTTTCTAAAATACCTAATTCTTAAAAAAAATTATTTAATTCCTAGGAGGTGCTGTATGTGCAATTATTTTCTTTCCAGCCAGTTATGGAGGGAATCCCTGTTACTTTATTCATGCAGCTGTGGACAACTATGTCACATACTTGTCTAATTTATTTTCTTCAAGGATCATAAAGCTGCCTCTGCGTGCTTTGTGATAGCTGTAACTCAGCAAGTCACACAGAGGATAGAAGGATAGGTTAACCTGTGTTGGGAAAAAACATGGCTGGAGATGTGCTGCCTGCCAAACTGAGCAAGTACGCCAAAGGACACCTGCAGAAGGAAACAGAATGGTGTGAATCCGCACTTACAATGAAGATTTTGGAAGTGATTTCTTTTCCTAGGAGAGGAGAGCAGAGCAGTCTTCCTTGGGGCAGCAGAGCTCATCATATTGTGGTGGCAGTCATTTTCTGGGTGCAGAGTCCAGCTGCTCATTTGATTTGTGGCTGTTTTTCAGAAAGCACACCAGGCTCTTCATGCTCTTGGAAAGCAGCTTCTTCTGGCACATTTAAGATGGAGCTCATTGAGTGTTGTCTAGTTCACTCAGAACTGAATATTCACTAAAAAGGGCTTAAATATCACAGAAGTGGAACATCTGCCCTCGTTACCTGCCCCCTTTCCCCAGGTGCCGAGGAGCAGAAGGGGGTGGGTGGCACCCAGCTGCAGTGGCCTCCTGCTGCAGGACTGGTTACCAGACACTTCACTCCTGTAGCAGAGCTACAGCTCGGTCAAAGCTTCTTTTTCTGACTTCATGGGCCACAGATGTTGCTTCATATAATTGGAGTCATGTGGGTACCACAAGTTGCTGTGTGGCGTAATTATTGTTTAAATCAGCTACTGCACCCTTGCAGCACTCTAGCAGAGAGCGATAGTCCCCAGTAAGGACTAGCTGCAGACATTTGCTTTCGTGGCCAGGCAGTAACTGCAGTGTGTTCAACAAACCCGGTGAGACCGTGTATTTATTTTCATGAGCGCTGTGCAAATGTGTACGGGTTGAAAAGTCCTGTTATGTGTTGATGTTGTTTGGAAGGGGACACACAGGAAGCGATAAAATGCGTGTTATAATCAGAAATGAAGGCAGAGTCTTGTCCTTGATACTACAACTACCACTGAGGTGAGAATGTGGTCTCCGTAGTGCTGCCCTAATAGAACCAGAGCAGCAACAGAGAGGGTCAGCACCGCAGCTCACATACCTCCAGCAACTTAACATCTAGCTCACACTTTGTTTGTAGAAATATGAAACTGCTTCTGAGCAGTCAAGCTGAAACAGAAAATATGTTATCTCTCAGACTCCTGCAAATTCCCCTTTTCTTTTCCTTCCTTTGTTTTCATAACACATTTCCCCAGTTAGTCTCTGAAAGCTGTAGTACAGAAATTTGAGAGACTTCACAACCCAATAATATCACTCTTTGTGTTGCCTTGCAGATTGGTTAGGAGAGCTTTCTGAGACAGTTTATTTATTCCATTTCATATCCATCAAAGCATGTGAGAGCAGGAAAGCCACCCTAAAAGCATTATCCTTCTGCAGAGAATTGGGGTTCTGATAGCTTGCAGTAAACACCACTTGGAGGCAGTTGTTTCTCTAAGTGTGTCAGCATACTCGAGGCACAGTGGGGTTTCTCTTTTACTGGACTGATACTCCAGGAGAGTGTTATTCCTGCTCCTGTCCTGCAAGCTCACCCTCATTCTTCCCGACATTTGAGGCAGGATGGATGACAGGCAGTTCCCAGGCTCTGATCCCTGGCTGGTGTGTTGACCTCATGAAAACATCTAAGTGCTTTATGAAGAAGCCACAGCGAGGAAAAGGATGTCTATGTATATATGGGTGTGTGTTTGCACATACACATGCATGTGTATATGTTTACAAATATATATGCATACCTGAAAAAATGACAACCCTATGAGAATATGTCACAGCTATCAGACAGGTTTCTATCTTGAAGCTCAGTGTCTTTTTTCAGTGGTGAGCAGATGCTCTCTCCCTTAGTCTGGGGAAGTGTCACCCACTTTGAGATTTGCAAGAAGGGGTCCCTTCTTGAGTAGTGGTTTCATCTGTAAAATCAGCACATTATGTTGGCCAGTAGCTGGCACGAGCCTGTTCCCATGAGCATCTGTGAGAGCCTAGGTCTTACAGATTAAGTAAATTTTTAAATTAATCTGTCATTTAATCCTAAGGAATAAATAGCATGAGTATAAACCTCCAACTTCCGGGATTTGCTTGACTGCCTCAGGTTAAAAAACAAATCTCGCTGTGAGCTAAATTAGCGGAGCTGTGTTTGCTTCAGAAACATCTGGCAGTGGTCAGTGCTAGATGGGGTCTGGGTCTTGATGGACCACTGGTTTTATCTTTTGTGGCAGTTCCCGTGTTCCTGTGTGAACCCCTGCTGAGCTCGCACAGCTTTAGGTGGAGCTACTCTTGCATAGTCTAATCAGAGGCAGGAACTGCACAGAACGGATACAGCACTGTGAAGGACACTCCTGTATAATCCATCACACAGGAGGTGTTCCAAATGAGAGTGGATGTCCCTGTGCCCACAAAACTTGACAACCTTGAAGACCAGAGCAAGCAACACTCCTGAAGGTCTTGATGGAAGACACACATAAATGTGCAAATTTCAAATTAGCTACCTTAAAAGAGAAAAGGGTCAGGTGAGCCTTGCCAGGATTGGTATCAATGGCTTCATAATGTATGCATAGAGTTTAATATAAAGTCAAGCATCTGATCAATGAGCATGATCCAAGGAGCAGTGCTGCCTTTTCCACCAGTAAACCTTAAGCTTAGTGATGTGAAGTAAAAGAAATTGAAGCCTTGCACATTTCATTTCTCCACCTTCCTTCTTTATCTCAGTCGCATAAACAAAATTACTTTGCAACTCCAGAAGACAATTTCATGAAGTGCCAGTCACTATAATTGAAAAAATCAACATGAAAAAGACCAGAGCATGAGCAAAAGTGGAAGGCAAACTTTTCAGAGTATTTTTCTTCTAAAGATAGACTGTCAGAAGAACCAGGGTTTGTCTAGAATATTAAGTTTGAAACATAAGAAAGAACACATATTAAAAAATAAAGCCCCAGCAATGAAAGGAGAAATAAAATATCTTCCCTCTAACTTCTGGCTAAGCCCTGTAGAAGGGTTTCCATCTGTTGCTATGCAATAGCCATTCCTCTCTCCCTGCTCCGTCCTGTGCTTCCTGAGCTGCTGTGATTGCCTGGAGCACGGTGGCAGGGAGCACAATGTAGTCCCACTGAGGAGCAGAGATTTATCTGGTTGTGCTCACATCTGCTGTCTGACAGCTACCTTAATGAATATGGTCTGGCTTATTACAGGGAGACGGTTTCCAATGAGTAATCCCATTAAAAACACAAATTTGATTGTGAAGGGACCAGATATGGTGAACAAAAGTTTGTTTGCTTTTAAATATAAGTTGACTGTTCTTGATAATCTCTGAGGGATGGGAAAACATCTAAAAATATCTGAAGACCTCTCAGTTACTGTTACTGCCTTTTAATAGAAATGCTAAGCAGTGAGTAGAATTTTAGTCTCAGATCTTTGTAAAAGAAAAACATCTCTCTGTTTTTGGAGCGATACAGCTGAGTGTCCAGTCTCCTCTAATGAGTTGTCCCGAGACTGCTGCAAGCCTGAAGTGAAGCCCATGTTGATGGGGTTTTTGTGTGGGGCTGGGTTTGGGGTTCTTTTTCAGATAACAGCCTAAAAGATGGCCCACAGTTTTGGTGATGTCTGCTCATAGGTCTTTCTGGTTTAGAGGAGCTAACTTCCATGTTCTGTATGCTGCCCTGGGTCTCTGTTTGTGCTGGATCTTCCGCAATCTGTAGCGCATAAATATCAATGCTGGTCACAGCGCATGCTCCTCCAGGCTGGGATCCTGGCTTTGCTGGTGCTGCATCACCTGTTTCAGGAGAAGGAATGAAATTGCCTGTGATGAGTGACTACACAATAACTTGTCTTCAGGGGAATTTGTTGTTTACTAATTCCATGAATTAGTGTTGGTTTATGCTTTGAAGAAGAACGATTAATATCCCTGGTATAATCTATCTTGTCTACTGCATCTGTTTCTGTTCTCATTAGCTACAGTAAGGCATAATCCTTTTGTTTTAAAATAGAAATCAAAACCAGTGAGAAGCAAGAAAAGATTTGTCAAGAGATTTTTGCTCCTTTTTCCTGTCACTTGTCGTTGGGCACCTCTCTGCTGTCTGTGCCATTGCGTTGTTTAGCCTCATTCCTCGGGGTTTCAGGTGTTTATTTCTGAGATCTCGTGGTAGTCTCTAAACACCCTGATACCTGCAGTCATGTTAGAGCTGGAGAGGAGAGGGAGTATCACCGTGATGTGCTCTGACATGCCTTGTCCCACACAACGCCAGAAATCAGATTTCCTTTTTGTCACTGTGTCACGTTACATGTTGACTTCTGCTGTGTTGCAGCAAGCTCACCTGAAATCTTGTTCACTTTTATTGCTTTCTTTGTTACTAAATAATTCTTTGGAACTTGTTTTGCTCCAGCATCAGCTACTGTACAAGCAATAGGGTTTTACTTCCTACTCATATTTTTACCCTCACTAGAATTTCAGCATTGTTTTCTGGCTCTCATTGTTACTTGCAGTGATTCCTTATTAATTGGAATTTAATTTAATGATTGTGTTTCCCACGTTGTGAGTAGAAATCCTGGCCTCACAGTAGTCAGAGAGAGGTTTAGCATAGACTTTAACAGAGCTGGGATTTCCCCTCAGCAGTGGCAGTGACCCACTTCACACCACTGGAGAACTTCTCTGCAACTCATTATATCTCAGTTTTTAAAGGTTTATCTGCGTGAGGTGGATGTTGGAGAGTCACTAGGACCAGCAGGTGTTCAGTAATTTTGTGGTGCCAGTCTCTGATGTGTACCTGGCTGGGAATTTGGGACTGTAAAGTCAAGCACCCCCACAAATGGCCCATTTTTCTGCTCTTCACTAATCAGACTGTCCTGTATCATAAATACCCAGGTCAGGACCATGCATATCTCATCCACTTGGCACTAAATCTTCTAAGTCTGGTGACAAAGATGCTGTTTATGAACATGGGGAAAAAATAGCAAGCCTTGATATTTTTAACACGTCCTTTGTATGCTTGTATCCACCTCCCATTTCAGTCGCTCGCTGTGCAGTCTGCAGCACATCCTGACTTGGTGTTCTGCATGATTTTTTTATACTTGTGCTAATCGGCTATAAAATGTTGCAGCACAGAATCAAGCCCTTCATCAGAGCCCTAAAATCTGACAGTTAAAAAAATTTTGGCATGAAGCAGTGACTAAACTTAACTTTACTTGGAGTCAACTTCAGGCTGTATGATTTATCAGTGCCATATTATTTTAATGACCTTTTGGGGTTTTTTGACTGCATGCATCAGTGCTTGTCAATTTTAACTCATTTTTCACCTAAAAGGCACCGTATTAATTTTTTTAAGGCTATCATGATATATTCACTCCTACGTTCTTTCTGCCTGCTTGTTTTTTAATTCAGTCCAAAAAACTGATAGCTTGTATTTTCTTTCTTTTCTTTTTCATTTTTTCTTTTCTTTTGTATTTTCTTTCTTTTTTTTTTCTAGAAGTCAGTACTTTTAGATGAAGTTAGATTAACTAGATGGTTAAGTCTATACCTGGTCCATACAAATATTGTAATTTTGAGAGATCTTTCTCATAAGATACTATGTTTCTTGAAATTTCTTGAATTAGACGATAGGAGAGTGTTCAAATATCCACCAATTCCCAAGGCTGATGACCATTCAAAACCACTGACACACTCTGAGTGTTTTTTAGGCTTCTTGTTGCTTCTTATGAAAAAACACAATGTAAATGAGTCAGAAAAAGAAGGAATGTTCTAGTGAAAAACCGTCAAATTATTTATTCAGTCTGGTCTTGCAAAAAAGTGATACCTCATCTTCTTCATCTGAATCCAGAGATTCCCTGCAGCATGCAAGAGGAGCTGGACTAGATACTCTGCCTGCTAGTGTTTCAGTTATTTTCTGTACTGTTTGTTAGGCTAAAAGAGCTGGCACAATACGTGATAGCCGTCCAGATTGTTATACTTTACATCTTTTTTGAAAGACATCTATATCGCAGCTGTTTGTTTCCAGTCCATGGATTTTCAGAAACAATTGTTAAGTCATTTAGTAAACTCATCAGTTAATTTCCACAGATGCGTATCATCTGGATTTACTGATTTGCATAGATTTAAATTTTTCAATGCCAGACCCTTTTTTTTCTCTAATGTTACAAAAAACCTCCACAACATTTGTAGCAGCAAGGGATAATTTTCAAAACTGCCTTCATTCCATTTTGCAAAAGGATTTCTCAAAAGTTTGTCTTTCATTTTCTGTGAGATTAATGGGATAGGCAGGGAGAATTAAGGTGGACAAAATTAGATTAGTCCTATGGACATATATTTGCAATAGCCAGAATAGGTGTGATAAATTTGGTATCAAAATAGCTTCTGTCTTGATTTGGCCTCCTTGAAAATGTTATCTAAGATTATCTGATCTGCTCTTCATTGGCGTGGCCTCAGCTTGAATATTGTGTGCATTTTTGGCCACCACAATATAAGAAATATATAAAACTGTTAGAGAACGTCCAAAGGAGGGCAATAAAGATGGTGAAGGATCATGAGGGGAAGCCATGTGAGGAGCGGCTGAGGTAACTTGGTCTGTTCAGCCTGGAGAAGAGGAGACTGAGGGGAGACCTCACTGCAGTTACAGCTTCCTCATGAGGGGAAGAGGAGGGGCAGGCACTGATTTCGTCTCTGTGGTGACCAGTGACAGGAGCCGAGGGAATGGCCTGAAGTTGTGTCAGGGGAGGTTTAGGTTGGATATCAGGAAAATGTTCTTCACCCAGAGGGTGGTTGGGCACTGGAACAGGCTCCCCAGGGAAGTGGTCACAGCACCAGCCTAGGAGAATTCAAGAAGTGTCTGGACAATGCTCTTGGGCACACGGTGTGACTCTTGGGGATAATCCTGTGGAGGGCCAGGAGTTGGACTCCATGATCCTTGTGGGTCCCTTCCAACTCAGGATAGTCTATGATTCTGTGATTACAGCTTTTTTTTTTTTTTCTCTTGGTAAAGGCAAAGACTTGCAGGAAAAAACAGCGATGTTGCCTCAACTAATTTCTGTAAGACTGATGCAGAGTACTTGTATTTGTAAATGTAGCACGGGATTGAACCCTTAGCCAGTGCAGAGCATGTGAGGTCCCGTGGGCAGATCAGGATTTTAAGTGCAGATCACATTGAACACTTAATCTCCCGCTCGCTGGTTTCTGGATCATGAATTTGTCCTCTATTATTTAGGGAGGCAGTTGATGAGGCACATTCAGCTGTATTTGTCATACACCAGATGTCGGGATAGTTAAAGTCACTCATGCTTCCTCTTGTTTCAAGCTCCTCAGCAGTTGGTCTGGGATGGTTTGCACTTGCACACATGTGCACACACACACACGCACACGCTCTATCATCTTTTACAAATGACAGTGTATGCTGTGTATCCTAAATATTCATAAGATTTCCCCTAACACCCATTCCTAGTGACTGGCAACAGGCACACTGGATAAAATCTGTGGTTTTAGCTGAACAGCTCAAGGTAATCGCTAGAAATCTTGGGCTTTGCAAGTGTGTTTTACCTTTGCACTGTTCCTTACCATCTCTTCATCCTTTCTTCCTCACCAGCAGTGACACCTGCACCCTGCAGGCGTGTTTGCAATAGCCATTCTAGTAGATACGAATGCCTTTTGAGTAAAATGGAGTGTCAGTGGGTTTGGTGATGACTCAGAACTCAAACTGCAAGTCTCAGATGTGCTGTGTACCACTTTCAGTCATGCTTACATGCTTATTAGTTCAGTGTCTTCCTCTCTTCGTCAGTTTTCTCTGTCCTGACATTAAATAATTCTCACAAGTGGTGCCTACAAGAGCCACCGTTCATTTCTGTGTGTTACTGAACAAGTGCCAAATGCAGAAGTGACCACATTTTGGCAGTGGGTGAAATGAAGCCTCTGCATACCATCTGCAAGGATCTTTCAGAGTGGAGGGTGCTCAGCGAATGTGGCCTATAATTTGCGGACACCTAAACCTGCATTTTGACACATGAGAGTTATTTGGCACAAAAACAAACCAAAAAAGGAAATAAATATGGATTTGGAAAAAATAAAGGAGAAACCAAACCCACCTATTCTGCTTGCACAAGCTTTTTTATTTGAAGAGAAGGACTTTTTATTTTCACACACCTAAATGAACCTTTTTGTCTGTTTCAACTCACTTAATGTGTCCATCTTTCTGTCTCCTCATCAGGCCCCCTGTAGAAGACAGCCAAACCCTGCTGACACCGGTGGTGAGCTGTGGCCCACCAGGAGCCCTGCTAACCCGGCCCGTCATTCTAACCATGCACCACTGCGCAGAGCCGAACACAGAGGACTGGCAGATCCAGCTGAAGCACCAGGCTGCCCAGGGACCGTGGGAGGTGAGGCTCCAGAGCTCCAGCCTGTGTGCTGACTGCACGCAGGGCTCTCTGCTGGTCCTTTACTTGCCTTTCTGAACCTGGATGCCTGTATTTTGGGGTTTCCATGTGGGACACACAGCTGCTACAGGCAGGCAGGAGTGCCCTTCCACACTAGATGTCTAAGCTGCCCAGTGCCCATGCAGAGATCTGTCCTTGGGGCAGTTTGGCACCTCCTAGTACTAGCAGTTTTCCATGGTGGTTGCCTGAGGTGGTTCCTTGCCAGTAGTATAGCAGGAGAATGTCCCAAGGCAGCGTGGCAAAAGGGTCTTCCCACTGTAACTGGAGCATAGAACGATGCTTTCAGCAAGGCTGGGCCATCCTGACAGAGCCCTCCTCTCCAGCCCTGTGCTCATAATTAATTTGGCAAGGACACTTTGTCCTACACCCAAGTTTAATAAGGTCAGGGTGGCTTCTGAAGGCAGTTGGGCTAACAGCGGCAAAAGTGCCGTGTCCAGCACTGTCTTCAAAAGCCTCTTGTGTGTGTCCTCCCGCCTGTGGCACCGGCCCTTCCTGCTGGGAGGGAGCGTGCAGCAAACACAGCTCTGTCTCACCAGCTAATCTGCACCCCACAGCCCAGCTCCTGGCACCACACGTGTTCCTCATTTGTGTCCGTGTGTTACTGGCACCTCTTCATTTTGCCCCATCCTCCTCCTGCCCTTGACAGAGGTTGCTCTGCCAGCTGCGCACGCACCCTGGTGCAGGGTGTGCAGCATCCATGGGGTCCCTGGCCATCACACAGCAACCCTCTTCCTCCTCTCACTTCTGGAGCAGCTCCTCCAAGCTGAGCCTCACACACACTGTGCACACATTCCTGCACACCTCTGCAGCATCACTCCTGCCAGAGCCAGGTGCTGGCATGGCCATGGAGGAGGTGCAGCCTGCGCTGCAGCACCTTGCCCTCCAAAAAGATTGTGCCACCACTGCAAACGTGGCAGGCTTGCCTTTCCTGAGACTAAGGGAGCCAGGCTTAATGCCCAATGCCAGCTGAGCCCACTCTTCTCAGCTGCCAGATATGTATGTTGTGCTGCAGAGCTGCACAGGGCAGGCAGCAGGGATGAAGTGGACAAGTCGTGCTGAGCATCGTGTGGCACGTAGTGGCTTTGCAAGAGGTGGCTGTCACCCGCTGCTGACGTTTCGCTTCTGCTCCCTCTCAAAGCCATCCAGAGCACCTTGTGTTGCGTGCAGGATGTTACATGCAAGGTTGAATGGAGAAATTAGTAGGGGAGCTGTTTTCCTGTACGCCCAGGGTGGGGAGGTCATCTGCATTCAGGCACTATGCATTTTTTTTTTTCCACCCTGCAGTCTCATCACGGAGGATTATTCTGAGGAAGCAGCAGGTGATATTTCATGTAGATGTGGTATTTGGCCATCGCAGAGATTACTTCCCTTCCTTGAGTTTTTATAACTCCTTATTGTCGTGCTTAGGAACTGAAGGGCAGTTATTTATTCAGCATGCCTGAGACTACTGATGCTAAATCACGGTCACCAAATGATTAGTTCTGCAATATCTCTTTCAATAAAGTCTTGGTGATATTTTCATTATTTGCCTAACTCTGCCCGGGGCTTTAAAAGCAGGAGTGAGGACAGGGGACTTTTCAACCTCCAACAGTGCCACCAGCACCCCAGAGAAATCTGCTCCCTGTGCCTACACAGGAGAAAAGCTGGAAGCAGGACTAATAGATCTTGATTAATCTAAGGGGCAAACAGCAAGGACTTTTTGTATCATCCAGGCTTGAAAGGGGCATTGCTGCCTGAAAGGAGAGCAGCTCTGAGGGGTCACATGCTGTAACTTGGCCTCTTTCTCTCTTAGGATGTGGTGGTGGTCGGAGAGGAAAACTTCACCACCCCGTGCTATATCCAGCTGGACCCAGAGGCCTGCCATATCCTGACAGAAACCCTCAGCACCTATGCCTTGGTGGGACAGTCAATCACCAAGGCAGCAGCCAAACGTCTCAAACTGGCCATCTTTGGACCGCTGTCCTGCTCTTCGCTGGAGTACAGCATCCGGGTCTACTGCCTCGATGACACGCAGGATGCTCTTAAGGTGGTTCTTGATCTCTTGCTTGCTCTCCCTCTGCCTCCCCAGCTGTCACAGGACTGCAGTCATAGCAGTGACTAGACCCTCTCGTCCATGCATTCATGCTCCCTGGGTTGTTTTTCTGATTAGAAGAAGAGCTTGACAGCAAGCTGCTGTTTTACAGTTTAACCTCTACACGCTATAAATTGTCCTTTGCACAGGGATCTCACACAGTTTTCTGCCCACCAGTCTTTTTTCCTTTGTTTACCTGTATCATATCCTGAATCCTAAGGTTTTTGCATTATTAAAAGGCCATAAGGTACACGGGGCTTCATTCGTTGTTCATGTATTTTTAATGCTAAGTGCCGGCTCCCCAGAGATGGAGAAACATATAAATGCTTCTTTTTAAATAGTTGATAATGATTAAAGAAGCTTCTGGCCCGTTAATCACTGCCTGCTTTCATACTGCTTTATTACACCTCTTCGCGTGCAGCTTTTTGTGTTGGGAATTCGCAACTGGAATAAACCAAAGCTGCTGCTGTCCCTAACTGGATAACCTTACTCTCCCTGCGTAATTCTGGCATGCACACAAACACACACTCACTACATACAGATGAGCAGAGAGGTAACCAGACCTGCTATTTCTCTTTATAAACACCTGTATTTATACAGACGGTATCTATAATAGATGCACTCATGAAACATGTAGCTCCAACTGCACGACAGTGTTTATTAAAAGGTGAGGTTTTTCCTTTAGTTGTAATTAGTGCACCTTCACCAATGCCTTTTTGCGGCAAAGTGGTTTCAAAGCCTGACTAAGCAGAGCCATCCCGCTGCTGTACACGCTTTTGTTTCCCCAGGTCTGCATGGGAATTGTTGGGATTTAAACCCACATACACTGGCTGGGAGTTGTTTGTGTTTTTCAGTACAGTGACTTCCATCACTTAGAGCGGCACACTTGGTTGTCCTCCCTGATACCATCTGATATCAAGGTTTGCCTAGGCTTTGCTGAGGGAACACTCTTTTATATGGAAGAAAGGCAACAAAGTATGAGGGTTGAAGCAGGCACATGATGACTTCAGCATGGTTTTGTCCCCTGGGAGCTTGGCCTCTGTCACTGCATTGGTGTTACCAGCCTTTTAGAAACAATTATTTTCCCTGGTCTGATTTGCCTTTTGTTTTTCCTATTTAGAAAAAAAAAAAAGTGAAAAGGATCTTTCACAGCAATCAAGCTTCAAAGGTCCTGGTGGTTTTATGCCTGTGCTGCATAATACAATTTTCCATGGGTTTGACAAGGCCTGAGGTAATAATAAGTGAGTCGGAGGGGCCTTGGCCAGCGAGCTAATGCAGTCAGAGCTGAGGAATCTAATTAAATATTACTCAGGAGCTGTTGGTCTGTTTCTAATAGACTGTAGGGAGAGTTGTGTGGTAAAGTTAATCCAATTCAGTGCGACAGCAGAAGGGATCAGGAAAAGCACAGAGCCACACGGGGGGACCATCCTTCACCTGAGAAGCTGCAGTCGAAATTTGGGAGGGCAACAGGTCAGTCCTCGGGATCCTGCTGCAGTTAGACCAAAAAGCGAGATTGCAACTTGGTGAGGAAAGGTGAGCAAAGTCAGGAGGCCACCATCCCACTCAGTACCTACTGCTTTTTTATGTCAAGTTCATGCATTTTAATTGTTTTTCTCTTTGGCATGTCTGCCCCAAGGATGGAGGGGCACCCATGGGGTTCAAGACCCAGCTAGCTGGTAGTTTGCAGGAGGGCAACCGCGTGTACTTGCTAGCCACAGACTCTTATGAATGCATGAGTTGCACTTTTTTGGAAGCGTAAGGTCGGGGGAAGGAGAAGACTGAGGGAAAAGAAGCCTAGTAAACCAGCTGTAGATGAGTAAAACAGGTGTAGATGGAAGGGCTGACTATGGACCAGAGTGTATGAACAGGCGTGTACAAACAGGTACATACGAACCAGTGTGTACTGAACATCCCTGTGGGACAGGGTTGTGTAGGCTCAATCCATGACTATTTAGAAAGAAGAAAAAAGATTGGGGTGTTTGGCACATGCTTTCACAGCAGCTGGTACTGCAGCAGCCCCTGCTGTGCTGGGAGGACATCCTTGGCACTGCCCTATTGCCAAAGGGAGGGCATTCACCGGGCAATTACCACTGGGTGCGTGGCCAAGGCGTGCAGACAGGGCTGGGCCAGCAGATCCTGAGCTTAGAAGTATTTCGGAGAGGAAGGAAAAGTTGTAAGCAGCAGGTGAAGCACCAGCTGCAACGTCTCGGTGTCTTGAGGCTGGCTGCTCTGGGCAAAGCACGGCAAGGGTAGGGAAGAGCAATATTCCCATATTGCTTTGTCTGAGCTTTGGAAGAGCCTTTGTAGGGGATTGCGTGTATTTTTTAATAGACAACCAAATGCTTTCTGTTATTATTTACAGCTAGGAATGAGCGTGCCATATGCTGAATGTGTTTTAACAGCCACCAAAGGAAGACAAGTAGTTGCAGTATAAAACACGGTGCGGTGTTTATCCAGCAGACTTTTCCCTCTCATCATGCAGAGTAAGCACTGGCAGCTGAGCTGCCGGCACCCGCAGTACAGTGGGGAGGTGCAATGATTTCCCATCAATAAGGGCTCAGTTACTGTGGGAGCAGCTTAGTGAGGTTCCTGGCGGCCGTGGAGCAGCGTGGGCTCGGTGCTGATCACACTTGCAGCATCCTCTGCCCTGCAGGGTCCCGAGCCACCTGGATGGGGTGCTCACAAAAATGCTTTTTGGGCAAGGATGAGGGGAGTTGTGACCTTGAGCATTAGCCTCTTTTTTTAAGGCTAATTTTTGCACTTTGACGTGGATGCCCAAGGTAGTCTCCTGGTAAAAAAAAAAAAAATAAGGAAAAAAAGTAATAATATGATAACTATAAAGAAACCCAGATGCTTTGCTCTCTTTATTGATGTGAGGCTTTGAGATTGAGGTATGTGACCTGTGTGTGGCAGCGTGGCAGGGGCTGAGCAGCCAGACACATGGAAACAGCTGCCTCCCACACTGGGGGCACGTGAAGGACTTCAGGCTGTAGCAGGATGACATCCCCCAGCCTGTCTCATGTTGCACAGTAACTCCCTTCAAAAAAAAAACCACCCATAAATGGGCACGATAGGCCTGTGATTTTCTCTCTGTTATTTAATGCTTATTTTTCCTTTCATTGAAGAAAGGCACAGCTTAGACTGAACACCATTGTTTGCTTGTGCCCCTTTAATGAGGATGCCCAGGCTGCAGCTGTTCTGGTGACATGGGTGATGGAGTGATGCCTTACACAGCTCCCTCTCCTAGAAAATAACCCCTGCCTCATAGGGTGATGAGAGACGATGGGCAGGGTGACCACAGCCACCTCAGCATGGGGCGAGCATTATGCAGCTCAGGTTTTGGCTCAGGAGGACACAGAGGTGCCAGCCAGCAGGACAACCACTGCTCTAAAAGAATGCTGCATGGCAGGAACCAACCACAGTGATTGAAGGGCTCTGCAAGTCATGGCTCCAAATTAATTCTGAATTAATTAGCTACGTGGCATGGGAGAAGCACAGGCTGCTCGGCATCCTCCAGTTAGAGCATGTGGAAGGGCTACAGTGGCCCAGGGTGGCTACCAGAAGTGGGATGTTGAGACTAGACACCCAGATCTGGTGAGTGGGATGGTGCAGCATCACCCTGCAATGTTTTCCCCCAGAGCAGTGCAGCTCCCAGAGCTAGTGCAGCACGGGCAGGAACAGTTTCTCGGCGCCCATGCCCTGCATGCCTGAGAGCTGGCATCTGCAATTAGCTCACACAGTTCCACAAGTCATCTTCTGGACCTTCCAGGGCGGTAATTGGAACATAATGAAGATCTATAGTAATCAGATAATTACTATCGATTGCTCTTTAGACATCTTGATGAAGTAATTAGGTGGCACTGGAAAGAAGCTGGAACTGATTCATTGGCATAACCTTAATCTGAAAGGTTTCTTGATTTTGTTTCTTTTCCTCTAATGGCCAATAAAAGAACATCATTTCAGCTTCAGGACCTGCCAGATGCTTTTGTCATACGCTTACTATCTCCCTGAATGTAGTCAGGAGTAGCTAAGCTGAAATGAGGGCTCCTTAAGTTGGCCTGGGGCCGTATCCCCGTTTTGTATGCCCCTGCATTCCTTGAGCATCCCCACTGTGTGTGATTGTCTTTGGCCACATGAGACTGGTTCGTTGGTTAACTCTTTTAATTAAATGTGACTGAGATTGGCTGTGTTGGTTTCTAATGGGGCTCATGGAGGTGCCTTTGTACTCGCTTCTTCTATGTGGTCTACAATTACGCTGTTTGTAGGCAACGTTCCACTGTGGTCTCATTGCTTACAAGCTTATATTTAGCTTCATAAAATGACCAGACTCTTGGCTTGCTAGCTTTTAATCACATGACCAACATTTCAGTAGCCCTGAACCTGTGTATTCATATATACAAAATGCTCCCTCACAGTGCCTTGCACTGTTTCCACGCCATCCTGCGGGACAGCGTCGGTGCGGGTGTCCATGGTGTCCTGCACTGCTCTGTCACGGGGCACTTTGTTAGGAGGCCACAAGCTGAAAGACCGGTGGTATGCACAGGTCCCATGTAAGCAGGACCTGCACAAATAAGAGTTTCCAAAAACAAGGCAGTAAAGCTACCATTAGATGTCCAGTTTGATGAGCAATGGAGAAGATTGATCTATTTCTGTGCTCAAAGAGTGACTGTGTGCAAAGTCTTCACATTTCATTTAATGGCACAGAATTGAGCTTCTGCTTTATAGGACATGTGAGAGAACACTGTGTCTCCCAGAGGAGAGGTGCCTGCATCCCTGCTGGGCTGCTGCTGGATGAAGGAGGTGAGAGGGTTATAATCAGATCCACTAATGCAGTTCCAGTTCATGGGGACGCACAATTCTGTGCGATGCCTGAGTATTTTTTTCATCTGTGTTACACAAGTTACAGCATCTACAGCAGACAGTCTTGGGGACTCAGAAAAACAGTGTGCTGACTTGATGAAACCTGACCACTTTCTTCTTTTCATCCCAATACTGCAGGAGGTCCTCCAGCTTGAGCAGCAGATGGGCGGGCAGCTTCTGGAGGAGCCCAAAGCTTTGCATTTTAAGGGAAGCACCCACAACCTCCGTCTTTCCATTCATGACATTGCCCATTCTCTCTGGAAGAGCAAACTCCTGGCTAAATACCAGGTGAGCATAACAAAACATTCACATTGCATGCTAGCAGGGAGGCTTAAAGAAACACTGTCACACGCAGGTGTGTTTAAAAAACACCAGGAGCCAGGCTATGGTTCCATGGACTTTTTTTTTCCCTGGAACATTTGCAGTCACATTTAGCATGGAGCCTGCAGTCTCTGGTCATAGAGCATCCATGCCTTGGTCCCACATCCCTCCCTGACTATACTTTTTTGCTTTCCTCCTGCAGGAGATTCCTTTTTACCACATCTGGAGTGGATGTCAGAGGAACCTGCACTGCACCTTCACACTGGAAAGGTTCAGTCTGAATACCCAGGAGCTGGTGTGCAAGCTCTGTGTGCGGCAGGTCGAAGGAGAAGGACAGATCTTCCAGCTCAACTGTTCTGTCTCAGAGGTAAATGATGTTTGTGTACTTTTCTATCCAACTGCAGGAACGTGGGAGGGCCAAGGAGGTATAACCTTTCCCATTGCTACCTCTTTAGTGCTTCCCAGTTTCCTCCTGACGGCTGGTATGGACCTAAAGAATGGATTAAGTCATTGCTTTGTATCTCCAGTTGCATTTTTCCTTAGTTTCTCTCATCTGGAAGGAAGCATCTCTCCTTCAAGGGAGGGAGCAGACCAGCTTTGATCCCTCTACTAGTGCTGCCTTTCTGCATCTATGTGGAGGAACTCTTTGCCTACCACTCCCTAACGCATCTCATGAAGCTCTCATGGTCCTGTTTCCTTGGCAGTCCATGAGACCCATCATGCCTGACAGTTCCCTGGAGAGAGAGAAAAGAAAATAGGAAAATGTCAGTGCTGTGTGTTCCATGAGCCACTCCCCTCTGCTCCCACATAATAGCTGCTGTGCAATAGGGAATATCAGATGGTCTAGTTGCAGTAAACTTTTCTCCTCATATTTTGCTATTGCTACAAATCCTGACTATTGTCTTTGGCAATTTTTGTTTTGCTGTCTGACATTTTCCTGAAGAAATATTATCATAAGTTTGAGGACATCTTTGCCAATGCTATGTAGCACCGGGAGAATTTTTGCTCCTCGGGGCAGTCAAGCTTGGGGCTGAGTTGGAGCAGCACATGCAGGTGTGAAATGGCATTGACTCCAGTGAATGGGCTGGTGGGTTTTATCCCTGGTACCCTTGGCAGCAACGAGGAGCAGACACTTGGGCAGCAATTACTGCTGGCCGGCTTGGGGAAGGGCTGCGAGAGCAGAGACAAAAGTTTCTTGCGCTGTAGGGCTCTGACAGTGAGCACCATTACCCATAACATCTGCTTGGTTAGTGGGTGTAAAGTTACAGATTCATCTGGGGACTACACAACATTAAGGACAGATGGTAAAACAAGCATCATAAACAATTATTGTAATAAGTGCCGCATTGAGGTAATCACTAATTTAACCTCACAGAGAAGAGAAAGAACTGAAAGTAACTTTAATGAAATGCAAGTATACACTATAATCATCTTCAGCTGGTTGAGTGTAATAGGGCCTGGTAATAGATTCAGAGGGAACAGGATAATATTCTTGTCTTGTGCTGCGATCCTATCCATCAAGGATGAATAGAGGGAGCGAATAACACCACCGCGATCAAGGCTGCCTCCTGCAAAATTGCTCCTTGTTGTTGACACCTAGTGATAGTCCCAAACTCCAGCAAGGGACAGGAGGACCTTGGGCTGCTAAGAGCTGGAATGTAGGGTCAACTAGGAAAAAATCCTATAACTGAGAGATTTGATGATAAGTCACCTGAAAGGGTAATAACTGCACCTTGGAAACTGATGCGTGCCTCTAGAAGCACGATAAAGACATCACACCAGGCATCAGGAAACTGTAGCTGTGGTTCCTCAAATTTTCTTCTGAGGTTAGGCTAGTGGTATCCAGCTAGTGGTTAGGCATTGCAGGACTGCGCTGGCATCTTTCTTTATTGCTGGATCTGCCTCTCTGCCTCTGTCACACTGCGATAAAAATTTAGTAACGCAGTTTCCTGCATCCTCCCTTGATGGGCTTTCTTTTTAGTCCCCTGCAAAGGATGTAAAACTTCTGCAGATTAAACTGCCTTGTACTGGCTTTATACAGTGTCTACCACTGGGACTTCAAAAATACAAATGCAGTGAGTGCCAAAACACGCACATTTGCAAAGCAGGAGGAAAATTGTGATAAAGGTCTCCCATGATTCATTTTTGAAGCCTTCTTTTTATCTTGTGCTCTTGATACTCACACAAAAGAGCCACAGGGCAATGCCACGGATATCTGGGCCCCTTCTGCAGCAATCCTGAAGCTCCCGGGGCTGCAGGCCACCTTGAGAGCCAGGGCAGCACCTGTGTCCTTTGGCCCAGAATCTAAAGAAAAGGTTCTCTGTCTGCAGTGCCACCGTCACCACCCTACCGCCTCTTCCAGCTTCTCAGTGAGGGTGAGCCTGCAGGCAGCACCAGTGTCAGGCACGTCATTTTCCTGGCTCCTGGGCAGTGCCTGCTGTCCAGCAGCAGTGGGGCAATGGGGTTGGGGCTGGCAGTCTGTGACGCAGGGCCTTGGCACCCAAGCACAGATGCCACATTCAACATGTTAACTGAGGACATTACCAGTGCGGCGTAAACCTTCCTTGGTTAGAAAGTTCACTGACTGCCTAAAATGCCATGTCTTTAAAAAAACCCAAAAAACCTCCCAAAAATCATATTTATACAGTGGAAGAGAATTAATTGGTGTAGATAAAAGAGTGGAGGCAAGAGGTTTAATTCTGTGCATTGCTGATGGACATTGGCTCTCCCCTTTCCATCTCTGAATACATTTTTGGGGGGTAAACCGGAGACCGCACAGGACTGCGAGCACCTCCAGCAAACTCCTTGGGGGGTTTGTGATTGCAGCTTAAGCCAAGAGCTGCCTGGCTTTAAGACAGTTTCAGGTATTACAGCTCCTTCCCAACAGCCAGTTTGACACGAAGCAACAAGACTGTTCACAGAGGAGAAAACAAATCGACATTTAATGACAAGTCTTTAGCACGAGTGTTTCTGGCTGCCTGGGGCTGTGATCTGGCAGAGGGGGAGGAGAAGCAGCTCCCCCATTTCTACTACAAAAGAAGACCAAACTGAGAAATAGACTGAGAAGCATGAGGGCAGAACCAGCCATGTTTGCTGCTTTTTCCATCACAGTCCCTGCAGGACCTCACTGTTCCTAAACAAACCCGACCATCCCAATTGACCAGCTACCATTGTCTTACCAGCTACCGAGCCTGTGGGCACTAAATCCATCCAGGCCAATGAGAAGACAAAATCCTTGCCCAGAAGAGCCAACTGCTGTTATTCCCAGTGGTGTTAGCAGCGGTGCCATGGGGACCCCTCCAGCTGGGAGGACCACATCAAAGAGCATCAACACCACACCTGCAGGGGACAAGCTGGCTTTGGATATGACTTTTCCCTTGAAACGCTTGCTGCCACACTGCCTTTGAACACAGCACATGTCCTGGGGAGAGGGGGCAATGACTGCCTCCTACCTCCCCCACCCCCTGCCCTGAGCACATGCTCTCCGTCTATTTCCAGAGTCAACGCCACATAAAGATGAGGGCTCAGCTTGTGCCTGGGGTGGTATTGACTGTCTATCTGTGGTCCACACAGCATCAGAGGTTTCAGAGAGCTTGGATGCTGCCAGAGGGATGTCAGTGGTGTGAGCCTGGTGCTGGCTCGGTGGGACACTTGGGATGATGCTGGGAAGGGGGTCTTTTCAGCCATGCCAGGAAAGCCCAGCTCTGCTCTAGTAGTAGCAACTTGCTCTGAAATTTGTCTAAGTGCCTGATCTTTCATTATTTCCAGTAAGTGATTAATTAAGCTGGCCTTTTTGTCCAGCTGTAGTAATATGCACCCTCGAACAAAAGGAGGAAATGTCTGCCCAAAGCTGATTATAAATATTTCTGTTTTCCAGTAGACTAACATGTTTATGTTAGTGTTTACTAGATCAGCAGAGGGCTGCAAGTAAAAGCACTGAGTCTCAGAGGACGTAGTTCTGCAATTGTCTCTGCACTCAGTAACAAAAGTGATGGGTTGTTCAGGCTTTCTTTGTGCCTTTCCAATCTCAGGAACCTACTGGCATCGATTATCCTCCCATGGACTCAGCGGGCACCATCACCACCATCGTAGGGCCCAGCGCTTTCAGCATCCCGCTCCCAATAAGGCAGAAGCTGTGCAGCAGCCTGGATGCTCCCCAGACCAGAGGCCATGACTGGCGGATGCTGGCCCACAAGCTGAAACTGGACAGGTGAGCAGGGCTGCCCGTACGTGGTCAGGCAGGGGAGCTCCTAGGGAGGGGGGTATGTGCAAAAACATCCTGGTGAAAGTCCCACCGAAAGGAGATGGACAGACTGGTCAGGCTGACCGCACAGGGGATGAGCACCCTGACAGCACCAGCAGCAGGGATGGGTTGAAATCATGTGCATTCAAGTAGTTTCCATGCAGCTCAAAAAAACCAAGTTTCCTTTTGGCTCATTGCAGGTATTTAAATTATTTTGCTACGAAATCAAGTCCCACCGGGGTGATCCTGGATCTCTGGGAAGCCCAGAATTTCCCTGATGGCAACCTGAGCATGCTGGCAGCAGTTCTCGAAGAAATGGGAAGACACGAAACGGTTGTTTCTTTGGCAGCAGAAGGAAATTACTAATGCAGCCTTGGCATGACCAGGAAGGACAGACGCAGGGAGCGGTAATGCCCTGTTATTGCAAACGAGAATTGAAATGAAAACCCAGACCAATGAGTTACACAAGAGACATTTCAGAGAAGAAAGCAAGCAAACAAACAAAAAAAAAACCAGCCCTGACCTTCACACGTGCTCTCCTTGTACATTATAACAGGATCAGAAAGAGATCATGCAAAGTTGTACCTTGAAAATATAAATCAACCTAATGTTCCTCTCGGCTTGGCTGTACACTGCTTGGTACAGGTTTTTACAGTTTCCTAGGAAACGCTTTTTATTGCTATCCAGATATATGGATAAACTTTCTTAACAATCCCAGTTTCTATGGATGTTGTTTACATCAAATTCTGGACAGGGGTAAGGAGACTGTCCATGGCTCTTTATATTTTTTGTTTAAAGCCATTCTAGACAAGGCTATGGACAGCTGGTTGTGGCTATTTCAGCTTATTGGTTTCTGGTGAATTCAGATTTTGGATACAATTCGCACATTGGTTGTCTCTCAATGATCCTCCTGTCATTGTTCTGTTTCCTAGACCTACTCGTAAAAAAAAAAACAAAAAAGACAAACCAAGAAGATCAGGGTGTGCATCTGGAAAGCAGGTACTCTGGCTGATAAGCAGGAACACACAAAATGTTCCCTCCCTTCCCCGAGACAATCCCACTGAGCCTGTGTGGAGAATAGCTCTAAGACAGTGGGGAGTGAAGGATCTGAGATAATTTTCAATTCACGCCCTCTCCACCCCTTTGCTATATGAGGGGCCAGATATGCAATTCAGAGGGGTTGGAGGGGAGGGGGAGAAACCCAGAAAAAAATAAGAAAGAGAAGTTGCTATGATAGTTATTTACTGATTAGTATCTAGTGCAAGGATTATAATGACTATTATTATTACCATTATTACTTTATTTCTAATTTTGTCAGCAGCAGAATGAATAATTTCTGGTTTTATGGAATCTGTTGTCCCCTCCCTGAAGGTCTTTTAAGACGTGTCCCTCTCTATGCCGTCTGTCCTTCCCTTGGCCATCATACTCCTCCTCCAAAGTCCTCTGCCAGCCCCCACAGGCTGCTCACCTCGTGTTGGCATTGCTGTGCTCCACGCCCAGAGCCAAGGCAGCATGAACAGGTGACACTCCACCGATCTTCACCCACCAAGCGTCTGACCCTGGCATGTTTTGCACCACCCTGGTGCCTCCAGGTTGCTCCGAGAAGCAGTCCTGTCCTGAGGTGGCTGTGAACCAGAGATGGCCTCCCAGTCCAAATACACAAAGACCACTGGTTCCTGACCACAGGTGCAAGCATGTGGAGGCATGGACATCCACCACCTGATTTGTGCATCCAAGGTGGGCCTCCATAGTTTTTGCTTTGTTTTGTAGCGTTCTAAGAGCCAGCAGCTCCTGTTAGCTCCCCACAGAGCTGCAGGTCTCACTGAAACCCACCACCTCCAGCAATGTTTGCCATGGCCAGGGCTGCTGACAGCCCAACCCTCTTCCGGGTCATTTCTGTGTAGATGCACTTGGTGGATCTCCACGGATATTCCCAGGCTTTGCTGCAGCCAGGGAAGCCTGTGTTGCATGTGCCAGTGTAGGGCAGTAGAGTGAGGAAGTTGAAAGTTAGCTTGTTCTCTTTTGTTCTTTTGGTTTTGCCTTCCCCAAGGCTTTCCAGATTGCACCTTTGAAGGTAACTTTGAAAATGTCATTGGTCGAAATGAAAAGGAAATTTCGTCTGACCTCTTTTTCCATTTGACATTTCCATAGGCTTGGCACTTTTTGCTTATAATTTCTCAGCTCCCTGACCAGAGAGCAAGATTTTGATTGACCGCCAGGCAGCGAGCACAAAAAGTTCCCTTCCTTGTAAGAGGTAACCGGGCAGTTTGCAAACCAGCATTTCAGTCAAAACTGGAGAGCAGAGGACATGCATTGTAACTTTCAATGTCTGTGTGCATTTTGCTTGGGTAAGCCCCACCTTCTCTTATTGTGGAGATGCCGTGGGCATCCTTTCAACAACCAACCATCTTCTTTTTCACCTTGGGCATCAGATGCAGCCCACTGCAATGCTAATGGAAATTTTGCTTTCAACTTCAGGAGGCTTGGACTGGGGCTTCCAGCTCTGCCCGTTCTCCACATCTTTTACACACCTTAGAGTGCTAAAATGGCTCTTAAAGATAGGTCTCAGCTTTTCTCCCTCCTGTGCCACCTTTAGGTGTAATCAATTGTGTTTAGTTTGTGCTTCTTCACCTTTCCCATGTGTCCCTCCTGCATGACTCCCCTTCTGAGGCAGGTGCAGGAGGTGAACTGTCCTTCGACCCTTTGGCCTTTTCGGCTCAGTCTGTATTGACTGATCTCCAGGCTCGCTGGTGCTCCCCAGCTCTCAGCTTTTTCCAGGTGGGCAGTACATGCACCCTTCTCACCAGGATCAGGCCACAAAGTCTCTCATAGTCAGAAGTCTCTTCCCTGTGCTGCTGTGAGTTGTTGCTCCTTTGGGCAGCTCTCTGACCTGCGCTCTGACGCCTTCTGCAAGAGAAACAGCTTGCAGATTAACAACTTTCTCACAGTCTTCTGAGGCATTTTCCTTCCGCAGCATCACAGCAAAGGGGATTTATTGCGGGGAAGAATGCACACTCTGATTAAGAGGAGCATCCACAGAGGTGGCTGAAGGTCAAGAACATAACCCTTCCTGGCTGAACATGACTAGGGCAGCAGCATGACCTGTCACCAGGTAGTGGAGCTGCTCTTCTTCCACCCCGGCTGCTCAGAACCACCCGCAGTCCCCTGCTGCAACCACGGGCTGGATGGTTTCTCCAGCTCCTGCTCCATAGGCCTTTGCAGGGTCCCAGCACGGCCCCTTGGGCTGCCTCAGCCCCGACAGGGAAGAGACAAGCAGGGGAAGGTTCCTCCTCAGAGCCACAGCTCATCCCAGCAGCTCTGCACCCGTTCTTTGCCACTGCTGCTAACAGCAGCTCCCACCTCACCTCACACTTCCCTGCATTCATTTTGCTCACTTTTTTTCTGTTTGTTTTTTTTTTTTTTGTTCTGGGGGGAATGGCAGTGGCAGGGCGTGCACTGTGGGAGGGGGCTCTGGCTGGTGGCGTTCACCACTCAGCATCCCCGTTCTGCTGCCCCAAGGAGAGCGGGCGGGAAGAAAGGGCAGCCAGATCGGCTCAGGATGTTATTTTTGGTGGGAGAGAACCCAGCAGCAGTCCCTCCGCCTGGATTGCATGGACACAGTGCCATCTCGTGGGGCTGAGCCCCGGCTCCACCATGTCGCTGCCGCCGAAGCAACGTCGCACGGGAAGAGGCTTCCTGTGGGGTGGCTCTGACTAAGACTGGCAGAACTGACTCTTAAAAGTGCTTGTAAGATTTTATGTCAGGTAAGCACATCTGCTTTAAGAGGAAAAACAAAAAAAAAAGGCTGCAGGCTTCTTACCCTCCAATTATTACAATTTTTTAAAATGCTTTTCCTTTTAGTTGTTCACCTTTGGCTTTGTACTGGAGCAGTTTTGCTGCTCTTCACACCATCTCTTCATTACATGTTGATCGCTAGCGCTATAAATAGTATATATATTATATAAATATATATAAAATATCTACTGACTTCAAGGAAAACCTTTAATTTCCGAGTAAGAAACATTTATCGGAGGCAGTCCTTTTCACTTTATTTTTTTTCTTCAGTTCTTCTTGTGTTGTGTTCTCGTAAAGGTGACTGTCAGTGTATAGGGTAAGTTTGGGGTTCGGTTGGGTTTTTGGTTTTTTTTCCAAAATTTATGATCACAACTGATCCACTGTGTCTCGCTAAACAGCGCAAGACCTAAGTGCTGTTTTAGTGGATCTTGAAAATTTTGCAGCAGTGAAGTCTCTCCAGCCAAGATTTGCTTTTTTGGGAGACCAAGACTTTTTTCCGTCTCGCTGGCAGAAATGCAGACACTCATGAGACATGTTGGAGTCTGCAACACCCACAGAGCAAAACATGTCCATTGCTTGGGTTTCCTGCTATTTCTGTTGCTTACATAGAGAATAAATGTATCTACATGCTGTAAGCCTGTCATTGTGGACAGTGTCCTAATGTCTTGTATTGCTACCTACAAGAGTTTCTTTTCAGTTCTCCTTTTCTTCTTCTTTTGGGGGCAGGGGCGTGGGGAAGGGAGGGGTGGGGGGGCCCTTAGACCATTGTATGCTCTACCAAGTAGTTACCACAGCTCTGAGGTTAATTTTAAACACAATGATATTGTCGAGGTTGGCTTGGGGTTTTTTTAATCTTGTGTCCAGGGCACTTTGTAAACAATCTTACTGAGTGTTCAGAAGTCTTTTCAGGTATTACCCTGGCTCTCATCTGGCCATGAGGTAACTCACTGTTTGCAGGCTGGCTTGCTTGATAGCAGGTGGTGCAAAGAGTGGCTTGTGAATGGAAACCAAACCTTTGGGCCTTCTCTCTCAAGGACTCCAGTGAGTTACTGACTTTGGGGTCACCACTGCAATCGATTCCTAGCTGTGCGTGAAACCTTGAGTTCCTAAAACAAGCTGCACTGCAGGTTTTTAAATGCTGAAGCACGTATCTCAGACATCCTTTGAAGTGGGACTTTAACAGAAAGGCAAAGTAAGTGTGTGTGTACATACAGACAAAGAGGAGAAAACAAAGGACACTACTGCTGGAGGCTTTTAGCTCTCACGTGAGGTATGGGCATCTTCTTATTTCACCAACTTTTGCACGGGAAGGTAAAGGTCAAAATGCAGTGCTGTATCATCACTACAAGGTCAAATAGGCAGTATGTTGAAAGCCAACAGAGTAAAAACTGGCAAGTAACTGGAACTGGACTTGAACTAAAGGCACAGAAATGAGGCCTCAAGTTTGGTAGGTCAGGCTCCTTGCTTGAATAGGAGCATTTAGTTCATTTACTTACTTGTCCTTTAAACTTGACACCTGCTCCCTGAAATCTGAAAATCCCTTATCTGAAAGTCCTTTGATAAACTCTGTCTGTACAAAAAAGAAAGTAATAATAATAATGATCCAGAGTTCCCACAAACCTCTATCCCAAACAGGTATTTCACATTTTCTGTGGTGCTGGTTAAATGCAGTGGTTCGGTCTCCTTGACTGCATACAAAGAGATTAATTGCTAGATGTGCTGCACCCTGGGCCTGCCCTCTGCTCCCAAAGCATCCCATGTCATGGCATGCAAGCAGCTTCGGGATGCCTGTGAGGAAATGGGATGTAATCAGGGAGGGCCTTCCCACAGCAGTGATGGGACAAGAGCCCTGAGATGAGAAAAGCTTGCACAGGCCCCAGAGCTTCTTTGGCTGCTGCCAGCTGGCTCTGGCTACCACTTGCCAGTAAATTTGTGAGCTAGCACAATACAAATAAAAAGCAAAATCGGTCTGGAAAGTAAACAAAATTAGGAAGGAGAGGCAAAACACTCTTCTCCCCACAGATTTTTCAAGGTACCTTGCAAAAACACCCGAGCCGAGAGCCAGTAACCTACTTTGAAGCAGGGTGTGTGACACAGCTGAGAGAGAGTAGTTGTGGCATTACTGTTTTCACACATCTGTGTGGTAGACTCTTTTTGCTAACACATGTTCTGTTATTGTTGAAGAGAAAAAAAAAAAGAGAAAGAAAAAAAAAAAAGAGGGTATCTTCAGTACCTTTCCAAAGCAAAGGAGGCCCTGCAGGAAATGAAACATCTGTGTGACCCTGGTGTATCACGTTTCTCCCTTCTCTTCCCATGTCACAGCTCTATCGGGGTTCGTGGGATTTGTTTTCTTTGCTATTCAGATCTGGAGAACTCTTTTGGTTTTGATTTCCCTATTGCTGTATCTTCTATGCAATTCCTTTTCTAAAGACTGACTTACTACAGGAGAAGTGCTAGCCATTGCATTATTTGTATTGCTGTACAGTGGAGGTGTGGTTTACTAGTTCTGAGTGTGCCTCTTACCCCCCTCCCTTTTTCTGCTTCCCTCTGTTTGTAAATGCCTGCATTTATTCTGTCAGCCTGACATGTACAAAGTGTAAGAAAGAATTTTTAAACAGGTAATAAATTATATTTATAAGCAATTGGAAAAAAAAAATACACCACTACCTTGTGTTCAATTGTTTAGTTCCTGGAAGCTCAGAAGTGGAGTCTTTTATTTTGTTTCTTTTTTAAAAAAGAAGAAGAAAAATCTCCTCAAAAGAAATGTTTCCGCACCTAAGAACTGTGGGGTTCAGTGGCGTGCCAGGGGCAATGTGCAGTGTGGGGCTTTGTCACCTAGATGTGGCCAGGTCAAGGGGCTGTAGAGATGCTGCTGGAGAATAACTGCAATGCCACTGAGCACAGACGGTCTGGGGCAAAGCAGGAGGGCTGCAGGGGCTGTGCAGCTCGAGGGAAAAGTGCTGTTATTTACACACTCTCCGAAAACAACCAGCAAGGCAATGAAACATCAGGAAACACTGAGCTGAATCCGCGACACGGCGCTGCAGGATGAGGAGAGCGCTCCAGCTTTAGGTGCAAATTCACAGAAATACCTCACGAGATGTAGAGGTTCATGCCCCGGGGCTCAGCACTGAGCAATGCCGTGTTCCAGCTGATGCTGGGTATTCAGGCTGAAACTTTTTCACCTGAGGCATGGGGTGGGAATTCTAGCTTCAGTCTGTGCACAGATGACTCCTGTGCCTCTTGTGCTGTTAAAAACAGTAGCCAAAAATATTCATAAATATGTGGCAGAATGAAGGGAGGGGTGTCTCAAAAAAATATTATGCTAATGCATAGTTTCTATAGATTTACATAATCAGCCACAAAACACGAGTGACTGCTCTATTAGTGATAACACTATTTTAATTACTATTTTTCTCTTCACTGAGTTGTGAAAGAAGTGAAGCTTTTTTATGCCAGTGGAAACATATGCAACATATTGCTGTTTACTTGTTTGCTCAGAGGAAAAAAATCTTATAAAAATAAAATAAATAAAATGAGGCATGGTCAAAATAATCTAGCTGGGGAAATGAAACGCAAAGATGGTGTTTTTCAAGCACATAAAAAGGAAATAGCAATCTCTGTCATGGGGAGATGGAAACAATTTTATTGGGGGTGGGGGGGAATGTTAAAACAACCATATACAATTTGAACAAATACAACATAACACAGTTTGTTCCCCAGGTTTTCTAATTACAGTATTTACAGGTTTAATAAGGCACTGGTTCTCAAAAAAGAACACAAATTAGTTTCTTAGTCTCTACATTGACAACCTTTTCTTTAATAGAAATAACTTTGTGCTAGAGAAAGGATAGCAGTTGCTAGATGGCATCTCCCTTTTTTTTTCTTTTCTTCTCCCACTTACCTATGCCATCTCACCTATGCCAGAAAGAAACTAAACTACACTTCCTTGAATGATTTACATTTGAAAAGTGGATTTCTAGACCCGTGGGCACTGAAGCCACAATTATCTTTACCACTGACTTCCAAGCCCTCATCAATGTGCCCTTTGAAACTACCAAAATATGGAAGTGACATTAAAAGGCCACACCTGGCAAAATAAACGTACTAACCTGTGGTCACTGCGGGTGCTGAAACCTTAATAACCACACGCTGAGTGCTACAGAAAGTCACCCATGCAGGCAGTAACCCGAACGTCACAGTGCTGGAACAAAAGACCTCCACGCTTGCCTTAGGCTGTTTTTTGGCCTTAGGAATAGCCCTTCACAATAGCATCGATTACAGCGGGTAGGAGATTTGAGGGCAAAATCTGGTCTTGGGAGAAAATAGGCAGGCACTAGTTACACAACCGCAGACTGTTTGCTTTCTCAGTGTGTGTCTCCTCATATATATATATATATTTATCTATTTTCCTATACAGCACCGTTGCAGTGATTTGTCATTTATGCATTTTCATAAATAAATATTATGTTTTATTTAGTGCTTTTTCATCCATAATAGTTTACTCTTAATCCACATACTGGAGCTATTCCAGACTCGCAACTGAATATATATATATATATTTTTATATATATATAAAAACACATAAACTTGAACATTTAACATACACACTTTATGTAATCTATCAACCAGTATCTTAGACCATTTTCTTCTGGACCAAAAAAAAAGGTAAGATTTCCTCAGGAAACCACTGACTGGCCCTTTCTCTTGCAACGCGCTGATGGCCGGTGCCAGGGGCATTCGTCGCATGCCTCGTGTCTGCCAGCCGGCAAAGCACCCTCCAAAACACGCCTGGGGAGAGCCTTGCTAATTAAAAAAAAGAAAAATCTATTTGAGGAAGGCAGAGGTGAAACACACCTAAACAGGCAGGAAAGAAGCATCCCTGCTGTGCGACCTGGGACCTGCAGGTCCCCTCTGCATCTTCGGGGCTGACAAACCTCGGTTCCAACAGGGTGCGCTGGCTTTTGTGGAAAGAAACGAGACGAGAAACCCATGGCTCCATTCACTGAGACAAAAAGGTGAAGAGAGGCTGGGCTGTCCCCATTTTGGCCCACAGATCTCAAAGCCAAGGCAGCCAAGGAGAGGAGCAAACTTTGCTCTCAGCCTCACAAATATTTCTTAAGGACAGGGAAACCATCATCGCCGCTCCCAGGATCAGTATTTGGTGCATTAACTCTCAGAGATTTTCTTTTTGCATTGCTTGGTAAATTTGGGTACAGGCAGGGAAACTGCACTGCAGAAAAAGCACTCTAATTAACAAAAACCTTCTGATTAAGCTTTTTAACACCTATCATCACGGAGGTCTTGCTGGTTCTCTTGAACCTGCGCATTTTTCTCTGTTAGCTTGAAAGTATAAAATGGTAATTTTTCCAGCTAGAAATACCTTCAGGGAGCTGTTAAGCTAAACCCCAATTATACACCTACCTACCACAAATAAATCAGTTTTCTCCAAATAGGGGAAAAAAAAAAAAAAAGAAGCATTACAGAAGTGCAGAGGCTAAATCCTGCATGGCAATTATTTCAGTTCTGAAACAGGCTTAGCATAATCAAAGCAGCATTTGTAAGGACTTATTTCAAAATTAAGCTGAACACCATCTAGTAAAACAAAATAGGCAGGCAGGAAAATTTTAAAAAATAAATGAAGGGTAAAAAAGGGTAAACCAGTAACTCCCATGCAGCTCAGCTTTGGTAATCTGACAAAGAACAGAACCTTTCCAAAGAAAACACTTCCCAGGGTATATTTCACCTCTCATTTCCCCTTCTGTAGCATTAGCATTGCTGCAACTGCTGCAGCCCCAGGAAGGAGGAACAGGGAAAGACAGTAAATACACTTCCCATTGCTCTTCTCCCCTGACAGCTCCTCTTGCTGGGAACCACAACGCTGCACAGCCCCAGCCCAGCAGCCGAGCCTGGCACTGCTGTGCAGTGGCTGCCAGAGGTGTGGAGGCTGCTGGAAGGCCACCCAAAATAGTAAAGCAGATAAAGCTGGAGCCAATTGTTTGGTTTGAGGTGTCTCTCACTACAGCAGGAGAAGTGCTGGAGGCAGGTACCCACTGCTGGCCACGGTTCCCAGCTCTCACCACCCGTCTAATGCGTCCCACGCTCCCTCCCTGTCACTCCCTACTACAGCCACAAGGCACCAGGTGTCCTTACACTCAAGGAAAAATGACTGCCACCCCAGAAATGGGCATTTTTGAGTTTTTCACTTTCCCTTCAAAAAGGGAACACAGATGTTTGGTTCTTTTTCTTAGCTGTGGTTGCAGATGGACCCCTCACTTTTACAGAGATGAAAGAGCAAGTTAATAATTCCTTCTCACAAGGAATTTCCTCTTACCCAGTGGTTGTTTGTGGGTCCTAGCAGTTTCAAATTACCCAGCGGATTCAAATGTGTACTTCATTTCCACTCGTTCACAAAATACTTTATTTTGCAGTGGGGGAAAAGAAAGGGAAAAAAAAAAAGCCAAGAAAAAGGGCATTTGTTTATCACTGTGGTACTATCCCCATCAGTTTTCCTGGAAACATGAAGAGCTCCTTTCAACAAGTCACACCAAACCATATTCAAGCAGTTCCCAACTACCTTAAGCGAAGCATGACCTTCCCTGGGACAGGCCACCCACAGGAATCAGGCCACCCACACCAGCAGGGATGGCAGGGATGTGACTGGGCTCCATCTCTGCGCTGTGAGAATCACTTGCACATGCAGGGTTTGGAAAGTTATCTCCACAAACAGGTGGCTTTTAAGGCGGTCTCCACTACAGCTCCTCTGAGCCACACAGACCCACTCACCTTTTGTTTTTGTAAATGCTGGAGTGCAATAGTCGTTTTGGAAATGAAAAAGTTGGTTTGCTTTCATTTTCAGCAGTTTCCTCCGAATTTTTTTTTTTTTTAATGTAACAATATACATCTTTTTTACTTCTAACCCAAAAGTTTTATTTTCATAAAATTTAAAGCAGTATCTTTTTAAACAATCAAAATAATAATAATAACAATAATAATAATAAAATAATAAGTGGCTTTCATGGAAAGCAACATGCATAATCTTAAACCAGTTACTAAAACTGTATTTTCCCATGTAAACAAGGGCAGACAAGCCTCTTCGATCTTGCATGTCAATATTCAGGTGATTTTTGCAATGGACAGTCTCCTCAAAAACTCACAGCTGCTCTTAAGCATGACTCCATTCAAGGTACTCAGCAAAGACTTTTGATACATCTCCAGGACTTCTGCCTGCACAAGAAAGTCCATTTCCAGGGGCCTCCGCCAGAGTTGCCTCTGGCAGAGTCAGAGTTTAATGTCCTGGGACTCTGACATTTTGGCGAGCGTTTTCTTGACGCGCAGGGCCGTGAGCCGGGAGGCAGGGTTGTGAGCCCAGCACTCCATCATCAGCTTCCCCATCTGCCGTAGGCACTGCGGAGAGAAGCGGGAGAGAAAGTCCCCCCCAGGTCAGTGGAAGGGGAGACTGCAGTTGTTGGCAATGCTGAAAAACTGAAGGGAAAAGGTCTTCTCTAAGGGCAGTGCAGACCCTGACATTACACATGAACACCACCGGCACTGCCCAGACCAGCCAAACATGTTTCGGATTAACGAAGATTTTTATAAATGCATTTTTGGTAATAGACAGGCACTACGTACTAACAAATTCACCTCTTACTGCTGGAATGCCTGAGGTGGCATTACTGAGGATCCTAAGCAATTAATCGAGAGCAGCTATTTCAATGAGCCTCCCCCGTCCCTGACACATGTGGCAGCAGAGTAAACATGCACTGATAATAATAACACAAAAGTCCTTTGTGGAATTGATATTCCTTCCTCCAGTGTTTCCAGCCCCAGTCTGAAGGCTCAGAGGGATATGGCTAGGGAGAGGATGAGGCAGGTGAGTTTTGGTTAGATCTTCTCACACTGGCTGTTGCACAAGACCTCAAGCAGCCCAGGGAGGTTGTTTTCTTTTTCCCTCACATTCACAAATCTCATACCGCCTAAATCTTTCATCTCCCTGCAGAATATTCATCTACATGCTGCTATTCCCAAATGTGGCAGCACCAGTGGTAAATCTCCTCCTCCCTCAAAATGATGCAGAATTGGGTCAATCTCACTCACTAACTCTGATTAAAAGCACAGACTGCTTGTTAAGAGGGACGATAGATACCTCATCGCTGCTCCATCTGTTGGGAAACGAGGGGCGCAGTCTCTTGATGCACACGATCTCCCGCATGTCCTCGTACGAGGGGTCGCTGGGCACGAGGTCGTGGTATGGAAGCTGGTATTCCTCAACTATTCCTGAAAGAAGCAATTAGTCGCCTGTCACTTGCAGAAAGGAACTTCCACTCCCCTCTTCTCCTCTCAATTTATAACAGATTGGCCATACTGTTTCACAGTTGGGTGCACTTCTCCTGAAAAGGACTTCCCTGCCCTAGAAGTTTATTCCACAGTCAAGTTCCGATGTAACCACTGCCACGTAAAGACTGGCCAGGTATCTTAATCCAAAAATGTAATTACTTGCCAAGTAATTACATTTCTACAGTTCTACAGTTTCTACAACTGCTGTCCAGTCCAGCAATCTCCAGCAAGTTCTCACAGAAAGACCTATTAGCTTAGGGCCTGCATCAGAGTAATTTGAGAATTAACCATGAGTTAGGTCTCCTTCTTATCAGTGGACCTGGAATATAGTAAAGGGCACTTCTGTGCCTCTTCGGAACACGGCAAGGTAACATTCTTTGCGAATAGCAACAACGACAAAAATATTGCAGGTTTAACCTCACGACATTGCAATACACGCCACCAGCTTTTCAACACGGGGATCCTGCTGCTCATCAGCAACATTCAGCTCCTCTAGGGTGAGCATTCAGCACAACACTGCGGGATTTAAAGACCCATAAAGTGTGGTGAAGGTAGCAGAGACCCAAGAGAGACATGCTCTACTCTTGCCACCAAACTGGCACGGAACTGCTACCAAGCAATTTCTGTGCATTTAATTTTCTCCATGGCAAAACAGAGGTAATAACATCCATCATTTCTGCACTACACTGAACTCTACATGCAGAAAGAGGGAAATGAAGCACATCACTGGTATGACAGTGATGTAGTAAGTGCCACTTCCCTCTGGTGTTGTGCTACTTGTCTTGTAAACAGATTATTTATTTCAAAGAGTAGCATAGCAAACCCCAATTTTTTTGTCCTCTTCCTTTCATTTAACTCTAACTAAACAAAGAAATCACAATTTTCTTTCTGTTAAATTAGCTGAACACCCCCAGTCCAGCAGAAACGTGATGCCTTTGGAAAAGGCCCCCAAATGAGTTCCATACTTCCTCAGTGCAGGCATCCGCTGCCTTCAAACGAGCCATTAAAATACACTCTAAACCTCTGCTGTTGAAATAGCACTGACTCATGCTTTAAAATAAGTTTTAACAAGAGAACCGGTATGAAGAGAGTTACCTGTATGATTCACCCACATTAGTTTATTACTGTAAAAACAATCACCCAGACAAAAAGATGTAAGGGAAGATTCGAGGTTCACTGACGCAATTAAAAGCGATCTCCCAGCTCTTTACCTCCTGAAACACATCTCCTTGCTATCTCCCAAAGGATGAGTCCAAAACTGTACATATCAGCCATGATGTAGGACTGGAAGTGATTTCTATTCAAGCTTTCATCCAGCACCTCAGGAGGCATATAACGTTTTGTTCCTACACGGGTATTTGGAGGGATGTCTACCTCATTTGTATCACTAAAAGAAAATGAAGAAAAAAAAGGGCATCAAACACACAGTAAAGTGGCTTGAAAAGAAAGCAATTTAGGTGGAAGAAGTAGTAAATTCACACCACATCCACTCTCAAACAAGGTCAAAAGTAATCATAATCTTAATGGAACAATTCTTGCAAGAAAAGCCTCTTAGTGTGAAGGCAACCCTCCTTAAAAGGCTGACCCGCCTGAGGCTATGTTAAGCATTCAAATGCAGAACCAAAATGGAGATAAGACTCAACAGGGATGCTGTAACATTTGTGAGATTTCATTAGCATTAGCCCGAGCTCTAATGTTAGTGATAACAATCGAATCTTCATTAAACGCTGTTTTCTTAACACACTCCAGCACCTAATGCTTCAGTCTTAGCAATTAATGCTAAGTAGCTGGGGCAGTATCTCTCAGCTATAGCAAATCAGATCTGCGAGGAAGATGAATCTGACTATTATTTTTTGCGTGCATTACGTTTGATCTCTCCCAACCTTTACACATCGAGATGTGTAGACACAGAGGGATAAATGCATGAAAACATCTAAGCAAATGTGTCACACCTCACACATTGACCAGAAGAGACAAGATGTGGGAAGCAAATTCCCATTAATTATGTGAACGGATTCTTGTTTTTCTTATTAACTCAGATTCAGCTACATCAGTTTCGATGTTTTTAAAAGTTTATATGTTTTGTGTAAGTTTTATAAGGTATATATGGTTTGCTTGAAAAGGTCTTTTATCCTTCCCTCACCTTCAAAATGTACGTATTTTAAACACGATGGATACAACAAAAGCTCACAGAATAATTCTACTCCTGTAGTTTTCTTCATGTACAGCAATTTTTTTTAACCTACTGCTATGAAGAAAAGCTGAGTCTGTGGTACAACCAGTCACCTACACAGTCACTAAATCATACACATGCTGGTGGCACTTCTGTACACCTCCAAGAATGTAACATAAATCCGGTGACCTGCACTATCTTGCAATGTTTCCAATGAAATGGAAACACAAAGAATTTTACTAGAATCATTAGCTTCAGCAGAGCACACTCCTTCCAACTATTTTCTGTTCCCTGTTGTTGCCTGAGAAATGCTGTCTGAGGAAGGATTCAGTATGAAAACAAGCCAAGTACATAACGTAAATTCCATCTGGAGTGTGAAAAATCCGTATTTCACCTTCTTTTGTAACAGCACTTGGTAATTCCTAGCTCTTCTTCGTTCACAGCTAAGCAGTGTGCTGCTCTGTATTTGCCAGGCAAAGTACACCTGCAAAGGGTGAATTTCTTCCCCGAAACTTTTTAATAGTGCATTTTCAAGTTGTTGTTTTCTAGGCTTCTGTTCCTCAAAGTAAAAATATTCCTTTCTTGTCTCCTAAAGAAAGGTCAGGCTCATAAAGGAAATGCCTCGCCAAGAAATGTGGTAGGTAAGTGAACGGTAAGAAGAGCACATAAAAACTGCCTTTCCTTTCACTCTGAATAATTTCAGTTCAAGATTTGTACAGAATTCTTCAATTTTTTTAATGCTCCAGGGAGTGCACGGTTTCAAAGCTGACCTCCGAAACGGAAACCTTCAGTCTATGTATTCTGGACACATTTCTGTATACAGAAAAATCAGAGACTTTGGAACACACGTCTCCACCACCAGGACCACCGCTGAGAGCTCAAGCTCCTTTTGAACAGAGCTGTCAGAGAGCAGTGTCTCCTTATGGATCCCAGGAGTGAGCAAGTTCTACTCGTCTGCTCTTTCTAAGTTGTTTAAACACACAACCATTTTTTAAAATCAAATTTAAAAGCCATTTCAAAAATCAAATCTGTTCTTCGGCAATTTGATTTGTAGGAAATGAAACAAAAGGCAGCCCAAACGGGGTCCTTTTCAATAAATCCTAGTTAGTAACTTGTGCAAATTATTAGTATTTTTCTCTCTAAGTTGAGAGTGAATTTTCATGGGATCAGACCAGCTTCAGTGACAAGCTCAGTGACGTGACTTCAGCCTGCCAGTGCTACGTCCTTTCACCGTGTGCCAGCAATACTGGGGTGCCTGTGGAGGACGGAGTGATGAGAACAGAACCTTTATGCAAACGCAGCTAATGTGCTCAAATTAAAAAAAAAATTAAAAAGCGACTGTTTGCACACCTGCATGAGGTGTTCACATGACATTCTTCCCCCCCACAGGTAACCTCACACACAGGAGCCCAGAAGGTGTGCACACACACTGTACGTGCTCGCTCACACGTGCACACTCAGCCGACAACAAAGGCAGCTTTTGCACCTGATTTATTGACTCCTCCTCAGCCCCCTCGCTCTGACTCACCTGATAAATTTAACAGCCAAGCCCAAATCTGCTATACAGCAGGTGCCATTCTTTTTCACCAGGATATTCTTACTCTTCAGGTCACGGTGGGCAATAGCAGGTTTGCCCTGAGTGCTGAAGATCTCAGTGTGCAGGTGGCACAAGCCACTGACAGAGGAGTAAGCCAGTTTCAGCATGGCTTTTGTGTCCAAGGTAGTAGATTTTAGATAATCATAAAGTGAGCCATTCTCATGGTAGTCAGTGATAAGATACAGCTGGGTCCAAGATCCTGTACCTTTAATATCTGCAGCAATGAATCCTTCAAAAAAAAAAAAAAAAAGGGTATTTTCAAATTAATACTTCTCATGGGGTTTCTTTGACTGCTCAGAACTCTGGACTGTCATCCATTTCAGTAGTTTTGCTTTAATAACGTATTTAATTCCTTTCACCTTACTCCCATGCGACTGTGCCTCACCTCTAGCCTTTAATGCACTTTCAGAAAGCCCAGATATGGAAACAGCAGTGGCTGAAGCAGACATGTTGTGTTTGGAGTAACAACCCCCAAGCCCCATTATTTTTTAACTTTTATTTATGTTTCAGTAATCCTTGAAACAACTTTCCTTTGAAAAGCACTGGGGTAGCTAATTGCAGAGCACAGCAGGAAACAAAGCACATCGGAAAGGACATCAGATAACAGCAAATACAAAATTGCTAATCTTAAAAACCTGTTCACTATCAAATAATTCTCTTTCACTTCACTCACCAAGAATATTTTCATGTCTCATCAGGACAGTCTGGTAGATTTCTGTTTCTCTGAACCAGCTGGCCTCCTCTGTAGTAAAAAACACTTTCACTGCTACCTTTTCGCCACGCCACTTTCCCATCCAGACTTCTCCATAGCGACCTTTCCCAATCTGCTTCACCATTTGAATCTGCTTCGCGATGGTCCTTTGAACCTGTGAAATGCCAAGGCAGATCTTATACCTCGCTCAGTGGAAATCTCTGCGTTCACCTCCCTCCTCCTGTCTCCTTCCCACCCAGCCAGCCTGGGGGAGAGTGGGATATGCAGAATGTGCAGCCATTGTGACATGGATTTCAGCAGCCCTCCACAACTGCGGACGCTTCCCATCTTCTCCAGGACACACTGCTAGTGAGGACATTCCCACCACTATGAAGAAGCCTTTCCATGCAAGCTCAAAATGCACTGTGGTCTCTCAAGAAACTGAATCAGTCTTTGTAAAGAAAACATTTTACTATGAACCTTGAAATTTTTATTTTCCTGTGGGATGTAGCGCTTGGTGGAATTTTTTTGGTCATTTTTGGAAAAGTTTTCACAGAAAACACTCTTGGTCACCTCAATGCAATCCAAGTTCCAAAGGGGTAGGTAACACGTTTAAATTAAAATAGGGATGTTTGTTACGTACTCAACACTGCTGAGACTCAAGGCTAGGCCTCCAAATAGCCAGAAGCCCATTAGAGCTCCAAAACTAGCAAAATTACAAAATTACTTTTTTTTTTTAGGATGATACTTCCTATCACTTTCCTTGAAATTGCCATGCCAAAGTATTTCAAAATATTCAAAATTTGGTGTTAGGAATCTCAACCACTACTTACAGAGTTAAAACACGTGTGCCTACATTAATTTTAATAATCATAATTGCATACTAATAAAAAGCAATTTTCCCCAAAAAATATTTGAAACAACAGCTTTCTAATGTGTGTGCCAGCTTTGTCAGTGTCTGTACTGTGAGCTAATGCTAAAGTCATGGGTATTGCAAGATCAATGGCCACGGCAGCAGTGCAGGATACTCCTCACGAGGATGACAGACCCCACGTAGCAGATGGACTGCCTCTCCATTTAACAAGCTTTTACAGCCACAAAAAATCTTGGACAAACGAAGACTAATGCTCTCATCAGATTAGAGCACGTCTGCAGATCATGCCTTGCTAAAAGTTCACAAATCAAAATGTGAGTGGGTGCTGCAACACAACTCACTGGTGCTCGTGGCTGACTCTGCCTCACCCCAATATAACAGGAGAGTAAAATGTCACCCCCTTGTGCTACAGCACTGTCAGTTCAATCCACAGCTAATGATTTATTGTTTGGTAGGATTTTGTAAGATTTTGGAAGAATATTGCCTCCAATGCAAGGAGGTTTTCATCTGGCCCAAGCAACTGGCAAAATCTGAACAGGTTCAAATTCGTGGTCTCTTGTGGGGTTTTGCCACCATCCGGAGACAAATCTCCAGTAGTTCCCTGCAGCAAGTGAATCTAACTGCACTGACTGACTCCCTCTGAAATCATATTCATTTCATGCAATCCAAAATATTTTTGCAATCTTGGTTGACAGAAATGAGCGAAACTTGATTTTTTTACATTATTTGCTTCCTTTGTCATGCTCGGGAGGTGCAGTGGAAACCACCAGTTTGGTAATGCCAAGCAGGATTGCCACAACTCCACTGCAGCGTGAATGTGCATCCAAAGACAAACTCCAAACCTATTAGGTCAGGTCTATCATCATTCATCTTGTAAGTAAACCACTGGTTTTCATATTAGACAATTTTAAGAAGCAAAACATACAGTGGTATTTATGCAAAGCTATTTCAAATATCCCAGTTTTCTTCTTCTGTCATTTATACCGAATTCCATTTATCCAGCCCTGCACTGTATTATTATTAGACTTCCAAGATGGTAGCTTCAGTGCCATTATTTTTGATTAACATCAGTGAAAGCCAACAATAGAGATTAGCCTTAATTTTTAAAACTGATTTATTATCTTTTATACTCTCATATAGTGATTGAACAATAGTTATATTACATTGGAATTTTGCTGTAACATTTCGTAATGTCATTTTAGCATTGTTGCTTTCTATTTTGCCCATTTTAAAAATGCATCCTGAACAATAATGCAGTTATCTCAAATAACTTAATTTGTGTAAATATATGTAATGGCATCATAAAGTACATGCAATTACAATACTTAATGATGAAAAGTTCCTTATTAAATTACATTAAGAAAATGAAAAACACATTTCTGTTATGGTTTTTCAGGCGGCAGAATACTATGTGGAAGGCCTTAACCTGGTTTCGTCTTGCTAGAACTGGTCAAATGATTTCCTATGAACAATTTATTTTATTTTAAGGAATTCAGCTCCTTCTTGAATCATAAACCAATTATGATTTCTAAAACAAATAGGTTAATCAAAACTGTTGGCTGAACTGATTTCATAAGCATGCTGAATGATGTGTTCTTGTGAGTTACTTACACTGAGTGGGGCTGGGGGTTTTTTATTTCTTTTTAAATCTGTGTATTTTGATGCTTGAGCTCTGTAAGCAGCCAGGTAAGGTTACATGACCTTTTCTTTTGTCTCCCTCAGTGGAAACAATCCAATTACCAACTATTTCTACTTTCCTGGCATTCAGCTAAATGTGTTCAGCTACTGCAGATGAAAATTTAGACAGACCAACCTTTTGTAAATCTAATATTTTGAACAGAGAATTCATGCCCATGGCTGGGATGCAGTCCCTTGAAAAGCAAAGTTCATTGGAAAGGAAATTAGGAAAAAAAAATGTGTGAGAAGGTAGAGACCAAAGCGTAGTTCAGCAAACTCTCCAGACCGACCATTTTGAAGCATTTGACCTGTAGCAAACTCTTCTGTCAGAGGTACAGACAGGTCAGGAGACAGAACGCATCCTGAATGTCATCATATTGACAAATCCCTGGCTAATGCTCGTTTTGGGTATTATATTTGTACCCATTATAATAAATGGTTAGCATAAGGTGACATTTTGCATTAAATTTGCATCTTACTTTCCTGAAATTATAACCCTGGATGTTTCAGTCTTTGCATAAGAAACAAAGTTAAAAATAAGCAAATAAGCTCTCGCACAGGCACTTTCTATACACTTCTTTCAGGCATGGGCATCACTCTGCGCATTTCTGTTGAACTCACAGTGGTTGCAGCTCTCTGGGAAATGCAGCAAACATCTATTGCCAAGTGCAAGATCCGTTTTCTTCTCTTGCACCCAAAATCAGAAAAAACTTAGAGAAAAAAACTGTACGTGTTTTTTGTGAGCAAGGGGAGATGGTGGGGGAAGAGTTCCTTGAGGAAAAACACTGGGTCCAGTGGCTGCAAAGTCTCCAGGCTTGAGAGAAGTGGACTGACAGAAGACTGGATGGTCTCTGCCTCATGGAGCAGTGGCACAGCTCTGAGAGCTGCTGAACAATGCCCCAGCTGGAATGTCACCTTGGCCATTAGAGCAGCTAAATAGCAGGAGTCGGTTTTCCCGTCCACTACAAGAGCAGACCTGGGGACACCACTGAGACCACAGATCCCTCCTTCAAATTGCTCACTGGGACACAGGAAGGCACAAAGAACAAGCAGTTATAACCAGCATTGCTCCAGCTTTTTTGGGATCCTGGTGTGAAGGACTGAGTCATACACTGCTATGAGATGCTCCAGGGCACCTGCTACCCACGTGGGCTGCTGGAAACATTTCCTCTCAGAGAAGTACAACCAAGTTCCTTGTATTTGCTCTACATTATTAAATTTTTTCTGCCATTGTAACAGGTAGGAGCACCACGTGCAGATGAAGACCTTGATGTGGCAGGTGCTATGCAAAAAAAACCCCACCAAAAACCCCAAAGCAAAAAAGGAAGAATTCCTCGCAATTAAATCAATTGGAAGCACTTGTTAGGAATGGTCCTAAACTGCACACACGATCTCTCCCTTTCCATGGGTGCTAGAAGGATATTGGTATGGGATATGACATGGCTTTCTTAATGCCTGGAACAAACACAGCCTGTTCCTTCATTTTTCAGGAAATACAAAACTTCCCATTTAGTTTCTTCTTTAGGGTGTTTAAAAAAGTTGTGTGGGGAAAAAACAGACAGATAGTACATAGTACTCGGAAACTGGACAACACCTAAAGTTGTAGCATCACTACAAAATAATAGGTTTGGGAGACAGGAGAGATGTAACTACTCTGAAAAATGAGAATTAAATCTAATCCATTTTCTCAGAGGCACTTATTTTAAATAAGTAACCTAGCTTTTTTACCAGTTCTTTTTTACCAGTCATGATCCTCAGAAACAAAACCCCCTGGTGAACAGAACTGTTTTGCCACAGAAGGTTTTGCCTTTTCAGCAGGCTTAGTAATCCTGAAGTCTGTTCAGAAATAATCACAAACTTCATCCCTGTGCCTTTAACCTTTGAGACTGACATACCACAAGGAAAAAAAATCCCCCTTGACTTCTGAATGCAAAGTGAAGTGTACGAATAAAAATGTTCCAAGTCTGACAAGTTGCAGTTCCCTTTAGAAAAAGGCAATGTGTCAGTGGTTGAAACCCTACTGTGTGTTGGACACACAAAGGAAGAAAACAAGATCAGTGGGCCAGGTGCTGTCCTGTACATTGGAGTAAATCCTGATGTCCTTCCATGAGCTCTCTTAGCCTGTACTTACCCTATGGTATCTAAAATAAGAAATGAACTGAGGTAGAAAAATAACCCTAAGTTTTTTTGGCTTAGTTCACATGAAAATAGTCCCCTGCTACTAAAGCAGCTGTTTGCCAGCTTAAACCCTTGTCATTTCTGGTAGAGAAAAAAACCAAACCCTAAAACAACAACTGAGGACATGTAAATGTAATTTTTTGTGCCTCTTCTCCCTCTACTCATTTTCGCCTTTGAAACGTGCATTAAAATAGTGTTGCTTCCTTACCAGGAGAGGGAGCCCGGAACCGCTCCCTGAGCTCTGGGACTGCTCGATCAAATCCTTCAGGGACTCTCCAGGGGGAATGTAGGTCTCATCCTGCTCCAGCCCGATGCTGTAGTGGGGCCTCGTCTCTTGGCGTTTGTATCTGACGTTTTGCATGAAAACGAAATGAGTTTTGAATACAACGAACACGTGTGCAATGAATAATGCACACCGCCCTTCACATTTCCTTCATTTATAGACTAACAGCTTTCTCTGCTTCCCTGAGGAATACGCCGGACTCACCGGCCAAAATTTTTTATTTTATTTTTAGCAACTGTTTTCAGCATCAAAACTCTAAGCATAACACTCAAAGGCCATGCAGTCTGGGGTAAGTTTGCAAAGCAACCAAATGTTTTCCCTTCAGAAACTTAAATATGTCTAAACCACCGACCAAGCAAATAACTTTATTTTACTGTCTGCAGTGCATTTCTAGGAGCCAGAGGAGGTAAATCATGGAATCTGGGAATATGTAAAAAATGTGGCAAATTATTAAAACATAATGTATGTAGATTATGATAACGTTCTAGACGTATTTACTGATATTCCTGTATTGTCTTCTTTCTTTATGATCAGTTCTTCATCACATAAATTCAGAAGTCTTAGATATATTTCCCTTATAAAAATTTCCCTATAAAAATTTGTCCTTTGGCCTTCTCAGTAAAGAATAATCTGTGCTTCCACCTGAATGGCTTTTTAGGATGTTGAGTGAAAGATTCTGTATGAAATACATCACACAAGTGTGAATAGCATGAATAAAATACACATTTTTTCTCATTATAAAATTACAGTCTCTCATTTCTTTTTTTAAGGTCCACTTCTATTTTTTTCAAATTCCTAAGTCTATAGAAAGATAAATGTTGGTAGGAACATTAACAAGCTGCCAAAGTAGTCCTTATTTACCTGAAGTAGCAGAATATGATGATGAGCACCAGAAGGATGCTGCAAACAGTAACTGAGATCAGCAGGGCCTTGTGGTGAATGTTTCCTTCAGCAAAGTCTGGGGTTAGAAAATGAGAAAGGTGGAAAATTTAGAAGGGGAGGTGGTACAAAGTCAGTGTCAGAAGTGCATTGAGCACATGATCACTTCTGCATTTTTCTAATGAATTCCTGTGCAAAATACCCCTGGATTCCCCAGGCATTTTGTGTGCTTCCTCTTTGACCCTCTTTGACCAGGACAGAACTGACACCTCCAAAAGACTATTTGTTTTTTCAGCCCTCACTCAGGCAAAACATCACCTTGATTTGCAATTCCCCGTTTGGCTCTGAATGAAAAATCGATCGAGACCTGGGTCTTAAGCTGAGTGATCAGCCAGGACATGCAAAAATTACTGCCTTTTTTAAACACTCATATTAAGTAGCATCCTATTGAGTAGGTAATATAAAAACACCCAAAAAAAGAGAAGAACCACCAAACTGCATTTATCTTAAAAGGGAAGACAGAGCAGACCATTCAGCCTCCAAGAAGGCAGGGCATGAGAGGCCTTCAAAGTGTATTTCCATCATTACAGAACAATTTGTCTCTTAGATCCTGTTTTAAACACCTGAGCAGGAAGTTTCTTCTCCATTTGCTCTACAGCAGCCCTGTGTGCCAGCAAGTCCTTCCTACGCTGGTGGGCAAAACTGTCCTTCCAGCAGCTTTTCTGCAAAACCCTTTGAAAATAAAACGTGTCAAGTAACTTGTAGAAAATGCTGTTACATAAAAACTATTAAAATGTTTCAGTCAACCTTTGTATGGGAGACTCGTGCTCTCCTTTAAAGAATAACATTAATCTCCAAATTTGTATTCTCAGCTCAGGCAAGCGAGCCTGACCTTCATGCATGCTTCTCTGCTGAAAAACAGACATCCTGCCCTATTCTTTTTAACCTCCCCCACCACCCAAACTCTCAAAATTAGAGTATTTCAGCATGTACATACACAAACCACCCTCCCAATAATGGGACGATGCAAATGAGGGCCATGTTTTCTGAAGCTCTTCCAGCCTTGCTGTCTTGCATCCATCACTCCAGTGCCTGACACATCGTAGAATGCAAGAAATCTATCCTTATTGACTGGTCCTGGAACGATGTTATTATGTTTCAGATTTACAAGGGTAATGAGACCAGGAGATTCCTAAGGGACTCTTAGTTTACTCTCAGACTCTTTTATTTTAAAGATCCAGTTTATCCTTTTTTTTTTTTTTTGCTCCCAAACAATTTCTTTCCTTCCCCTTTCCACTACAAACAGAGATTACCTACCAACACACCTTCTGATCACACTGGTCATGTTTTAACCTCCCATTACCTGCTCGGGGAGCACTAACGATGTAAACATTCAGGCCATGGCTGATGCCTTTGAAAGGGGACACTGACACGGTGTCTATCAGGAAAACACTTGAGCCCATCCTTCTGCCTGCCACAGCAGATTTGTCCCTGGCCTGCCACTCCAAGCGGGCTGTGAGTCGAAACTGAGAGCCCACCGGGGAATGCAGAGCTCTCGCGAAGGCGATGGCAGCCTGGCAGGGCTGAGGGCTCTGGTTTGTGCTTTGTAAGCAGCCTGTGTCAGCCACCATCTCCCTCTCAAATGTGTGGGTTCCAACACTTTCAGATGTCACAGCCCACCAGATGAATAAGCAGAGCGCAGAGGCCACAGAGCAGTGTTTTATACCTGGGAGAAACCCGAAAAACTGTCCACAGCAAGGGTTCTCCCACTTCACAGAGTACAACACGATGGAAGCTGGGCTTTTGTGCTCAGCAGTAACGAAAGCTGATGCCAGATGCAGAGAGAACAATTCAGATCCTAAACTTGTGTCTGCTAGATGTCAAAGCCATGGAAATTGCGCATTTTTGCAGACACGAAGTGTTGCCCATGAACTTGTTCATGCTGTCTGTGCATGTCTGAGTATGTATGTTTGGAGAGGGATGATAAACGTGGAAATCTTGAATCAAATTCCCCTGATTTTTAGGGTTTAAGTGATCCAAACATTATGCTCAATGTTTCTAATGGGCTTCTCCCATTCAGAAAAGTACATAAATGCAATTTGGTTTTCCCAGAGCCCAGACGGCATTTTGGAAGTGCTGTGTAGCTCTCAGATGAACTTCAGGCTCCAACACAGCAAAATTCTTTGGGTACCCAAATGCAATTATGTGAAGCAAGTGCAAGGAAAGCATGAAAGACATAAAGGAACGTGTCCTGACCTCCTTGCTGGGAGCAGCTGACAGAGAATTTGAGCAGATGCAGAGCTGACCCTCTTGTGGTGGGCGGTGTCCCCCATGCTGACAGTGGCACAGCTTTAGCAGTGGTTCACTGTGCACAACACAGGCATGCAACTGGCTCTCTCAGGAGGGGAGAGTAAGTTCCATATGCCTCTATATTTATTTGGCTATGTATGATGAGAGGCAATACTGATGGTGAGTGAGCTATTGTCCCACCTTTCAAACACTTCCTGCATCTTTAAAGCATTTTGGCAGAATTTCATTTGCTTGCTCACCTGAGGACTTCATAAACCTGCTGGTGTGTGGACAACACAAGATCAAATGCAAGCCCCCATCCTTACACCAGCAATGTCTGTTTGTTCTGCTGCACTGAGGCAGGCTGGATTTCTTCACCTGCTCCTCCAGCCCATGCTGTTCCCCAGAGAGCAGCAGGACAAACCTCCCCTTCCCTGCACTATTTGACCAGGAGGAGGGATGGGGCAGCTCAGCTGTGACTTGGTTGTGGGCTCTGTGGTGAACACTGCGGTAGGTCCCAGTCAGTGCCAGTTTACGTGATGGAGGTACTCTGTCCTTTAGGAAGTCCAGTGCTGCGCTTTTCACTGTTGTGTTTCTTGGTAACTGCAAGGTGCCAAGCAGCGGGGTTATGAGGATAAGCAGCAGCTTCCACAGAGGCAGCAGTGAGCCATTACCGGGAGCACGGTGTGGGAAGTGCGAAACAAACACACGGTAGGTTTGGGAAGCTTCTTCACATACCTTGGCTAGCTGATAACAGCAAAGCCCAGCAAACAGCACATTAGCAGTGTCGTGCTGTAGGCAAACAGTGGTGCAGGCTGCTGTCAGTGGGGAGCTCGGTGAGACCAAGCTGCCTCTCAGTTATGCTCCCGCAATTTCCCCCCTCCTCCGCCACTCGTTTCCCTGACTGTCATCCGCGGGACCATGCTGAGGAGCGCACTGAAAATGCCACCCAGCAGGTTCAGAAGTCAGCATATCAAAGGCAGAGGAGGTTCTCCTCCCACCCCAGGTCCCTCCAGCTCAGAACGTTACAGTTATCCAAGTAAAAACGGCAGTGAAATCTGAGGCGTGGAGACTGTGTGCACACATCAAACCCCATCATTCCTCCAATCATTCCCTTGCCCATTCATCACTAGCTATACAGGCAGGGAGCCAGACACGGTGGCACCACCACTTCTGCTTATACAGGCTCTAAATCAGTAAAGACATATTTCTCCTTTTGACTGGTCTCAGTCTGTGCTTTCGCTGGGATTTCCAGGAATATCTTTTATTGTTTAAAGCAGAGGTGTTATATCAGACCCAATTATGATTTTCATTTCCTTAATAAGACAGATGTATAGCTGGCACAAGGACTTAATGGTTTCTCTGGGATATTTTATCCTGCTAGTTCTGTACCAAGACGAGCTCAAAACTTAGGCTTAGCTGTTGTTTCTTCCATCTTACTTAACAAGATTTGCTTTGACCAGTGTTAATTTTCTGGCTCTCACTTTCATGTATGTGGTCCTCCTTTCCTTGCAGGGGGGGAGAGGAGGAGGATAGAGCGTGGCATAAATCTTGCCCTGCAGCACATGCCAGGCCTGGAAAAGCACTTAGAGAACACACAAGTCACTTGCCTTTGTAGCTGTTACCTTGGTGCACGGGTCAATTTGCAGTTCAACAACCTCTGACCTGCAGCTGCATGCTCTCCCTAGACTTTGTTTCCCATGAGGTATCACCTCAGACGCGAGTTCATCAGAAGCCAAATTTCTGTTTGCTTTTCAGATGCTGAGGAGCATACGTATCTTTCATGGAACCCTGAGGGCCAGAAGGTTATTCCAAGAAGCTTGTTTTTAAGTTCACCTCTCTTTCTTTGTACTTACAGTTTATGTTAAATTTGATATACAATTCTAACATTACTCAGACCATCACAGCCTAATCTAAATGTTTCCAGTAGAAACGATGATCACAGCCACAGTACTGGGCACTGGCAGCAGCATGTATTTGTACACAGTATTTGTACCTATTTGCTGTGAGGGTCTGTGGTTCAAACTATGGCTTTTTTTCCTGAGGTTTCACACTAGGACACAGCAGCGACAAATTAAAACAGGCCTGGCACCAAGAATGACATAAGGCTTTAGTAAAGGTGATGACTTCAGCCCTGTTCAGCCACATTTATTGAAGCAGTTCCTGAAATGCATTTCTACAAAACACTGCCAGGATGCTGGTAGTGTGAGAGCTTAGTTAAAAAAAAAAAATCTTCAGAGTATGTTGAGTGACTACATCACCTTTTGTCTGTCGTGCTAAAATAGTCAACTTTGAAACACAGAACAACTAGAACCCTGCGCCAACTCTCTTGAGATTTTTCTTTTAAAAAATATTCTCTCTGCTGTTTAATGGGTCTGCCCCCATGGCTCCCAAGTGATACTTTATTTACCCTGTATACACACAGAACAAACCCAGCATCGATCCAAACAACTTCTGCCACTACCAAAAGCTAGGTTTATTGCTTTCTGTATAAGAAGCAGATAGTATTGCCAAATAACTAAAATCTTAGTAAGATGGATGTCTAGTGTTAGGCACTGATTCAGTATTTTTAAGTAGTTCTAATGTAGAATAAACTCAGCCAGTAGCAAGAAGAAATCATGGCAGTGTTTTCCAAACTGGTATTTAATGAAAGACTAAGTAAGTGTGAACAAATATTGACTGCTTTTTGGAGCTTCTCTCTCAGCCCAAAGAACTTTTTAAAATTAAATAAACCAACAAAGTAGTACATAACTCTTCTGTTGGAAGTCAGAATTTTATGAGGTTTCGCTGCCTTAATGCCTTGCTAGTAAACACTGAAGTATTTACATACTACTCTCCAAAGGCCTGACTCTGCAGCCCATCTGTGCAGAATTTCACAGGCCTGAGGGGAACAGCTTACGTGAGTGAAGGCTTTCTCCAGGCATGCACTGGTGTAAAGATCTGCTGTTTGTGAAATCCAGGGTGCATCTGCGCACCAATATGGATCTTCAACACAGAATGCCACGATTATAAATTCTCCTGCAACTCCGAACTGACTCGATGCCGACTACCACAATTCCTGCTGATGCCAAGAGTTTATTACGGATGAATTTACACTTACTTAGGAATACACTTCTATAAAATGTATTCTGAACATCCAGACAAAAATAGTTTTACCAGCTTCCAGAAAGTGGAGTTTAAAAAAAACAAACAAAAACCTTGCCTCAGTACCTACTAAGTTAATATATGTCCATTTGCTCTTGAATAAAAAATTAAAAAAAAAAAAGTGTGAGCTCTTCCCCTACATTCTATTTTCAGCTACATTTTTCACATTAAAAATACACTTTAGTGAGTCATTATTGTCCTAGTGCTGGATGATCAGGTCTTTCAAAGAAGAAAAACTTAATAGACCTAAGTCAACTTGAACTGACCGATTTACCACTGGAGACCTGGTCCCCGATGTGCGTGGAGTTACGAAAGACAGTAACGCATGTTGCAGGGACTGGAGAGAGGATTCCATTTTATTATCAGGCTAAAAAACCCACACAGCAAGAGTCATCCTCTGCCATGACCAGCCTGGGTCTTTGAGATGATCTCTGACAGCTCAGCAGGTCTGTGCTAGGACAGCGTCACGCGACTCTAATGCATCTCGTGTTTGCTGCATGTGTGCAACAGAAATAACAGCGAGCACCAGCACCACTCCCCACACAGCCTACAGTAGTGGAGAAACACTGTTTAATGCCATTTATGTCTCTAATCATGTGCATTTGGATAGGAGTGCTTCAGCCTGCGCTCTGCTTTTCCCTCACAAGGGACACAGCACAAGGACCAACAGCAGGAAAAGGTCAGTTTAGGACTGGATTTTGTTCCCCTTACCTCGATTCTTCAGTGGTGGCAGCGTAGGGTGAAGGTGTTTGTTACAGTAATCTTGGCCTGTGCAACATTCAATAGATCTTCTTTGGTGTGGAATAGGAGTGTCCTGCAACGAGCAATTTGATAGAAAGCAAGTCATTCCCTGTGTTGTAAATACACACGGTCATCCTGGCACTTGAAAGATGTGCTCGCTAGCTGGACTGCAGTCTGCTACAGATTTCTAGGATGTGTGGAGTAAGGATTTCTGCCAACCAGCATATCTAGCAATATTTCATCCAGATAATTAAGACATTAATTCACTCCTAACTTACTCCTGTTGGTGCCTTAATGCTGCAGAAGGGACTGACTTTCTCTAATGGCGCAAGTCAGAACTGTGAAAGTCACATCCATCAGTTAGACCAAAAATGAGTTAATATGGGTATCCAAAACAGGTTAGCCAGGCTAATACAGGAATTGCTGCGTGGACTAATTTAGCTGCAGCTTCTGGTCTCGTGGGAAGCTGGATAAAATACCTTCCATTAGGCATAATGATTAGACCATTCCTATACTTGTCTAAAACCATTTAAGGCTAACATGAAAAGGAAAGGCAACCACCTCAGAACCACCAATGCTCCATTGTCCATACCCCTTCCATTCCTGCAGTGATACCTGTTTTCCATCAGGTGATCACTGTACTTGAAGGGAATACGTGGCACCAGAAGTCCCAAACCAAAGTGCACCTGCATGTAAGACAGACATTGCTGCAGTCCATCAAATAATACCCTAATTAACTTTAGCTAGCATGCAGATTCGAGGGGTTAAGACTGCAATTCTCTAAATCCAAACTTCCTCTGAGTGGGAATGTTACTAGTAACAGCCGTGCCAAAACCAAAACCATGAGTTATTATTAGGAGCGGCTCTAGTATCATCTTTTGGGGATACAAATGTACTCCCCTCAGCAATCAATGAGGATCAACTATCTGCCAAATGAACAGAAGTGAAAAACATGGACACAGCAATGTCTGTTGATTGCACTTTAATTGAAAACTACCAATGATTCGAGCAGCACTCTGGCAGAAAATGCTTCCTTACCCGACACTGGAAGTCTGAGCCCTCTAATCCAAGGCATCCCTTGGTGACTAAATGTCCACCGGACTCATCTTCTTCTATGATGGTGAAGCAGTAGCCATCGGTGCTGCGGATTGGAAAGAACGAATCAGGAAAAGTTTGCACTGCAGTGAAAAATGTGCTGCTGAATATTGTCTTCAACTTCACTCCCTGCCAGGCAAATCTGCCATTCACAAATCGACACACAGGGGCTGCTGCGGGCCAGCTCTGCACACACAAAGGAGGCTCTGCCTTGGAGCTGGGCACTTACCTTTGCAACATCTCACAGCCTAAACCCCACTAACAAAATCCCCAGTTCTCTGCCTGTGGCCATTGGCGTGTTAAGACTTTGGAGACCTACACAACGCAAAAGCTTCAGTGCCACACAAGGTCTGCCTCGAGTGCAGGAACAAGGCACCGATATTTGCACCACGGCAGAGACCTGAAGAAAGAAACACTTTTGAGATACTAAACGTAAAATATTATCAAGAGTGATTTGTGATTCCCGTTTTAACCATATTCCGACCTGCAACACTCTTGTGTGCGTGAGCCCTTGAGTTATCATCAACACCCTTCAGAGATGTTTACTCGGGTCATAAGCCTGAAGTGATCCATAATGCTTCCGTTTACAAGAACGTGCACCAGGGAGGGCAAGTATACTAACAGATGGCTAGATGGTGCTGGTGATAAATGTCCTTCCTTGATGAAGGTCAAATGCCTGAATGCTATGGAAAGAGGGGGTGGAGGGCATGGGAAGCGTGGCTGCATTTCATTGAGACTGCTGTACATTAACTTCTTGGCACTCTCAGGGAGATACACAACATGTAAGAAACAAAAACTGACTGATTTGCAGGAAGAAGATGCAAAAAATAAAGAAAAAACCTCTTTAGTATAAGATATTTAAGGCACAGAAAAATAAAATATTCTGTTATTTCCCCAGGAAAATAACACTGGCTATTACGGGCAATGAGTATTTTTCAGAAGAGAAGAAACAAACTCAGTTAAAACAAGGAAATAAAAGGAAAAAAAGATTAGAAAACTTAAATACAGCAACATTTCAGATGATTTGCTCCTTACTTGAATGAAACAAGAGTCTAAAGAGCACCAGCAGCAAAGGCAATGAAGATGTAGGAAACGAGAGGCACAGTTACACATTTAAGAGACAAACACAATTTGTAAGTATTAGCTACACGACAGAGAGATGCTGCATAGGATCATGTCAAACATTTTCTGTGGCATATTTTTATATTAGTGGGGCAGGGTCTAGCCACGGTAAGCTTATTACTTCAAATAATAATCTATCATGGGTTATTGACTTCTGGATCTGAAGAGTAACCAGTTGCACGCTACAAATTACTTTCTCGGAGAAGCCAGCGATGACTTCCACCCTCCTTTGACATTGCACACACGAGTGAGGCAGAGGATACAGTGACCCTTCTGGGCAACAACCACCTTGATTTCATTGCTTAAGCTGAAAAGATAGGAACAACAGGATTGCCAAGAGAGACTGTATGGAATCCATTAGAGCAGAATATCATATTAGATTAGATTTTATTTGTTTGCATGGTGCCTTTGATTCAAAGTAATGAGTAAGTTTAACCCAGGGGACGGAGCAACAAAACAATAAATTGCCATCAAAAGAAACACAGAAATGGACTCCACAGCTAACAGTCATCAGGAAAAAATCCAAAACTCTTGCTTCATCAAAGAAAAGCAGAGGAAGGAAAAGACAAATAGTTTGCAAAAGGGAAAAAAAAGAAACAGAAAGTCAGCAGTTTTAAGTCTGTTTTTCTGACTTGTCATATGGGACTCTGATTCTTAGCTCACTTCTGAAAATTAAATTCAGGCTCCTCATGCACTTTACTCCCTCTAAAAATTTTACTCCAAATTTAAAAAGAAAAAATCAGATTAGGGAGGGCAAAATGAAGACATTATAAAGCCCAAACAACACGAATAAATCATGTTCTTTACAGACGTTAGATTAATGAAGGAAAAGTGAGAGAAAAAAATAGCACTGCTGAGCAGAATAAACACTGATACAGCTTGCTCCTACCTCTAAGAAAAAAAAACAACAACTCAAACAACAAAAAGTTTTCATGCAATGTAAGAACTCATTATCTCTTTGAAAATTTCTGAGGTGTTTGGGTGGGAGGGAGGAGTGACTCTTCTGAAAAGAAAGAAGGATCTCCTACCTGCTTCCCCCCTCCCGCCCCTGACCTGTTCTCCTGGTTCACAGGACATCAGATGAACCACACACTGCAAGTCAAGGGCAGGGCACACCCCTGCTGTTTTATTGATTACCCTACCTCCCCTACCTGCCTATGGTAGAAATGAAACTGTTCTTACTAATATAGCAAGTAACAAGTCAGAGATGTGTGCACAGTCTCAAATTTTATGTTTATTATGGTGACTACATGAAGAGAAACATCTGTATATCACTGATACAAGTAAAGCAGTGTGAAAAACCTATTCTCTACTTCCTAGGAAAAAAAATCTGCAGTACAGAACTGGTATTTTCTTAAAATCTGCAATTTGAATTCTAATTTTGTGTAATTTGATTCTGCAAATGGTGTGTAAAGAAGGAATTCAACGTGATGTTGCTGGATACATCTGGGTACACATCCAGTAGCCTCCTCCACTGAAGCACCATCTTATTTGAGTATGGTGCAGGAGAGTGATTAAGTTCACTTTGGATGCCATCACTAATAAGCACAGCTTTGCTGTGCTTATTATTTGCCAAGAGTGAATTTTTACAGAGTCAAATGCCAGGAAAATAAAGGGAGTAAACAGCGAAACACTGACAGACACTGATATAGAAGGTGCTGCTACAATTGCAGATTACCACAAAAAAAGGAGGCATCTTAACTCAGACCTTTCCTAAATGTCAGAAGAGAGAAACCGAGGCCAACAGCTTTGCAGATGCTCACACAGATGTCCTCACTGGCCAGCAGCCATTTCTCACAGAAGATGTGATTCCTCAGCTACCAAAACCTGCCTGCTGAAGATTTCCCATCCGTCTCTGTGAGTGTGTGACACAGCCAGGGATGGCAATAGGTAACTTTGAAAAGCAACATCTTTCCCTTATTCAATGCCTATCACAAAGAGAGAGGTAACTTTCATAACTTGATGAAAAGACTCCTTATCTTTAATTTTATTTCAAATGAGTCCATACGAGTATTATTACTTTTGCCCTCCTCTCCTCCTCTTTTTATTCCTGATTTTGATACCAGAAGGAGCAACAGCATCTTTGCACTTCCATCCAAAGCAATAAGACAAGTCCCTGTGCTCTTTTTAAAATGATCAAAAACTTTCCTGTATAAAGGACTAAATTTAAAAATAAACACAAACATTAAAAATTTGAAAGACTAACATCTAAGGTCTCACCATAGCTCCTTTATCAGAAAACGTTCAGCTCTTCCCTAAAAATTAAAGTTGCTTTAAACAAAAGTTGCCTGAACCCAGTGCTTTGACCACTGTCAAAGTCTTCTTTCTTCTACATACCAAATTTCAAAGAAAATTCAATCATATCATCTGGAGAGCAGGGGAATGAAAATAACATCACTCAAGTGAATTTTCACCTCTGGTAACACTGAAAAAGCAACTTAACCATTTTATTGCTTTAGATAACCAAAGACACAGCTGGGCAGAAATACAATCCAGTAGGCAACACATAGCAACTTAAACTTTATCAGCCCAATCTTTAAAACTGTCAGCATTTATTTGTGCATGAAAATAGAGTGCGACAAGGCACCTAATTAGCCTCTGCCTTTACTGCAATCCCATTACAGTCAAAGCCAATTAGACGTAACACGGCCTTTTAAAATATGCAATTAATTATGATTAGACACAACTGTCCGTGCATTCACTTTGAACACACAAAACTTGAAATGGAACAGTAAAACAAGGTCCTGCTTGTGTTCAAAGCAGCTTTGACCTTCTTTACTGAAAGCCTTTTATGAATCACACAGATGTTCAGAAAGAAGAATTAAGTTTCAACATGCAGCAGTTTAACACACCCTTTACAAGCAGAGGATTGTGAGCCTTCTCAAAGGTTTTAACTGTCAGGGCCTTGAGTGCACCAATATTTTTCAGCTGCCCAGAGTGGCCCCACTTGTGACACCTCTTTCCCCCTATACAGAACAGGAGTACAGGAGTGCCTGTCTCCAGCCATGGGAAGGGCTATTGAAGGAGCTATTTCTGCCCGTTGTGTCCATGATATCCATGGGGAAATGGAGTCCTGGGGAGGGTTAGGGTTAGGCATCAGCCTCAGCTCCTGGCTTGGCCCCCTTTTGCTACACCCTGGCATTAACCCTCCCTTGATGAGCTCAGCCTGCAATGGGTCTTCCAAAACTCACTGTGCTCACCGACTGCCCCATTTTTAAAAGCACCCTCTTAACTAGCACTACAGCTTTTCTGCTGAGATAGACAAGCATTCTGCCTTTTAAGCTGCAGTGTTATCCTTAGCTCTCTAAAGTATTGTTGGATTTAAAAGGCAGAAGTATAAAGAAATGGAAATTCTGTATAAGAACACAGCAGGCTGTTAGAGGATTTGATATACATGTGGTTAAAGAACACTGGCTTTTAAATTTCTACAAATACAATTATGGAGAGGATTTTAAATGGCCACCAGATGTCCTCATTTTTATATAAACATTCAGACCACTGGTACTATGGGCAGGATAAAGATGAATACCTGTGGTAGCAGATAAAAATCTTCATGTGAGATGATAGACTGCTTTTTATGAGAAAATTTTAATGGTGATTGCAATAGGACTAGCTATTCTATTCTGAGAGTATTAACTTAAACACAGCTGGAAATGCTTTTCCATTGAACTTTCAGAGGTTCTTGCTCCTGGGCTCATAAAATGCTTCACTGCTTTAGTAAGAACCCTGGCAGGGACAGTGGCTGATGCTCTCCAGAACCCGAGCCCTGGCTGTGGATGTACTCAGTGAATTTCCTGGGTGTCAGAGCTTTGACAGGCCCTTGGGTGCCCCAGAACACACTGGTTTGTTCCTCTTGGGCTGGCAGGTCCCAACTCTGAAGGTCCAAGCACAGCCCAAAGCTCAACAGATTGATAGAGCTGACAAGAGGTTTGATTTTTTAATTTTTCTTAAAAATATAAAATGCAAAAGGCTTTTAGTGGCTACATCTGAGGCAAGCAGATAATTAATGCAATAACTTTTAATCTGAAGCAGTCAATTTATTCTTCAGACAAACACTGCAATCGATACTTCTTGAACTTCAAAATGAAGAAACTTCCTTTATAGCAAGGCTCAATGATTCCAGAGTGCTTTAAAATTGAGCCAACAGTCATTCACACAGGATAAAATATGGAAGTTACTGCCTGACTAGTAGGATGATCCCAAAACTCAGGGGAAGTGAATAATCCCTCCCAGCCTGGTTGGTTGTGCTCAAATCTTTTGAAACTTGGTCTCTATCCAGTCAACTAACAAGAGATGTAATAAGCAGCTAATCAGACACCTAATAACCACTCCTTCCCAACAGTAGACTCAGGATCCTCTTTTCTCTGTAATCCATAATTCCAGCTATGTAGAAGTGAATTTAACAAAGGAATGATTACACTAACAGTTAAATGGATGCAGGGAAAACAAGGGGTCCTTAACACCTCACTGCAGCTCTCACACCAAGGCAGTGGGAGCCGTAGCAATGATCACCATCATAAACAGGATTACTGCTGCCAAGCCATGAAGGCAGAGCATTTAAATTAATTTAATTTGTTTTACGTTACTCCAAACTCCTCAGCAATTTTTCACTTAGGCTGTTGCTCACTGGGCAAGTGGCAAGGTGGGTACTGCTCAGGTGGCAGCACAGGGCAGGAAAGAGGAGTTGATCTAAAGCAAGTCTCCTGACTGTTCCAGGAAACTCCTAACTGGACAGAAAAGTGATTAATATTTGATGGATAAATTCCAGCTTCAATTATTTTTTTGATGTCTAAATTGGAAAAAATAAATCTATCACCAAAGAAGAACACTCAAGCCTGAAGTCTTCAAGGATTTGAAGACAAAAGGGGTTATAATTTTGTGTTTTATTACCACTTAACTGCCTATCCTTGGGCATTAACACCTAAAAAAAAAACTTTGACATTTGACACTGTAAGGGGGACTCTGAAGAGAGCTTCTTTAAAGTACTGCAGTGAGGGAAAATGCACAAATCCATTCTAACAGGACATTTACTCTTAGTTCCATGAAAAACACTTAACGTCAACGATGCCTACAAAGCGACGTGCAACAGCAGGCCTACCCAGCTGGGGTATAAACCTTGTTCGATCCGTTCCTTAACATTGATCCCTTTGTGCTTCCTAATTCATGGATTTAAAAGTCATCTGCAACTTCCCTGTTGCTGCGTGTGTGAGACAGCACATATGAAAGCTGTGGCTCTTGCTGGGCAGGAACAGGAAACAGCTGATTTACGCTGCGGGGGATCTGCAAATTGATATCAGAGTGGGGTTTTATAGCTTTTTAAACTGACTGCCATGTGAGAGCAGTTAGGTCTAACTCCTGGCTGGAGCATGGGTTTGTAGGAAGAGGTTAGAAAGGGGAAATGGTATTTACAGCTGTCACCAAAACTTTGATACACTTTAGTAGGAAACTGCAGGCTGAAGAGAATTAAGTCAGGCTGCAGAACCACACTCAAAAATCCAACAAAGCAATCGGTATCTTCAGCAACCTTAGGCTTTCCCCATTTATCTTTTAAATATGCTGCCTTGAAGAGCTGACACAATGTTAGACTATCTCACCCTCAAACAGCCCTGCATCTCCAGCTGGGCTCACATCTGTGCCCTGCTTCGATGCTTCTCTGACTCCCACAGCTCCACCAGGCTATGAGCTGATAGTTGGTATCTCCAGTATCACACCTGCTCTAACTAAGCAGAGAAGTTTAAAATCCTCATATGGAACATGATGAGCTCAGCCCAACTTTGCTGCAGCTAAAGCAAACTGTACCTGCATCTCAAGCCAGACAGAGCTTCATTCAACCTTCACTCAACCTTCACTCAACAGCAATCGCACGTGTCCAGCAAGAGCTGCTTTTGGGTAGTGGAACAGCAGCTTGATCCCACCACAGGTACCCTCAGTCACCTCTGCTTGCTTCAGCCAGAGCCAGTGCAACACAGACCAATGCTGAGCCTTCAAGGAGCTTGTGCACATCTGGACCTGCCTCTCCCCCAGGGAGCCTAAAGGTCCTGAGGAAGCAGAATCCAACCCAAATGAGAAATCTGTAGCACTCTAAGCACAAAATCAAACAGAAAGCTAGTACAAGAAAATACTCGAAACTTCACCTCAAGATAGTTTTTCATTTTAGCATGGAAAAAAACCAACAAACCGAAAGCCTTAAGGACCTACAGATACAGCTGCTGCAGACACAAAGACCAGGGTTCTTATAAATAGTGTTCTACTGAGAGTGATTATAAATTTATAAGCATTTATTGGCATTTCAATATATCTCCATTAAGTCTCCTCTCATTAACTGCATGCACCTTTAAAAACGAAGTTCAACCTTCAGAATATTTCATGTGTAATGCATTAAAACAACTATTATCTATATGATAAATATGTACATACTCTAACAAAAAAAGAAACAAAAAAAAACCCCAAAAACCATGCAGCTGATATCTAGTGATATCACACAGTGAAAACCAACCCATTTACATATTGCTGCTTAAAAAAAAACTGCTACACCCAACCTGGGATTGCTGAGCTACCACAAATATGTCTTCCCATGTTTCATCACCAGATATCTATCCCACAAACCTGCAGGTGCTGTTGACTGAGTCCTCAGGGCAGTGGTGGTGGCACTGGCAGGACAGCTTCTTCTGGGGAGGAGCAGGGGCCGTACTCTCACCATCTTTTCTGGTCTCCATGCTCAGCTTGCCAGAACTTCGCAAGGGCATGCTGTCTAGAAAATTGGCTGTAAGAGAGGAAGGAAAAAAACCAGTTCTAGGCTGCATTGCAAGACTTGAAATGAAGGCTTTACACTACTTCTACCCATCAAAATTGAAGAAAGTTATGTGAGTTGAGTGTTCACCACAGAGTCTTTTTCTGTAGTTTGAAATGGTCACCATGTTTGGGGCTCATTGGACCTCAGTGGTATTGGATCAAAGGCGCTGATGTTCAAGTTCTGCCACTGCCAAGAGATATATTGTGCTTTTATAATTATATATTGCACAGTACAGCTTTTCTTCTATTGCATTACACTGGTCAAATCCATGGTTACACCTCTTTCTTTATCTCTACAGCACTTGGCACAGATCTACATCCACTGAACCCCATTAAAATCAGCGGGATTTATGGTACTCCAGGCAGAACAGAACATGGGCATACAATTTAACAAAGACTTAACAGAAAGTGATGTTCTTTCAAGTTCAACGGCACGTTCTGTCACTGAATTGCAAAAGCACTGCTTGGAAAACAAGGGAAAGAGCTCACTTCTGTAAAAGAAAAGTCTATAAACAAAGTAAAAGACAAGAATGTGGTTTAGCATGAACAATGCTGAAATATATGGAGGTGACTATTTCTAAAAATATCAGAGTACTGAATCTCCATGGAGCTGGTGGAGTACAGCTGGAGATGCTGGTGATAGGCTAGGAGCTGTTTAAGCAACCTCCTCCCCCCAGCTCTACTCATAAATACCAGCTTTCAGTCCTTGTGAACGTTTTAAGCCTCAAAGACAAAAATGAGATTAGCATGAAAAGCTTCAACTGGCAGCTCCTCATTTTCCTTTTGGTTCCCTGTAAGAAATCTTACCAAAGGGTCATTTACAAGCAGCTGTCTCCAACAGAGTAGTTGAAGAGCAGGCTTGAAGTTCTTGATTTACTGGTAAGTCTTTAGAAACAATTGGTATTATAATTATTTTGATTGCCCTTTACTCTAAAATTTCCCCAAATCTCCATCATCAGGACTGATACATTGTGGAGCTGACAAAAAAAAAAAAACAAACTTGCATCTTTTTTAGCTCCCTACAGAGAGATAGGGTGGGCAAACAGGCAGAGGGGATGGGGACGAGTAGCTACACTTCAGGGCTTGGATGGCAATCAACAACTGAGGAGAGAGTGAGGCTGAACCACTCTGAAGCAGTGAAAGGCTGGAGGAAGCACGGGGCTGTTCCACCAGTCCTTGCCCTTGGGAAGGGAAAAAGCCCAGTCTGGGCTCCTGGCTGCATGGGACCAGCCAGGGCACATCGTGCCTCCAGCTGCATACCCCTGCTGGCCTGTGCCAGCTCTGGTAGCACAGGATAGGCACGGACAGGGAACAACTGGCAGGCAGGCTTTAGTTTTCTTCATTGTAACATGAGACAATGCAAGCTTATCCCCAGCAAAGCTGGAAAAAAGCTGTAACTTGTTAGCTCTGGGAGAAGAGGGGCTTTGCACATAAGAACACTGCATTTAGAGAAGTGCCAGCTTTTTTAACATCACAGCCCTTCCACCCCTTGCACATTCCTTGCACAAGAGGTATATTAATAATATTAAGGTGATACACATGAAAGAGAATCATTCACCATGCCAGACCAATACTCCTATGAAACACAAAACTCACACAGCTTGACCTTTGCTCAGTACCTCTGTATCCCACTGAAACCCACTGGCTTCTTGATTAGCTCACCTCTTTCTAAAGCCAAACCAGACAACCAGTTACAAAACATATACAAACTATGGGCTTGTAACCCTTGTGCCCAGCATTAAGATATTAACTGGATTCACGACACAACTGGCTGTCAGTCCCATACTGTTTTTACTAACATTTGCCAAAATTAGAACTAAATGCATGAGTTCACTCAAGATGCATTGTGTGTATGCGTGGCTGTGTACTTGCAGCTGTACCTTAAGATGCAGTAGATACTTAAATTAAGAAAAAAAAAAAAAAGCAATTTTGTTAATTTCTCCTAATATGACTACACAGCCTGTGTAAAACAAATTAATATCAACAGATGTTTGCTCCCTGGGTCACAGGATTATGGATTACGTAAATTCTCTTTCAATCAGCAATTTTTTGTCTGTATTACTTTGTTACCACTGAATGGGGAACGTTCAACTACTAATATTCCTGTCTAGGATTTTCAGACTTCAAGGCATGAGGCAACAAAGTGAACTTCTAGCTCATGAGCCAATTGAGTGTAATAGTTTGCTCTGTACATCATTTCCATGGCTCTTTCTACAAGGTACCTGCAGTTTTAGCAGGTATCTTTCCCCAAAAAGAAGTGTAAAGACAAAAGCATCTTTCACCTATCACAAAAAAAAAAGGAGAAAGGTTTAATTACACATTTGATGGTGCCTGAATACGTTAAATTTAGACAGCTAAATACCATCCTCATAGTATATACAACTGTAGATCTCTCCTTTTTCCAACAAGCATATAATGCAGTGGTACTCCAATGCAATGTGTGCCCATCATTCATCAGGGATGTGATCATGAACAGCTTCTGCAAAACCTGCCATAAACAACAACAGCTTGCACCCCTAGACCTGGTTGTATTCTCCGATACAATAAGGCAGGCAGAAGTTGCTGAATTACAATCAAAAATCTGAAGTCCCATCAGAGCAACACAGGTGGCTATTTAGAGACATAGTTTGTCTTTTAGAAAATTTAGGATAGATAGGCTGGCATTCAAATTTACACTTTCCAAGAGTTGGAATTAGGAATGTAGCCTAGGATTTCGCTTTCATCTAATGCCCAGGGTCAAAACTGTTCAAAAGCATTGCAGTTCAGCGTCAAATATATTAAATCGAATAAAACTAAAATAGGCAGGAATAAGACACTTTCAATCAAGCTCTTTTCTGTCTTCTAAAATGTAAAAACTCTTCCCACTCTATTCTCTTGCTCCTTTCATGCCTTCATTTCCTGGCTGCTAGCTAAAAATGATGGGCGGATCTTTTGCTTCTGAAATTCAGGTGTCTCACCCAGCAGACAACCGTGGAGCATGTAAAAATTCTTCTCCTCCCACTCAGAGTTGAGTCTCTTGACTTCTGTGTCTGCTTGACTTCAGCATACAAAGATTTTCCAGCAGTTCCTTCCCCAAAACGAAACACGTAGGAAGGAACTCACAAGAGCTTTCCAGCTTGGCAACAAGTTCCTCCTGATTTCAGGTGTGAAAAGCACCGTTTGGGATGGTGAACAGCTTGTTCATCTCGCATTTGCTGCTGTTCTGTAACAAGCGCATGTTGGTCCTGCAGCCCTGGCTCTGTCTAGGGTTTAGAAGCCCTTTGGGTTTTGGAAGCTCTCCTAGAGCCTTGAAAGCAAGGGATTTCAGGCTATTTAACTTTGGCTGCCTCTTTGCTGTAGCCTGTTCTGTTGCAGTCTGCTTATGGTCAGCTTCCCATCCCTGATGCACTGAGCACAGCTTGGGAGAACTGCAGAAAAACAGGCATATCAAAAGTGAGGTTATTTTAGTCTGCTGAGAAACTTACTGACCGCATCAGGGAATTCATCAAAGCAGTGGAGAGCCTGAAGTTCACCATCAGACTGGTACACCTTCATCAAGTTCAGTTGATTTTCTCAGCTTAACTCTATTTTTCCACTAAAATTCACCAGCATGCACAATGCACCATCCACCACAAGGACTGGCAGTCAGCCGCCAGGGCTTTGATGTCTCTCTGGAGTGCTGCTCTTGGGAAATATTTTCCTCTCTAGGACTGGGACCACTGAAAACTGTGATGTGATGGTCTCTGTATGGATCTCTGCCTGAGAATGGGGACTGTGTGCAGCATGCTACTGCTTTGTGTTTGCCATGTGTGTTAGTGTGTCTCTCCTTCCATGCTTTGAGCACCTTTATAGAAAGGTAAATCTACAAAGATCCTGAATCCAGGAGAAGGAAAACAAGGAAAATGAAGTGCTGTAAAACAAAAGTCATTCTCATGGTCATCCAGGATAATGTTAATGCCTAGTTTAAACCCCTACTAACCTCCGTTGTCAACAAATAATCCGCCTTGGATATATTCTTCCATCTATGAGCACTAAGATTTGCAGCAAAATACTTTATCATGTGGCAAACCCTTTCGTGGCATTTCAGCTCGTACCTCACACGCAGAAGGAAAATCACCTTATTTAAGCTTTACATTGACTCGTGTAGGTGCAGAAAAAAAATCTGATCTAGAGAGCCAGTCTCTCAGCGTACATTCAGTCCTCAAGCTCTCTGCCATGGCTGCCAATAAGCACCTCAGCCCCTGCCAACTGTAGCCATAGTTATGTGATTTGGACAGGAATTTCTCCACTAGAATCTGGATAAAGCCCAGTAACTCATTTCGCACAGGCCCACAGCCATCGGATGGTAATGACTTTTGGGCTCTGCTCTGATTCAACAAGTCTGGTAATGCAGGAGGTGAAAAGCTCTTTATTCTGTTTCTCTGTATTCTGTAGTTTGAGTTTTAAGCTGTCCTGTTCCTGGAGGATGGAGACTTAGCAATAGTTATCTTAACAGATTGATTTCTGTGCCACAGCTGTGTGATTTATGTGCTGTCTATGCAGTGAAAAAACCAGATCTCTCATGACCTTGCATGGGTTTGTCAGGAGTAAAAGTCAGACTTGACTTGCTCCTTCCCCAAACAGATGCTAAGGACTAGAAAAAAAAGGATCAGAGTTTTGTGCTTACTCCTCTTCTTACACAGGGTATTTGAAGCCTCAGATTGGTTCAATGCCATCCATTCATGTTTTCCCAGTCCAATAACAACATCTGGCCACAGCACCCACTGACTGGGAGCCAGGCTTACTGCTTCAGAGAAGGCACACACCTGGGAAGCTTTACACATAATGGAATAGCTGTTTCAACTGCTCCCTTGGACTGGAAATTAAGGATATTCATACAAAAGTGTCTGAACAGTAATTGAAAACAAACCAAAACAATGCAAACCTGAGGAGAAAATCAGTCAATGGGATAAAATAGTTAGATGGAAATTTTAAACCACGAGGTGTGGTTTGTGCTTTTCCTCAAAATAGACTTTTATTAAAATACAAAACTATCTTGCAGCACCCTGCTAGAGTTACCTATGCCATATCATAAACCACAGCCTGATGACTTCCCACCAGGCCAGGGTTACACCATCAACACGATTGTTTTAGGAGAAAGGGAGTAAGTAACTGCTAACTCGCTGTACTTAACAGTCATCAGATAAAAGAATTTCCATGGGATATTTTTTGGCAAATAGTCAGCAATGAAAACACAGCATAGTCAAAGGACTTGAAATAATTACACCTCTTAACTCAGCCTGATCTACTGTGTAAAATAGTCAAGAGGTAACAGTAAAACACTTTTTTATTGGTGATAATTATGTAACAGAGAGGGAAAACTGGATCACGACAGTTTCCCTTTGCTGGATATTCAAGGCTACCATAAAACTCAAGGAAATATCAGATGCTGAGATCTTAGTATTTTTGATCCAAAACCACAGTAAACAAAATCTGGCATTAATATACCAGAAAAAAAAGAAAACAGCATGCTTTGCTTTTCAGTGTGTGCCTATATTGCACTAGTGAGCCCAAACTGAGATTGGTATCAATCTGTGTTTGAAAATAGCTGTACCTTGACATATATCCACTGTAATAAACTGAAATACTAAAAAACCTGTAACATTGCGGGGCCTATGTATGGTTTGCACCATTTCCCACCTGTGCTGGATTTCCTGTACACCAAAATACAGAGAACCTACAAGTTGCTCCTTCTCATTTGTATATTTAAAAATTTGGGGGTGGTTTTGCTTCTATTCATGATGCAAATAAGGTTTAAAATAAAATGTACTTTTAAACAACCTGTCAAGGCAGTTTTCTTAAAAACTGTTCCTGTCCATATCCATAGAATTGCCACTGAGTGCCAATATAGCTACATGCATCCAGCAACACTTTAAATGATGTCTTTATTTTTCAGAATTATTAGCTAAAAAGTTCAGCATGTAATGTGACAAGCTGTGACAAAGCCACTGAGAAAAGGCCCTCCAAACTAATACCCATTCCATACCACTCACAGCCTAAAATCACAAAGGCTTCTTTGGTGTCATAGCCCATGGAAAACGCACATGTAATTTGCTGTCTCTGTTTTCCTCTCATTCCTGATGCCCACAGTTCTTCTCTGACATATTTTTCATTTGGAAGAAAATGGAAATTGGTTGGCACATTTTTCATAGCATGAGACAACATATCAACACAATGTAAAAAAAAAGCAGAAAAGAAAGACAACTTTAAAATTTCCAAAGGAAAGTGAATGCAAAGTGGTTTATCCTGTCAGCTTGGACTCAGTGAAGTCTACCCCTATCCACTGTAATTCCCTGTTAATAAATAGTTTTCCCAGCTATGTCAAATATCTCACTTAATTCTACCTTCTACAGTCCTTTGGTTCAATCTATAAACGTTCCGTGATGAAATAAAAGCTTTTAAAATGTAAGTGAGTTTTTAGTATTTGCAAAGATGAATGAGCAGGTAGTTCACATAATTCTCATTAAGATATTAATATAATTTCATTATTTTTAATCCCTTTTCAAGAGCCGTATTTTACACAGCAAAGGTAAATGTGTTGGAACTACTACTGTTCTGAACAGTGTGTTCTTGTACAATTCAAAATGAACAAGCACTCTGCAAGTATTTGTGTAAAACCATTACTTCTGGGTGCATGCGTGAGTATTACAGGTAATCAAACTGGAACAATTAAATGCAAATACTTCATAAATACTAAGGTGAGATCCAAAGTCCAGTGTGAGAATAATTGATTCTTCCAGATGCAGAGAAGGCAGAGATACTGAAGGCCTTCTTTGCATCTGTCTTCCGTGTCAAGACCATCCCTCAGGAGTCTCTGACCCAGAAGGAATGCTTTAAGGAAGATATTCCTTACATGGAATTGGGTTAGAAAACACCTAGGCAAACTTGACATCCATAAGTCCACGGGCCCTAACAGGATGCATCCATGAGTGCTGAGAGCTGGCACACACCAGAATGAGCCTACTCGTTATCATCTTTGAAAGGCTGTGGCAAGCTGGAGAGGTGCATGAGAACCAGGAAAAAGCAAATCTCACTCCAGTTTTCAAACAGGGCAGGAAGGAGGACCCGGGGACCTACCAGCCAGTCAGCCTGACCTCAATCCCTGAGATCAGCTCACTTGGTTAGAGCACAGTAATAACACCAAGGTGGTGGGTTTGGTCCCATATGGGCCATTCACTCAAGAGTTGGACTTGATGATCCTTGTGGGACCCTTCCAAGTCAGAATATTCTGTGAAAGGAGAATGATGGAGCACCTCATTCTGGAGGCCATCTCTGTCAACATGGATGACCAAAAAGTGACCAGGAACAGTCAACAGAGATTCACTAAAGCTAAATTATGCTCAAAATGGGATAGAAGTTAAGGTACAAAGATGTCAAACAGGCAATGAGGGAGTCTGTGCCACACTCTACATTTAAAAAAAATTATTTAGAAAAAATATAGGAAGATTACTGTTAACATCCTAAGGTAGTTATTTCTGTTTCTAAGCTGCAAATCACCACATACACTTGCAGTTCCAAGCAGCAAACACCAAATGCGACCATCAGGAGATGATGCAAATGTCACTACCAGTGATCTTGAAAACTCTCCTGAACAGCAGCAACAGGGGAAAGAATACACAGATGGGAAGCAATGCAATGTGACACCATTGCTACTAATCCATGCTTTGCTATCTGATCTTCAGGAAAGCAGCAAAGATTTCACTGGGCAAGCTGCAGATTTTTACTTATTATCAATTCAGATGATACTGAGATTGAGGCATTCAGACAATGGAATTTAAAAGAAACAGCAAGAGGCAGCTTTGACCTCATGGCTCGCTTAGATATGTTTAATAAATCACTGTCACTCCTGTTCCCTTTCCAAAAGAGACGAAACACAAGAGCACCATGCAGTTGAGTCAAAAATAGTGCCTGGAAGATAAAAATATCAGCTAGCCATTCTCACCCCAAGATCAAAGACTGCACCTGGATATTAAAATATAATTAGCATGTGCACATGCCATGCTTGCAGAAACCAGTGCCAATGCTATTCAGAGGTGCCAGTGCCCTTCTGACTGACTGAGTTTGTCTATTCAGGAGTAAATGTGACATAACTCCAGCTCAGCCTAAAGAGCAACCTACTTCGTAAATTACCAACTCCTTTCTAATTTCTGCTACATTGGTGTCATTCCCTTTCTCTCTTCTTGTAAGAATAAATGAAATATTGTAGATATTCACAAAAACAGAACTGTCATAAAGCTGTTACGGTATTAGCAAGCTACATTTTTAATGTGGTTTTTTTTTTTCCCAAATTCTGTGGCCCTACATATACAACTTCCTTTAAACTCGGTTTATTGATTAGCTTATCATGCTTCCCAAACCATGGCGATGATGATGCTTCCTACCAATTCCCCTTCCAACTTTTCCTCAAGTGCCTGTCTGTCTTCCAGAAGGACAGATTATTTGGTGTCTGAAAAAATAACTAGTATATTTTGATAATTTTTCATGGATTAATGCCATCTGCTTCCCCAAATCCCACGTGTTTACGACACTCTCAGCAACTAACTGTTGCTGAATGAAGTGCTCAAGGATATGCAAGAATTTTTCTGCCTGGAGGCAAATGCCACCCTGACAGGTCACCAGGCCAAGCAGAGTTTTAAGCAACTGAACAAGAGACAGTATAAATTCCTGCCCCGTTAAGCTGCCAAGGCAGGGGCTGCATTGAACTGACTGCTGCTACTGTTGGCCTCGCCACACACGCTGCGCAGGGATTTGAATTGCATGTGTGGAAACCATCAGCGATGAAGAAGAGCTTTGTGTTCACGAACGAGGGCTGAGGCACAAACCTTATCTTCTGCAAGCACGGCTGAATGCAACAGAAAGTGTCATTGACTTACTCACTTTGACAGAAAACAAACAAATCCATTTAGAGGGGGAGGAAAGCATCTCTACTGCAAACCAAAATTAATTGCATGCACGGAACAACAATAATGAATTCTGACCACAGACATAAGTGCTATGGCCTTCCAGAAGTGTTCGAGCAGCCTAAAAGCATTTCCCTGTCTGAATGCTCCAGAGCTCACGTCTGGGCAGGAAGGGGGTGCGTGCCACCCATGCCACTGACACTGCCACCAACCCATCCACCAGTGCCCACCAACAGGCTTCTGTGCTTGCTCACCCACTCAGGCCTCTGGAAGAGGAGGAACCAGCCCTCACCGCCACTGGGTTTGTTTGCTTTGCTTTTTTCCAATGTCATACAGATTTATCTTCACAACTACACTTCACACACAACCTCAAAGGCTAAGAAATGTGAAATACAAACATCCTTGAAAACTTGTATCCCACGTGCTCTTCTCCTTGACCAGAAGTTGTCAAGAGATTCATAACCACCTTTCTTTCATTCTCTAGAGATTTCTCTACAATTCTCATCAAATGTAAAACTTTTTTTTTTCAGTGCCCAGCCAGATATGAACAGCAATGAGCAGGAGAAAAAGTACATTTGTTTTCACTATTTTGCTGTTTTTCCAATTAAGTAGTATTTGAAATGTATAGAACAGATGCAGCATTTTAATAAGCATTACTGACATACTCATGCACTCTATATCACCAAAGCACCTCTAAAGTTAGACAGAAGGGTGACTATCACTAAGGCTAAAACCAGTCCCAGCTCTGAAATTCATGCACACAATGCAAACCTGGCATCAAAATTAGCCTGTTGCTGCCAAAACATTTATTTTTAAATTAACTTTAAATCCAAAGGTTAAGATAAAGGAGAAAAAGTGAAACACCCCTTAAGTTCAATGTCAGACTGATTTCCAAATACTAGCTCTTCTCAAAATCTCTTTCTCCTCAATCCTCACCAAAAAGGGAAACAGGAAATCTTTTGTTTTATCTACAGTATTTTCTCTGGAAATCTACCGCCTTTCTCCTTAAATCTAAACCATCCAAAGTGCACCTAAAGGTTTTCATCGGCCTCCTGACACTGTACAAACTCTGACCCCCAGACCAAGTGAATGAATAAGAAATCTCCTCTGTGTGTGTGTGTGTCCCTGCAGGAACCAAAGGTGCAAACACAAGACCCTGTGCATCACGAGCAGCTGGCTCCCTGCTGCCCCACATCTTGCCAGCACACCAGCGACACTGCTTTTTCATCAGTCCCTCTCTGACCTTTCTGAAGAACCCACTGAACTTCACTGTTTTACTTTTTTTTTCCCGGTCTCTTTAGTGTTCTGCTCCAACCAGGCTTTAAAAAAAAAAAAAAAAAAGAAAGAAAAGAAAAGAAAGTAAAAAGAAGAAAAAGGGAAAGACGGGGTGGGGGGAAGCACAAGTGCTTTGTGAGCTGAAAAGCTAAAGCCTTCTACTTACACTGAGTTTCCGCGCGCTCGCTACATCGCTGCCAGATTCCCCGAGGATGAGAGTCATGTGAGGAGGCAGAGGGTGGCTCTGCTAAGCAAACACAGCACCGTAGGCCGGGCTAATCCTGCACCTGTGGCGTGTTATTCAGCAGTAAAGAAATGTAGTCCAGACTGCCTCTGCTTAATACGGCTCAGCTGTTTTCCTCTGTGCTCGCTTTGATTGTAAGCTGGCAAACAATATTATTGCAGCCAGGCGCAAAGGAGTATTCAGGCTACGTAGGATGTGACAGTAAAAAGGTGAAAGAAAAAGAAAATCCTGGAATTACAAATAAAACAAAGGTCCTGAGCAATACAGAATTTCTAACTCTTTCCAGATGGTTGGCAATGCCTTCCAAGGTCAGTATATAAAATGCACGCTGAAGTTGGAGCCTTCTGCTCCTCACCTCCCTTTAAAGTGTGACTACTTGTGATACAGGATACACCACAGTGGCCTGGCCCTCATTTACCCAATTCAACATGTATTTGCCAATGAGAGCAATCACAAGGAGGTTTCAATGGGTTTTAGGCTTCCTCTGGTACAAAAAATGCCAATTGAGAACAGACTAGGAAAAGAAATGGCATGCAACCAGCAATCTGGGATTTTTTTTTTCAGAGAAAGAGCCAGCAAAGAGGTCATGACGTTGCTACTGGTATACATGGGCTTTATCACAGCACATCACAAAAAACCTCAAAAAACTCCCACAAAACCAAAACCAAAACAACAAAACCAAGAAACAACAACAAAAAACACCAAACAAACAAAAAATAAACAAACAGGAAAAACCAAACCAAAAACCAAACCCAAACAGAAAAGGACAGGAAACTTGATAAACAGCATCAAACAGCATTAAAATTTGGTCCCATCAAGAAACAATAGCAACAATTTCCAAGGTAGAGTAGATAACAACTGAGAGTAATTTATGATCCTGATATTTGCTGTACAAGTTGACTAACCACTGTTAAAAATTCCCTGTAATTATGATCTGCACAGATTTAAATAAAACAAACCAGTATTATTTAAAAACAAACCCACACAGGTTATTATTTCAGATACTTGAAATAATTTAGTTAATTTTTAACTTCAATGCAAGGGAAAGTAATCTGGTAATTGGGATTTATTCCAGATAACATGGTCATATTATACCACACCTCCTTCACATAACATCTATCATTTCCATGGTAGCATGGAACTGTCAGAGATGACCAACAGATGCTGTTACTAATGTTTCTTTCTCATGTTAAGCTGTAAACATCAGACACTGCAGTCACAACGTGCTCAATGATATTTGTACTGAAATGCTCTTCTCTACAAAATGATACTTCAGTTTCTGCTCCATCATTCCCTAATCTAATTCCACGTTTGGAAACTGGTAATGAAAAAAAAGAGATATCTGCGCATTCAGAACCATGTATCCAATTTCTTAGTGCAAGGTTTATTGCAGCTGCTGTTTACCAATGGGATTATTTACAAAGAAATAGGAGCTTTATTCCTATGAGAAAATGCTCATAACTAATCTGGAACTATATGAACTTCCAACTGGTTTCTTACAGAAGAGCTAACTCTTCAGGATGCTGAGTGAAACAAGGATATCTAGATATTTGATTATATCACAGAGCAAGGAACAAGACTTTATACAACATAACAACAAATTAAAAAAGCTGCCTCCAATGGCCTCTTTCAAAAAATTTGCATGTATTTTCTTTTCAAACACCTAATTCCTCTTTTGGAGCCTTACACGCGCTTTTTTAAAGCTATCTGATACTAGCAGAGGCAAAGGCTAAATTTTTCCTCCTCCATACTCTTTGGTCTGTTCCTCATGCATCCCTACATTAGCGAACTGCCTGTAACTCTATCAAGACCACATGGACCACGTGAAAAAGATAGGTAATGTCTAAATTTCTGCCAACACAATGCTGAATCGTGGTCCTGCTAGAAACTGCTTGGTGCTCCTGGCAGCAATCACATTCCTCCTCTTCAACTCTCTGAGGGCATCCTGCTCATCCTGCCTTGTGTCTCTTGGAGCTCATTCATGGCAATGTCCAACAAAAACACCTCCAGAGTTGTAAGTAGTGTTTTGAATTTGCTTTCTTTGTACACTGTGGCCTTTGCACCGCATGTGGTGCTACCCAGACCGTGCTCCGTACCAGCCTGCTGCTCTCCTGCCAACACAAAGCTCAAAACCTACTTCCAAGATAACGTGAAAACTCAGAAAAACAATGAAAAAAACCATGGAAGCTGGAGCATAAACAAGAATGATATAAGTGTCTTTAAGTAGAAACAGCTTTCATACACAGTTCTTTTTACAACCGGTCACCCACCTAAATGTTTACATTTAATTAGCTCTCAAAACAGTGGATTAGATGGCTGTGGAGACGTAGGAATTAGGGACACAGACTATTTTGTGTATCACTAGCTGAACTTCACCTAAAACCAGCAAAAGCTTCCTGATAGATTGCCTGTTTGAAACCAGAACACTGTGCTGGCTGAAAAACTTCAGGGGTGATATCCACCTCCCAACACCTTTACTATCAATTTCCAAATACTCTTCCTGCAAGTTAAAAAAACTCAGGAAAAGGTCATATTGACAAGCTGACAGAATATAGAAGAGTATTAACCCTTAACACCATGAGGCATTGTTGCTCCCCATATTATTTAAATTTGATGGATAAGCAAGGAACTTTTGTTCCCAACATCATAATAATAATAATAATAGGGCATTACTGATGGGTGGTAAATCTAATTCACTTTTCTTTCTTTCTTTCCTTTCTCTCTTCCCAGAGCATGCACTTAACCCTATTACAAAGGAAAGCCCACCACTCTCCATTCACAACTAAGCCAAAGGTCAGGAAAATATAAAAAAATCATCTTTCTTTCACCAATAAATTTAAATGTCATATTAAAAGGCCTAGAACAAACAAAATACAGTAATTGCCAGATGCCTAATTACTTTCTCATCCTCTTCCAGGCCTCAACACAATGCCTTTGTTAGGCTGCCTGCCAGTGATGTTTAGAACATTAAAATACACCAAATTTCTGCAAAGACTTTGTGTTGCAAAATGTGCTCTGATGGGCAAAACTGAAGCAAATATGAGAGCAGTCTGATATTATTTACCTTAAATGATGAGGAAAGCGAGAGTACTGTGTGCTGCCAACTCCCCCTCAGGTTTGTATCCATACTCGTAGAACAGTTCAGTAATAGGAGGTTGGAGGTTAGAGGTGGCCAAGGACAAATTTGGGTTCCCAATTAACACTACTGAGCCATGAAAGCCTTGTCTACCAGGCGCCATCACATACAAACTATCCTCCCACTGCACAGGGCCCTTGCTCTCTGCAGAGTTCAGTGTCTCCGGGCTTGCTCAACAGTGTAAGCAGAGGGATCATTAGTTATGACTAGTAGAGTCTAGGAGATAATGTTGACTCTCATTTCAGGAACTATTAAGCTATAAACACTGCGCTGAAAGCCATTTATCTGCGTTTTAAGATAAACAGAGAAGCCATTCAATTAAGTAGACTGCAAGAAATAAGCTACAGATGCCAAATCGAACAACTTTTAAACTCCAAAAGAGAAAATCCGTGCATTTAATAAGCACAACTTTATACCACGAAATTACTCACAGGGAACTTCATAAGCAGCACAGCTTAATCACCCCACCATGTCTGATAAAAAAATACAAATCAAAGTGTAATTACAAAACAGTTAAATCCAAGCAATGGAAATTACACGCACTTACAATTTTCAAGTTCCTACCGCAGCCACCAGTGATGAAGCACAAGGTTATGAAGTGGCAATTTTCGTACAGCAGTATTTACATTTTATCTCCACATCGCTACAATTTGAAAATGAGATGCTATTCCAGACCTCCACAAATGAGATAAATGCCTAAGCTGTCATGTTCGAATCTGCACTTGCTAAGGAGAACATTCTTCCTGAGATAAGCAAAAGAGTATGAAATTAATTTCTCAAGTCTTGCCAACTAACCAGATTTTTTAACTGAATATTATTCATCTATTTGGACATATCGCTCTGAGATCTTTAAGATACTAGCTTTAAAAAAATTACAGGAAAAAACCCAACCTCAAACCACTAAAAAGCATACCCACAAAATAGTTTCCAGTATCCTTTAAAAAGATGTAAAATACAAGGCATTCTAGGCATTAAAAAAAAAGATGGCTTTTTCTTCTCCCCCCTCACCCCCCCCAAAAATTAAAAACCTGATCTTTCCTCGCACTTCCAGATGCCAGAGATTTTCGAGCCAGCTCTGAGGTCAGACAGAGGAACACGCAGGTGCACCATGCATCGGCAGCTGAAAGCTTGCAAGGTTGTGCCGGAATCTGATCCACCCCCCCTCCCCACATTCCTGCCGGCATTATAAACGCTCCCTGAAGGAATAATACCCTAATGCGGACTAATTTTCCGCAAACAGCCCCAGCCTCATTAAACCTCTTCTTTATCAGCATTGTTCAAAGCAGTTTTTCTGGTAATATTGAACTCTCCTACGCCCATCTCAAAAGAAAAGAAACTCCTTTTATGTTCTCTCCAGTATCATTGCTCCTACTCAGGTCCACTGGCACTACACAATAGATTCAATAAAAATATTCAGTTTCGTCATATGGTAGTAATGTCCTAAAGACTGTGACATGGATTAAGAGAGAGAGAGAGAGAGAGTCTGTTCCAATAAATAAAGAGATCACTCCCCCAACAGGATCTGATAGATTTCTATGAGTGACTCCTCCCAGCAATCAGGCAAGCCCAAGTGAATTAAGAGGACAGTATTCCATGAAAAGGTGTTTTCCAGGACCTACAATTCTTCACACTCCTTAAGTGGCCTTTTACCCTTCCCTAGACAAATCATTTTGCCTTCAGCACATCACACAGACTCTGTTAACATGAACAGCCTTTGCCACTCCAATAATTTAAAAATTTGACCATGCCATCACCTAGCTTCATTGTGGAGCCAAAAACAAGAGCTAGGCTGCGTTCAAGCACCCTGCAAAGCAGCGTAATATAAGAGTGAGGCTACGGCATGCTGAAACCAAAAGTGGGTCCTCTTCCCAAAGTGATGAATACCTATGGCACCTTATCCCAGATGCTCCATGATGCACCTTGCCCATCTGCAAATCACTGATGTGAACAACTATGTTCTTTCAAAAGCACTTCTGTTTCGCAGATGACAATTTTTAGTACAAGACTGACAGAGGAATGCCATCTGCAGACATTCCTTTGTCCCCAGCTCCATCCAGATTATCCTGAATGGCCTGAGACCTGAAATACAGCAGAGGATAACACAATACAGAACAGAAACGCAGCCAGAGGATATCTGTCTATCCCAACCTCACACTCTAATAACAATCCTGAAATGATAAAACCAGTTGTACTGTGAGTTGCTAGCTCAGAGGAAAACAGCAGCCCAAACAGTGCTGTACTTCCCAGTGACTCTTTTGCCTGCTGTTCAAGGTACGAACACCCATGAGAGATTGCCAGGAATATGGACAATGGGAAAAGAAAATGCAGGTAAAAGCACTGGGGGAAGGCAAGCCATGCATCCATGGTCTTTCTATCAGTTTAATTCCATCTAGCTGGGATATTTCAAAATAAATCTAAACAAACAAACAAATATATTGTTTATATATTAAGTATGTAAGAGACATATTCTATCCAAACCCAACATATATAAATAGTTAAGCTGGTAGGGCTCTAAAATGAGGAAACACAGACTTCATTGCACTGAACAAATCACTGTGGAAATTAAATTATTTGAAAACTGAAAATAGTGCTACTATTCAATATGATAATGTCAACATAAGCAATGTAAGTATGAAAACTGTGGTCCTCATAGCCATTTTTCTCATGTGCACAATGAACACAAGGCCGTGGTGTAACATCTTGATCACACACATTTAGTTATAAAATAAGGCACATCATTATAAAATAATGACAAGAAAACAATGTGTCCCATATTTTATTATTCTGTTCTTCAAATCACTCTTCTTTCTCATTTTTCCTCAACCTACTTCCTCCACAGTGTTTTAAACATTTAATTTTTCTCAGTTTTTTTTAATATATTTCTTTTTTCAATTAACTATTAAAATTGAATTAGAAACCCTGACTTCAGCAAAAGTCAAACAGAAGTTACAACTAATGCCAACAAAAAAAAACCTGTGTGGTTCTTGTAGAGACCTCACTTAAAAGAAGGTGGCTATGCTCACCAACATGAATTTAAAATATCAAAATTAATTTTTTTTCTTTCCCTTTTCTTCTTTTATCTGTTTTAAAGAGATTAAAATTGTCATCCAGCTAAGTTTCATTTCTTTCAGCTCCAGTCAATCTCTAAAAATACTTCGAGTCATAAGAACAAGGGGCCTATAGCAAATATGTGTTTCAAGCTGAGATGCTGTGTAGTTTCAGAGAGAAAGAAAAATATTTTCCCAAGCTTTCAACTTTTCATTTGTATAAAATAGTTTATTTTACAGCTAGGTAAAGATGTAAAATTAAACTTCTTCATTAGTGTAATGCACTGTAACTCACTGTAAATACTGCTAACATACCTAAATGCATGAATTGTGCAACATTTTCCATCAGAATATGTAAGGAAATAGATGCCAAATATAGGGTAAAAGAATATAAAAAGTCAGCTTTCTTCCATAAAATAGCAGAATTCTTGAAGAATGTGTTGGTGGTCACGTCTGACAAATAAGAGGTTGTTTCCATGCTACACATCCTGACTATTGGTTCGATTAACCTTAACTAAGAAATAAGGAAAAGTATTTGGATATTCTGTAAATAAGCACAGGGATTATTATTTACCCATAAAGTCATCTGTAATCACTCCCTCTCAGCTTGTATTTCTTATAGCTGTTCTTTTAATGCACCGCTGCTAAATCAACTCCCTGCACAACTTTTCAATAGAGGAATGATTTTCTGAAGTCCTTTCCTGGGTGGGGACCACACCAGATAAAACAGCCATTATCACTGAGTTCCAGTCAGATGAAGAAGGAAAAGGGTAAAAACAGTTTTTAAGGCTGAATGTGATGATTACAGACATTCACACTTTTCTACATGTAATAATTTATATTTCTACACTGCCTTCCTTTCCAAAGTAGCATCCCCTTGGACTGAAGCTGGTGGACAGAAGTTCAATCTCTGTGAGTTAAAAGAACCAGACTGATCTGTATGTCCAGACAGTAAAAAACCCTTCCAAAAAGGGCAGTTGATTTACTCCAACACAGAATTCACATTCTTCTCCCTAAGTTACTGCCATGCTCAAGGAAACACATTAAAAAAATTTAGTAATACATTCGGCATAAAATTAATGTAAACACTAAAATATGCGTGACATCAGAAAATATGTCAGATTTAGCCATTTTCTTCTATAAAATACACCTCAGTTAACTTATCTTACCCAAAAACCGTTTCTTTAGAATACTGCAGGTCCCCACATCGGAAACGCCTACTTTGTTCACCGACAGAAGTGACACGGAGCACACATGGCACAAACCCAGGAATGCCGATCGGAAATGCAGCTGCAACTATGACTAATGCTGGCCAAATTGATAGCGAGACACGGCTGTAGGAGCCTCTTCAGGAGCTGAGCCCAAGACACGCATTCCAGCTGCTGGGTTGTACCAAGAGGAGTCAGAGGGAGCATTACTGGGCAGGAAATGTCATGGGTATTCTCTGTTAGCTTTCTCTCGGAGGCTGGCTTAGAAATGGAGTTTAGAACCCCAACTCCATCCGTGAGAAAAACATGAAGCTCACATCAAGCCTAGAGATGGAGGAAGTGTTGGTAGGCTATATATGACTTCTTCACTAAATGTTAGCCACCTAACCTGAACACAAGCAACAATGAACCTTTTATTAGCTACTTGAAAGAACAAGGTTAATAAATTTATGTTCAGAAAAGTCCAGAATATACTTTGGGAGGAAAAAAAACATTTTCTTGTATCATCAACTATATATTTTTCTTACTCAGCAACAGAATTTCTTATATGAAAACAATTGTAATAAAACAACAAACCTAAGAAGCTACATTTAAAGAAGAGTGAAAAAGTTTCCAAAAGAGGAAGAGTTAAATACAAAAACAACAGAATTAGAACTTTATAATTTATTCTACATCCTGCTGGCTGCAGTTTCAGTAGGTAATACACTCAGGACAGAAACAACTCTACTTCTCCGGTTTTATTCTCAACAGCACTGTTGACATGAAGTTATCAAATTGAGCAGACTGAAATCCAAAGCTCACTGTGTTTCTGGAAAGAATCAGTGATTTCTGCAGCGTTCTACACCTTTAGTACAGGGCACGATCTAAAATTTTCACCCCTTTAAAAATCCTTCAGTTATAGAATGAAATCCCAGCTTTACTGCAAGCATTTTCAGTTTCGCTGTCACCTGCAAGAGGTTTACCATTTCAAGGCGAGATGTCGCCTGCAGAGAATTCCTCTTCCTTTCTCTGTCAGTTAGAGAAAGTCAATTAAAAAATTTATGTAGTGAAGTAATTCCCCTGCTTCTTGCCTATGTCTGAGTTCCCAGCGAAAATAAACTGAGTTGTGATACTAAGAATTAAGGTGAAACAAAGACCAGCATGCACTGTAATAGATTTACAGGGTCCCTTTTGGATTTCACATTCATTGTCCTGTAGCCCATGAAGTACTAGGGAACCTTGGGAAGAAGTCAAACCCCTTGACTTAAAAACCTCACACCCATTCAGAAAGAGATGATTAGGAATAACAGTATTCTAGCATCATATTTCTGGTTCCCTTCACTAGTATAAAATGGTTTCAGATTCAGCAATAATATTAATCAAGTGTTTTAAGACCACTTTTTCCTTTCCCTGCAAAGTTTCTCCTTCTTAGCACTCTCAGGAGTATTTGCTTCTGCCAAAGGTAAATTCAGTTTCTGCCCGTAACAATCATGGCAAAATGAGGCTCAGCACACTTTTAGCAAGGAACAGATGTACTTTATATAGATCATTGTATTAGAACAATTCAAAATACTGCCAAATTAAAGGTGAAAAAACCCATGCTTTTCAGACACGCTTACAAGAAACCAGCATAATCATGTTACTCCATCTGAATGCTGTATTACTTACAGAAGTTCAAAAAAGTTCAGTAAAACAGATTCTTCCTAATATTTTTGGTACACTTTTAGAGAGCTTTCAAACTAAAATATGCAAACAAGGGGAAAAAAGTACACCACACCAAAAAATAACCAAAAATCGCCCATCTTAGAAATGTGGGGGGAACGAGGAAGAACCTGCTATAGAACAGAGGCATCAGAAAATTTCCCTTAGAAATATCTTCTCCCCATCCCCGACGAATTTCATCGTTTTCCTGTATGTTGATATTTATTGTTTTATTTGCCCTACAGCAGACACAGATCATCCCACTGGTGTCTCCTTTCTGTCACTTCCACCCTTTTCCAGGATAAAGTCAGCTCAATACTCCTTCCCACTTCCCTCAGCAGAGGATCGCCACAATCCTCCCGATGACATCACAGGGCTGTCTGACAGGTGGGGGCCAACCTTTCCTCAGCAAAGCCAGACAAAAGACTTTAACAGGCTGACACTCAGCTTCATCTCAACAAAAGGTGTCCAGGGGTTCATCCAAGGAGAAGAGGTTGAGGACAATGTGCTCAAGCTATTAGCCCTGCTTATGAACTTCTCAACCCACCCTGCAGCAATTAGGGTATCAGCAAAGGACTCCACTTCCACAGTAACACCAGCTAGAGAGCAGTTCTTGCCAAAAGAAACACCCCTGTCAAAATTCCTCTGCCAGCAGGGATGTGCAGGTGTTTCCCCACTCCTAATTTTGTAGCCCACTGGTTGAGGGACCTCTTCATCTTCTAGTCCCAAATCACATGCGCTGGGACCTCCCTAAGGTGTAGAGATTATTGTTAAAGAAAAACAAATGATGGAAATTGAAACCTAAATAATCCTCGCAGATCTGATTTCTATCCGATTTAAGCTGTAAAGAAAGCGGCTGGTGGAATTAGGGCAGGTGTCCTCTCCTCCCATTTAAGCCATCCAAACCTAATCACCAAAGCTTCCTCCCACATAACACAGACACAATGACAAAGAATCATTTTCTGGACCCGTCCTTCCAAAATACCTAAACATCTTCAAAGCACCTTTCGCTCTCCTTTGCCTATGGGCAGACAGCCTACATTTAGGCAGCAAAGGAGAGGTGACACACTGTACTCCCATGCTTTGCATACACTCTTCATTTTTTGCACTTTCTGTTAATCACAGATATGAATTAGAAGCAAATATTTTCCTGCATGTGCCTTGCAAAGAGAAACAGGACACAATGTCTGAAACACTTCAATTCCGTGTACTGTTTTGATGCCTCTCGCCAAAATCAGACGCAGCGACGCTCTTTTGCCAGCTGTGGTCCACAGGACGTCAGTTAAAATCATTTTTCTCCACAAAAAGCTATCTAAAGCACAACTTCTCCATCCTCCTGTTCCAAAGACACGTGTTTCAGGCTGCAGTAGATTTTCTCCTTTCAACCAGCAGCTCTGTGACACAACCCAGAGGCTGAAGGAGATGTAAACTATTTACCCTGCCTCGGCGTACGTTATTTTTGCAAGCCGGCAGGCCAGCCTCCCTGGGCCATGTTTGTTTATAAGGCAAGTGTTTCCCGCTCCTGCAGGGCGCTCATGGAAGGAGACGCCTGGGAGTTTCTGTTTGAGGAAAGCCACTGAGTGATCTGCATTTCTGGCACGGGAGATGCTTTGTTTAACTTGAAAATAGCTTCAAAAAGCAGCACAGCAAGTGCATTATCCCTGAAGAACCCGGTGTCACCAACAATGCCGCCAGACGAGTGAGAGGAGAAGATATTCCTACGAAGAAGTTCGTATGGAAGTATGAAGGAACCTTGAAAATCTCTCAGTTAAAATGTGGGTGATCTGGTTTCACATGCAGGCTGTGTACTTTCTCTTCCTCTCTCTTTTTCACTCTCACCTCCGTAATAATTCTCCCTGGATGGTCTCTCTCTCTCTCTCTGTGTAAGTCATTGTGGATTTTTGAGGGTTTTTTGTTTGTTTGTTGGGGCTTTTTAAAAATAAAACAGGGGTGCCAAACCTTCAGAATGATTGTGTAAGGAATTTTCACATTTGGAGACTACTAAAAATAAAACTTTGAAATACGCTTAAACAAGTTATGGAAACTTCCTCCAGTTCCAGCCAACCTGTAAATGTCATTTTGAATGCGTATTGTGCAGACCACAGGATTTAGTTTCTTTTCTAGATTATTTACTCCTTCTTGAAATCATTGTATTTTGGAGTTTGTTGCTTAGAGCTAGGTCAATGTTTACATGGAAATGTTATTTTGAAAGAAAAGTATTTACACTTTACCGCGAACAAGTTGTACTCACACATTTTCAAAAATCCTGCTCTTATTTAGTTGAAACTGTTAGCCAAGTGTAAGTCAAATTTGTGAGTACTTTGGGCCTAAACCCAAACATTTTTCTGCCAGTCTTTATTTTCTTATGCGCTTTAATTGTCCTAACTTTTCAATCAGCTCTATCCATCATATCAATTTCCAGTTTTCTAGGAGAAAAATTAAGAATCATGATGAAAAAGAATACTGGGAATTCCCTATTCTATCTATACATTTTAATAGGATGCTAAGGTCACATATTAGACTGAAAAGAAATGCAGGACAAAGGCAATTAAAGTGTATTTTCTCCCCAAACTGGAAATGCCGGAGAGTTAGCACTTAGAAAATTTACAGGAAGTCATGTGACATATTGAGCCAGTCAAATATCTACACTTACAATAAAAACTCACAAAAGCCCTGTTTAGATGTGAAAATAAAGTGATCTGCTGGGTCCCAGCTAAAACAAGTCAGCATTCCACCATCCTCTTGGTATTCAAGACTTCGTCACAGTAGGCAGCAGAAATTCGAGAAATACCCCTTCCGCAAATTTACCTCGGAGGTTTGGTCTCACAGAGATATCAATGCTTCATTTAGAAGTAATTCTAGGTTTTAATAGGGCTTAACGCAAACCACACTCTGTTTATTTTTTTTTTAATTTTCTTTTTTTAATATGTGAGGAGGCCGCAGTTTCACACTGATGATTAAATCCCAGAGGAGAAACAAGGGTTTCAGCCACAGCTGGGGCCAGCCCTGCCAGATAAAAAGTATCATGTAGGACACACCACATATTTCCCACGGACTCACAGAAAAGTGGCATTTTGAGAGGAAGGGAATTGTCTAGTAGCTCTCCTTCAGTAGCAAACCTCACAGTCAATCACTCGAGCCTTTTCAAAACATTCTACCGTGTGAAGGCTGATTGTGCTTCTTTCCAGTTATTTATTAAGAGACAGCAAGGAAGAGGGGAGGACATAACTAACGTAAAATACAGGTGGGATGAAGAAACAGGGCTGGCTAAGGACCGTGTCTCCTCTCCCACTGCTGTGTTGCAGCGTGCACCGTTTCACACACCATGCAAACTCCTTAGGGCAGCTCTTTTTCGTTCCCACCACAGCTTCACTTCTATTAGCACAGGGCTGCTTGAGTTTAGTACTGAAGGAGAAGGTTTAAAGATGCCTTTCAAATCCTGCATGGCTCTCTGTAACACACGGCTACAAGCTAATACAGTCTGCATTTGCTAGTAAAGCAATTGCAAGCTTCAGCATCAAATATTAGACAAGTTTAGCATTGATTAAATGGCATTCCTGATGCATAAGTCTCTACTAGGCTACAGGGCAGCCTTAAGAAAAGCTCTCTTAAGAAGCTGTCTTTTCTCTCTTAAGAAAAGTTCTGGCAGCAAGCCTCATCCCCAGTTTGGACTTTTAAGGATAACTTCAGCATGCTTCACATAGCACACTACTGTTAACAACCACTCGTCACTCCTTTTCTGTCTCCTCTGCTTTCAGCCCACCTGGCAGGGTCATTACTTAAACCAACAGAAATACATTTTTCAGTAACATTTTCAAGGTATTAAATACCTTTTTAAGATCAGAATGTATCAGATGCCCAGCCTTTTTTTCCCTGTCTTTCAATTTCAACACTTAGTGCTCAAAATGTCAGTCATGAGCAACATTCTGTAGGATATTTTGCTGTTAGTACAGAACAAATATTTATGTAGAGAACATGTAAAATCTGTGGAGCAAATCTTAAGTAATTGCTACTGACTGTAGTGAGTAGTGCTGCAAAGGGAATCTACAGGTTTACTTTGAATGGTGTAATATATTATTTTTCATATATATTTGCCCCTGGGACCAACTCATGCAATGGGCTTTATTCTCCATAAAGATCTGTACTTCACAGTAGTATATCCTGCTAGGATAAGACAGTATGAATGTCGTTCCCCAGAGAATAATACGAGAAGGCTGAAGAAAATCTTACCAGAATCAGAGTTAAACTTTGCCAAAAACCCCCTACAAAGAAAACCCCTCTCTATTCACCAGCTCAGATATTAATCTTCATTTATGTAACTTTAAATGGAAGTTATAACTTGAAAACTGGTGTTTGTAAGTAAAATGCTCATTATAATAGCATTATAAATGAAACTTGCTCACCCTGGAAATGTGTCTGTATTTCAACCATCTCATTGCCAACTGTGTGAAAAACAGCAGTGAAGGTGCAGGAAAGAACTGATTCCATTTTTTATGTTGGGGGTTAGTTTCAAGTGTTTGGCAGTAGGATTTACTTCCATGCTCTACAGATCAGAGGTAAAACAGCTATTTGAATTCTTTCTTCATTACCTCCTTTCTGTCTCCCAGAAGTTCACCTTTATTCATTAACAGAAGGAAGAGGCGGAGAGCTGAAATCCTCTCAGTCAAAACACTGCCTTTTGTTTCTCACAATACACTGGGACTACTTTTGTATGAAGGCAGAATGCTGCCCTTTGCTGGGATTTTGTACAATAAATACCATCTATTATTTCATGATTTTAAAAATGTTTGAACCAATGATAATTTGGGGTGAGAAACTTCTGAGTCTAGCCACTTGGGCTTTAAACTGCTGTGCATGCCTCCACTGTATCTTTTAAAATGAGACTCCAGTTCTCATCTCAGTCTTCTAAGTGCTGACAGAAGTGCAGCCTTCAAGTCCAGTGCTGTTTCTCATACACTGAATAGATGCTGATGGACACATTTGCAAGCAGACACATTCAGTGTATAGAAAAGAGTGAGAGATACTGTGGGAGGTGCTGAAAACGAAACTCAAAAGCTCTGGCATTTCCATCAGAGGGTATAAAACAACACCGATCTTAGGAAGCTTTTTTTGTGATGAAAGAACCCAATAATACAGCTGTGTGAAAAACCCTAGACATATAATGCTTGTTCAGTTAAAATGAGATACATTGCTAAGGCCCTCTTACATTGTTTTGTAGAGAAGCCCATTCTCTGGGTCCTGGATAGACTGAAGAAATATTAGTGTTTAATTTTAGAAGACTCTGCAAATTATTTAATAGATCATCAAGATATTAGCATGTTTTTTCCAACCATTCAATGCAATTAATATGCATATATTGAGACCCAGATATTCCACAGGAGCATGAATGTCTTTGCATGGGCAAAGATGGGAGATTACTCTCATTCTATTCTGCATGCTGCATGAATGTGCACACTGCAGACTGGAATAAAAGACAAATTTCTGCATTGCTTGGAAAAGCAGCTGGATTTAATTGTGTGTAAATTTACCCTGCAGTGTTTTGTCCTATCTATCAAACAGTAAACTGTCACCTCAGTCATCCTTGTAGGCAAAATAACAAAGGAGCTAATCCTGATTAGGCCCAGCATTGTCTGAATCACATTTATGTTCACCCTGAAAAAACAGGTCACACAAGTTAATCCAGCCTGCAAAAACATCTAGAACCAGAAAACCCATCAGGCAGAGGACAAGTCATATGCCCAGTCACCTGACATGAGCCATACACCCCCATCTTAGCAAGAATTAACCCACTGCAAAAATTTAACCATTGGCAACCTCTTCAACCTCCTTCCTTTCCTCTCTTCTCTTTCCCAAGTTTCCCAGCAACAAAAATAGAGCTAGCAATACATAAAAGGAAGGTGAATTGCATCCTTGTACATGAATTCTTTAAAAATTTGAGATTTTCTGAAGATTCTTAATCGAAAGGTCTGAAAGAGGCAAAAGTCTGCAGGGAGAAGTTTGCGTTAACATAATCTTTCTGAGGAAGGTGAACAGGGAAAATGAATCAGAAAAAGTCCTCCAGGAGGGCAGTTTATAAAAGAGGTTCTCTGTAAGAGCAATCAGGGGCAGCCTAAAGTTTATCCAAGGCAGGCTGCGTTTTATTCCCCTTCAGGCTTGACCAGACACCGTACTTTGCTGCTCACGAACTGGCTGGACAAGGAAAACATGTGCTGAACAGTTTGGATATCACCAAAATGAAGGTGTCAGCCTCACTCTGAGATCACTCAACTGAACAATTGTCTTAGCTCATCCAGAAGCATTTCACTGCTAATGGCCAGCAAGCCAAGTTGCTGGCTTGCTCATTTCCTTCTATGAATATACGCCAGCACACCTGAATTTTACAGCAGAATAAAGGCAAATCCAGAGAGCTGCTGCTAAACTTACTGCTTATAATGAAATCACTGCAAGATCTTTTTATGCAGACCTTTTTTGGGCCATTTTCCAGGATGAAGCAACAGCTGTCTTTGCCAATCTCCTCACAGGCAAAGAAAATTTTCAAGATTAATTGCTCTGATAGAAAACAGGAGATTTTTTTTTTCCCTTTGCTTTGCTTTGTTAGTGTTGCTTCTCCTGCAGTCAAGTTTCTATCCTGGAGGCTCTTCCAACTGTGAATTAATTACAGGTTTGATAAGCTGCATACCTGTTGTTCATAGAGATCAGGTGTGGTAAACCTAAAACCCCCTTTTATTTCCTAGAAGACTGTAAAATTCATTTCTCACTTCTCCAAGGAGGCTAATGTGAGGCAATTGCTGATGTTTTCCTATGGTCTGAAGTGCAACAAAAGGAAACCTCTGCTGAAAACTGGGCTTTAGCAGAGGACAAGGGCCTGAAAACATGGCAACCCTTGCTCTTCCCCTGAAGAGCTTCCAACTAACCCATCAATGAAAGCAGCAGAGCCCACAATCCAGATTGGTGGGTGCCCTTGATGAAACCCATGCTACACAGGATGTCGTCCTTTTTAATGAGGACATTTAACAGATGGATATGGCCAAGAACCAGAATTGCCTGTTCTTGTTTAAGACTAAGCTCTCCACCCAAACAAAGTATTAATGTGTCACTCTGTATAATAAATACATGACTTGCTATACAAAGAAGTCTAGTTGAATGGCTTTGGCCTTGTCTCGAACTAATTTATTTTAAGTCTATATATAACAAGTTCCTCTGACAGTGAATTGTGTAACGTCTGCAAGACAAAAACCGGCACACTTCGTTAGCTACAGAAAGACAGGTGGACTGACAGAAACTTCCACTTAGAGCTTTATTGGCTGCCTGCCACAATTTGAATGGGGGCAATTATGAAAAAATTGAACACATGACTTTAATAAGCTTCAATATAGATCGCTGTCTGGTGGAAGCAGAGCTTTACAATAAGTTACTCTGGGTCTAGTCTTTGCTGCTAAGAACAAATGTGTTGTTTCAGATGTCAATCATATATTCTTGGTATTATTTGAAAAGGTTAGCAAGAATACTGACATGGGGAATTGCGGATGACAGGAAGCAGCCACAGCACTGATCTCCTTCCACGTCCTGTGAGGTAGCCAGGCTCCCTCTGTGCTGGTGGGGAAGTACCTCCCTGAGCCCAACAGGGATGTGGCAGCAGCACCTGACTCTGGGAATGCACAGCAAAGAGCAGCTGCCACTGTTGAGGGGGTTCAACATCGGCCTCTGCAAGCGGAGTTATTCTCTGCCCAGAGCTGAGCATTGGGCAGTTCACAGACAAATGAAAAATAATCTTATCAAATATTTAGGATGGACTGTCTTGATGCAAAGGTGCCCTTCACGGGTTTTACAGTTCAAGCTCCCACCAGCAATTGAACTAGCTGTGACTAAGACAGCAAATAATGCATCACTTCACACTCACCATGAGGTCGGGAAGGCATCACTGCAGCAGTTAACGCTTGTTCCACGTTTTGAGCAGCTTTAACTAAAGTTGATGTTTGGATGAACCACCAAGTCTTCTTGCCAACCAATGCTCTTCCTTCCCCAGCCAAGCACACCCTGCCTTTTACAAAACAACTCACCGTAGAGAGGGACTGCTCTTTCAGCAATGAAGGTCTGCAGGGAACTTCTTCAGGACTGAAGCAGCCCATTGATGGGGGAAGCAGTCAGTCACTGGCCCCCTCGCATGATGGTCTACATGTGAGCCACAGAAACCCAGGCTTGCTGGAACTACTCACACAGGAATGGGGGCAGAGAGACTGACCAGAGCAAGAGCAGCAGCGGTCCCAACTTCCCATACAAATTTTTCCTAATTCCCTAGCAGAAGAAGCAGCAGGACAGTTTCTCCCCATCCCCACTCCCACCTGCCAACTCCAGCTCCAGCTCCCTCCCCTGGCAGCACTGAGGATGTGTTTTCATGTGCTGCCGCCGATATTACTCTATTCTGTAATTTCAACCTGCTCACAAACCATCTGTAAAAATAGCAGCAATTATTAAAAACAGGAACAATGTGCACTGATGACAAATCCATATGAGACATTTCTGACACACCACAAATTCAGTCAGGACAAGTCCAGATAATGAACTGTCATAATTTGGCACGCAAATGCAACATGGAGAACAACTGGCTAGTCAATAATCTGCAGCATCAGACAGGAGGTCACTGACTTAACGTGAGTCATCAGTGTAATAATTTATGAGAAAGCAATTACAATATCAGGAGATATCAAAAGACTGCTCTGTGTAAGAAAGGATAAACAAGCCTCCTGCTCAGGGCAGGAAATTCACTTTAAGAGGAGTTTTGTGCTTTGGGCAGCATTGCTCCCAGGGGACAAAAACTTGTGAAAAACAAATCCAGAATGTCACAAAAAGTACCTTCACCAATTTGAAAACAATCAATTATGAGGACAGATTACAATTATGAGATTTGTTCAGTCTAGAGAGAAGGGCCACATGGTAACAGCTCTGAAATAAGTAAAAGGCCTCTGCAAAGACAGATGAAATGTGCCCCTGCTCCATGTGCACTTGCACAAGATGAGAAACAAAGGCTGAAATTTGAACCCTGAGATCTCAGACATCCATAAGATCAAGTTTTCTTTGAAAGCCTGACAAAGAATGGAAACAGATTGTCTACAGAGGTACAAGAATAAACATTTTGTCCCAAAGGTTTAAAAAATTATTAGACAAATGGGTGTTGGATATGGTTTAGGTACAGTACCTTCAGGAGAAGGGACAGCCTAGACAATTCAAACTTCTTTGCAGACTTACTGTCTGTCACTCTTTACAAACTTACCTCAAAATCCAAATTCAACTCATTCAAAAACTGAATCTAAACCTCTTAATTTTTAGTACATCAAAATTCTTTTAATGTACTCTCACTTTTTAATTTCATAACATTGAAATTATAACTTGGCCTAATGAACAATAAAGAAAATAACCTAAACCCAAAACGTTTCAATGTAATGCTCATAAAACATGTATTCTGGTATTATGGTGACTGTATTACTGTTATTTGCTCACCAAGCCAAAAAAACCCCTATCCTCCACAGAGTTCTTATCAAGATCATTCCATCAATGGAATTCCAAGATTCCAACAATACTGTTCCCATTATTGTATTCACATCAGAATATGAATAGAGGTGAGATCAGTTGTAGCATCAATCTTGGTGACAGTCTGAAATCCTAGAATCATAAAATGGTTTGAATTGTAAGGGACCTTAAAGATATTAAAGGTCATCTAGGTCCAACCCCCCTGTCCCAGACTGTTATCTCCAAAGAGAAGTTTAACAAAAAAAGGAAAACAGCAGCTGAAGAATTGCTAAGGATCTCAGGGGAAAATTGTTTTGAAGAGACACTGAAGCTTTGGAAATAAGGAGACTACAGTATTTTGGTTTTTCTTAACTCTGGAGACTCGGAAGCTGCAGCAAGCCTTAAGCTATTTTTATTACACATTGAGCATTGCAGTATGTTTCTTTGATCATAAGAGTGTAATCTCAGAAGAACAAAGCAACGTTAAAAATCGCACTGTGACTCTACCCATGTTTCCTAATCTCCTCTGAGATTATTTTTAATGGAGGCAAGAAAACATCTCTTTCGAATAAGAAAATCCATAACACATTTGTCTCCAGACCTTTAATTGTTTAATGCTATTTCCCTTGGAAGATGTTCAGTTTCATCTACACAATCCTTTTTTTTTCTTTCTTTTCTAAAAGGCTAATCAATATTTTGAAATATAAAGCTACTTTATAAACTGCCTTGATTTTTCAAATGAGTCAAACTGAAGTTGTAACAAACAACACAATTTACCATATCTTCCCCTATTCAAAGTATGAGATCTCTTGTGAATAGCAGCTTCTGCCAGTTGGGGTTTTGGTTGTCAGAGCAGCAGAATTTTGCCTTCCAAAGCTTTATGTTCTTTATGCACAGCTGGGGAACTTGGTATTCAGCAGAGAATTACCATGTATGTATATGCAACCAAATTGTTCATTTCTAGGGGAAGGTGAAAAGTACTATTTGCAGAGTAGTGTGAAAGAAGATGATAAATAGTCAAGCCAACAAGGGTCATGCACAAGAAGGGAGATCAAGAGCCACCAGTCAACTCGACTGGCCTGAAGCTTCCAGGTAATACCAGTTCTTTATTAACAGGAAGAACATTTTCCTTACAGCCTGGATCCCTAACAGGCAAAAGAATGTTTAAAAACAGGGAGGAAAAATGCTACTGCAAAGAGTTCCTTCATGTGCCTTCTCAGGGGGGTTGAGGAAACAGATACCAAGTGCTCGCAATGTCGCAGAAATGTCCTGTATTTCCTTATGGTCTGTGCCCAGTAAGTTTCAGGGGAAATCTCCAAAGAGGACGTATTGCTAGACCACAATACACCTCATGGATACTGTGTTCAGCTCCATCCAGCAGGTGCTTTGAAGGAATGCTCTGCCTGAAACCTGCCTTTTGATTATTATGGCTTTGGAGACCTTCTGAAAAGAGAGACCTGACAAGGGCACTGAGCTTTGTTTAGAGAACTTAATCCTTATTCTCCCAGCTGCCAACAGGGAAAGGCTATGTTTTGCTTAAGTAAAAAATTCCTTTCTTAGAATCAAGAGATGAAAGTGGCAGAGAAGAGCAAACACCCTCCCCGAACAGCAGAGTTAACATCCCCTACAGCTGACTGTTAACAGCAGCAGAAACATCCCTTTTCACTCTGACAACATATATCAAAGTAAAAAATCTCTGCCAGGTGGCATTAGGCATTTTAGGGATACAAAACACATCCAAATAACAACCTGATCCTGTGAGACTCCGAGTTCCTCCCTCCTGCTGAAATGAATGGTGTGGAGGGTGCTACCAATGTAACCTGAGCAATGAATCGCATGCCAAAGGCTACAAAGCATAATCCATTCCAGTGCTACACTGAGCGTTATTGGAAATATTTCCAAAAAGAGAGAAAAAACACATTGATTTAAACTGGATGCACACATTGCCATGAGATTTCCATTACTCCTAAAATACTGATAATGTGAGTCCAAAGAAAAAATTGTTCAAAGGGTTCACTGATTGATTTTTTTTTGTCTCCTAAGACCTTTATTTTTATCAGTGGCACACACACCTAGAGACTTCCAAATGTACTGGGAAGCAATATGGGTAGTGAGGCACTGGAAATAGGTTGCCAGAGCAGCTGTGGATGCCCCACTCCTGGAAGTGTTCAAGGCCAGGCTGGGGTTTGAGCCACCTGGTCTAGTGAAAGGTGGCCCTGCCCACAGCAGAGGCAGCAGATGGAACTAGATGATCTTTAAGGTCCCTTCCAAACCAAACCATTCTGTGATATTTAAATATGGCAGGCTTGTAGTAAATATAATTTGAAGCATTACAGTACATTCCAGGAAGCAGCTCTGTTAAGCTTTTCTTAAACAAAATCTTTACCCATGAGAATATAGCTTGAACAAGGTGTGCATTTGTTGCAGCTCCTTCAAAGATCTGACCCAGCCTGGCCCAATAATAAATCAGTAACTGCCCCCCTGGCTGTACTAATTCAGACCCCAGGGATCTGAAGAGTTAATTTCCTGACAGTGTCACCTCCAAAGGAATATGACAGCTCAGCAGGACTTTTCCAGCAGCCTTAGTTCCTGCCTGTGAGAGGCTATGGCAGGCCATGCAACAGCACAGGGGATGGTGCTGTTCATCCCAATATGTGGAAACTGATGAGGAAATCCAATGGGTCGAGAGATAGACCACACTGGACTGGAAAGCTGAGAAAAAGCAGTGGACACAAAACTGTTAAGCAGCAGAAGTGAGCTGAGGAATCTGGGAACTACATAAAAGAGGGGAACATGCTGGGGAAAATTGAGTTGAGTGAAAACAAGAGGTGCTGGATGTTTCCCTACGGCTTAGAATTGGACTTGGATTTGTTGAATCTCATCACTCCTCTGTGGAAAAACCTTTCTGCAAGGCCCTAGCAAAACATCCTGTCCCTTCCAAGTGCTGGACACATAGAGATTTGCAACCTATTATTTGTGCCACTTTGTTCACTCAAGGGAAAAGTTTTGTGACATGGATATGCATGGTCATTGTGCTGCATCATGCTCTGGCACAATGGGGGGGTGTGTTACATGAGAGGACTTCTGTGTTCCACTTGATTTTTTCCAAAGTCTAAACAATAACCCATAAAACCACAATATGTTAAAAGCACATTTTTAAAAAAATCATCAATTCACCTATCCACCTGCCCACTTAGGAGACAGCTGAATTAGTGTTACTACTGCAAGTTTAACAAAGGATATTTATTGCTGTGTGTAGAACCCTTTTTTAATTGTTGCCAGAAACTTAAGAAGTAGGTGAAGTAAATAACCATGAGTAGAAAAAAACTACTAAAAAAGGAAAAAGAGAAGGAATGATCTGCAAGCAATGCCTCTTGATGCTTTGCTGTGACATGTTTCTCCCAGCAATACCTGGGGGTGAAGCCAGAACAAACATCTAAGCCACTGTCCTCTCAAGTGGTGCCCAGTTCTTTGCTCTGCTCCTCTATGCGCTCAACCTGAAAACCCCCGTTCTGATCACCCAGCACACTGAGCACTCACAGGTCTCACTGATGCCAGGAAGGCCATGCTTCACCTCAAGAAAGTGCACGCCAAAGGATGGAGCCCAGAGTGCCTCAAAACCAAGCATGTAGTAAAACGATGACGTCACAAGCAGATTTAGCCATGTCAGAACACGGTTCCATTGAAAGAGACAGCGCAACCAAAAATCCAGTTTCCTTCTGTTTTGGTGGCATTATTTTGCAGTCACATCATTGATCTGCTCCACCACGCAGCTGCCTGAGCCCCGGGGACCAGCAGAAAGAGGAATCAACAGCAAGGAGCTGTACACGGCTGCTCACATTCCAAATTAGGCTGGTTTTACCCAAATATGAAACCACAGCCTGGGGTGTCTTCTAGCCTGAACCATCCTCTGCCTTGATGTTCCACCTGGTAAACGGCCAGACAGATATCCCTTTGTCTAACCTTGGTAACTTGTAAAACTGAATGGAAGTCACACTAATGACACTATAATGATGGGTGCCTCAGGGAAAAAAAATGTGAGGAAATGAATAATTACGGCCTCAGCAGGGTTTGAATAGCATGTGGTAAATAAGGTGCTGGTCACACAAAATAAAATAATGAATAGGGACTCATTAAGTGAGGGCTGCTCATCCTTTACACTCAAGAAAGCAGGGGTCCAATGGAAAAGCTAATCTGTTATCATGCAGCTGAAGACTGCAGAGCAATGCATATGCACAGAGGTCAAACAAAGGTTGCATGTACAACATAAATGCAGACAATTTGAATGCAGTAGTAGGAAAGGTATTTTCATCTGGTTTGGGCTTGTGTAGCATGACTTACTTGGTATATGAAACTTAACAGTTGACATCATTTAAGGTCCATAAATTTTCTTTCTAAATACTCTCCTTAAAATGTATTACTTTGAGTGCATTAACGACTTGGTTAAATTCTCTGGTCCAGATCGGGCAGGAGATCAGACCAACAGATTCAGTTTTGGAGCGCCGAGGTTGGAACACACACACTCTTCCTCTGCCACATCCCTCCCGTGTTTCTTGCAAGGAGGCTAAAACACAGGCGCCTTCACAACCGAAGATCCTGTCTGAGAGTCGGGCAAATGAATGACAAACTCTCTGCCATTCTGCAAGGGAGATTTATTCTCCATTCTTTTACATTAAGCTGCCCTGAGAAAAACAACGGGAATGTAACATGGCAGTACCTCACAGCCTAAGTGGGCTGCCACTCGGATTTTGAAAGCCATTTGGTCCAGCATATGAAACAGCAGCAGTCTGTTACTGTTTATAATGTATCTACAAATATTTCTATGGCCTTTGTCACCAGTGGAGACAGCTACTCCCAATTAATGTCTGTCATAAACAGCTCTGTGGAGTCAGACTGCATTACTATTTCCATTTTGCAGGAGAGAAGGTAAAACAAAAGAACAGACCAGATTCACAAAGGTATCTTTGTGACTAACTCCCCCTGAAATGAGCCAAACTTGGTTCAACTGCAGAACTTCTGTGGATCTGGATCCACAAATCAAATGAGCATCTAGGTGGGATTATTCTACAAAGCTTTATATCTTTGAAAGGTCATTAGAGAACTAAACACAATTTTTTTCAGAAAATTTAGCTGCATTATTTCCTTCAGTAAAGGGTCAGTTACTACCACTAAAATAATAAACAGACAAGAGAAACTGGAGCGGGAGGAGTGGTAGGGTTATACCAAATGCTTGCAATGATGGGTTCAATAGCTCTTTTCCACACTGCTCATAACTGAATTTTCCCGTAATACTGTCTATTCATTGTATAAATAGGAAAAATAGTATTCCAATAAACACTGAAAATATAAAAATCATTAATGCTGTCACACAGTAAGAAAAATCTTGTCATTCTAGCCAACAGTTTCAGAAGCACAGATTTCTATACACCTTTCATATCTATATGAAAATGTAACAAAGATTAACACCACAACCTTTACTTAGCTCTGAAAAATCCTTCTAGTGTAGATGTGTTAAACCTAACCTAGTGTAAGTGCAAACCTAACCACAGGACCACAGCACTCCTCTAGCTCTTCAATCCAAGTGTGGAAGGTGTTTGCCCGCTCGTACAAACTATTTGCTTGGAGGGAAGTGGAAGCAGTGCACCATTCATGAGAATTTTTGCAGCAGTTCTTGTCTTTGCTATTTGTGAGGACAAATTTCCCAGGACATTTGCCAGCATGTCCATGGCAGGGCTGCAGCCCTTCTCCAATGTAACACCCATCTAAGAACTGCCCACTGAGAGCAGGAAGGTGCTTGCCCAGAACCAACAATGTCATCTTAGTGCCAGGACATGAAAGCACACAGGTGGCAGAGTTTGTCATCAGTAGGTGCTGTCACCCGTGGCGGTAAAGCTCCAGACGCAACTCCCTCCTTGCTCTCTAAACACACAGAAGACTCTGCAATCACGTTGCTTACAGAAGTGGCAGAAAAACAAGAGCTTTTTCACCTATTAAAACCCATGTGTTTTAGAGACAGAATTTGTTTTCCCTTATTTTTACATCAGCTAGGCTTTATGTCTCTTTGTTACCTAAAATAACCGTACAACATTTGTTACAAAAGGAAGGCTGTAACATTAGGCTTATTTTAGCACTCTTTGGTGACAGGATGCTAGCTGACTGCACAAACATGTTCCAAGGGAAAGAAGCTTGGTTAAAAAGGTTAGATTTTTACACAAAAACTGCCCAGGCAGTTGATGTGCTCCCATAACTTAGTGGCATTCCATTTTATTTGTTTAGGAGATTTAGTCTGCTTTTCTTTGGTGTTACTATTTTATTATTGCACAAAACATGTACATGACTGAAGCGCATGTCCACAGACATAGAAAGTGTCTAGGACTTTTTTTTTTGCCCCAAAAAGAAGAATTTCTGAGGGATTTATGTCAAAGTTATAATAGAGTGCTTAATTTAAAACAATTAATGAAGTACAATGACAGCAGATATTCCAGACTGAATCCTTCTCAGGTTGTAGAAAGCACAGCATCTCCCTCTGTCACAGAGAACAGCCAGCCCAAGACAAGCATTAAAACCCTTCAGAAACCAAAGCACTGCAGAGTACTGTTAATAACCACCCCCAACGATAGTATCAGCTATCCCTGGCTGCTACTAAAGATACTGGATCAATCACAAACATTTTGGAGAACCCCATTTTAAAGAGAATGGATGGGTAAAAATGTCAGAATATCACTGCACTTCAGTATCTGGGTTTGCATGGGAACTGTAATCTAAGAGAAATGTGAATTTCTGTACGTGTAATACAGCCACTAGCAAGGAGAAACCATTACACATACCAGCATCTCTATTTCATACAGGGCAGCAATTCCATGCCCAAATTTTGCCACATGAACAAGACGCTCCCTAGACAGTTTAATCCTCACTGTCCAGCTAAAACGCCTACTGCAGCTGTGCTATCCCTGTTTGCAGCAAAAAACTTCTCAAATTTTCTTCTTTACAGCTATAGCTGGAATTTTTATCTCTCCTTCTTTTTTAAAGAGAAGACCTGTTAATAACAACTGATCTGGACAGAATCAGATATAAAATTTTACAAATGCCATAATAACTGCAGACAATTCCCACTTTTTACTGATGACTTCTGGTATATACTTACTTATTTTCCAGTTTATAAGGCAACAAAATAATAAATGAAGTACATCTTCGGGCAGCTACTAACAACTGAACTTCTAAGAGAACAGAAAACTACATTTAAAAAATAATAAAGTTTATGAGATGTTCCAGGTCTTTGAAAACTGATCTGAAAAAATGCTCCCAAAGTCTAAATTTATATGCAAAACTGAAGTCGGTAATGACAGATTCAGAAGGTGGAAATGTTATTTCTTCATCTGTAGCTGTATTTTCAGCTGGTGACTTCCCACAGGCAGCCATCATTCATTCAACAAAATCTACTTGGTGGCCCAAGTCCAAACAGGATACATTTAATAATTTAAACAAAATACTGAGTTTTCACTTGTTACTCAGTCACAATAGAAAAGAGGTTAATTTAATGTCACATTTGCCTAATTAATATGCATTCACATTTTACAAGAGGCATTCAATTAATAATTTATTTATTTAATATAGATGTTGCTTGATTGCAGCATATGTCGATATAGAATTAGATTGTCAATTTCAGACATTTCAGACTAGAATCTCTACGCTTTTTACTACTAAAGGAAAATGTAGCTGGCTGCTGTTAAAGTTCATTCTGTATACAAGTTGCCACGGTCAGAAAAAAAAAGTTCTCTTACTGCTTAGGCTGACCAGCAACAAAACAAAGCCTCAAATGAAAAACCACAGATGGTACCTAACCCAGGTAAAGGAAGAAATTAAGCCCATCTCTTTCTGAAGCTATGTCACTCATGCTAATTTTCCCAGCCCTCTGCACAATCACCAACGTATTCTGTGTTTGGGAAGAAAGAGAAATTTGCTGGAAACCTCCTGCAAATGAAACCCAGCTGCTTAAGCACAATCCCAGATGTCTCCTGCACCGTGTGGCTTTGATAGATTAAATTGAGCATAAGAAAGAGATGAAATATTTATGAAAATTAAATTTGCAGTATGCATGTCAGTAATCCTGAAAAAGATTTTTTTTCAAGCAAAGACAGGAAACCACATTTTTCACCCAATCGGCTTAGGTTAGCATCTAGTGGGGGCATTCATGGAGCTCCTGAGGTGCTTACGTTTCACGCGGCCTGCTTAGCTTTTATTCACACAACTCATTCCAGAAACAGGGACCACAGACACTGCCTCTGACACCAGCGGATCAAGCATTTATAAACAACATGCTCAAACAAATTACTGTGTTTTACTCCTCATCCACCAGAAGTTCAGCATTTTGAAGGCTGGGAAAAAGCTCAAATCCCACTGAGCACTCTGGGTAACGATACCGTGTGCTGGACACCAAATACCGCTGGAACAAACAAACATGCCCTCTTTCACACCCAAGGGAATGCTATCGGACCCCTAAGCAAATTCGCACATCCTGACACATCATCAGGCTATTTGATCCCCGAAACTTCACGCTTGTATTGGCTTCCTCAAATGAGAAGTGGGAAAAAAAAGAATGATTGTGGTAAAAGAGAACAGAAAGCATAAATTAAGATAGCATTTACAATTAAGTGAAGCCATGGAAATACTAAATGCCTCAATTTTTCCCATGGTAAACGTCTTGAATAAAATCTCCAAAGATAGCTAACATCTCTGGCTCTCCACGGTCCAGGTCTTGCCCATCCCAGGAGATCTGTTATCACTACGATAAGCTCTACCACAGAACATGATCAGGTTTTCCTTTCCCAGCCCTTCCTACGTTTCATCTCTCTGCAAACAACTGTCTTGGAAAGGGTAGCATTCCCTTTCAAGATGCTCTTTTCTCTCCTTTGGGAAATTGAGAAAGCCAGACAAAATTTTTAGAAGTTAATCTTTGTGATGATTTGGCACTCTATTACTTCAAAATCCTGCTTGATACAAATATCCACTTGAATACAGAACTATGACTTAATACACACAGATGTGAGCTTCTTAGCAAAGCAAAATGAGTACAAAAGGCTAATATTTATACTGTGGATTAGTAATAAAGGGGCTGCACTTCTCCATGCAGCTTGCTGAATGTTTTAAAAACAGAAACCAAAAGGTCATTAACTTCAGCAAAGCAGGAACAGAGACAAATGTAACACTTCCCATCACCCTTGTGCTCCTCAAACACCTCCCGAGTGCATTACAGGGCCACCGGATGAGCCAGGACAGCAGAGCTGTCCCAGAGGAGACCAGAAGTTTATTTGAAGAAGCCCAGCAAGCAACATTTCCCAAAGTCTCTTTCAAAAGAGGAGCAACGAATATCCTATTTCCTTTTCATGGAATGTTTATATGCTGCAGCTCGAGTACCTTTTATGCTGCCAAGCCAATGCAAAGCCGCATTTCAGCACAGGAAGAACAATACACTTGCTTAGTGTGCACGTTCTGACTTGTTACAAGAATACATTGTGGCTGAAGCAACAGCCCAAAATCTGCTGATAGATGACCATCGCAGTATCACAGGAATTCCACAGGAAAACACCACAAACATCAGTAGCATTAGAAAATATGTTCCCTACAGTCAGTTTCCAGTGTCAAATGCTAAAAAACAGAAGAGCTGCAAATAGAGGTTACTTAAAAGACAAGACTGTCTTTGGTCTGGATAACTAAACTGACACACTCACTAGCCCTGTTCATTTTTTAAAGGAGCAAACAAAGTCTCCACTTCTGTAAATTACTCAAGGAAGAGCGTAGTCCTTTGAGTCTCAAAAGGACCATTTAAGTTTAAAATCACACAGGTCTTTGAGGTAACCTGCTCAGTTAACGCTTCATGGTTATTTTGGCTAACACATGGCACGTCTAGTTTCAGTCCACTTCAAGTATTCTTTCTAGTGATGAATCTGGAACAATAGGCATTCAAAAATCACACGAGTAAAGTGATTGCCACACTGCAAAACAAGTCAGGCCTTCAAAACCAGTATCTCTGTCAAGGCCAGGCAGGTGAGGATGGGTGATAAACTCCAGTTCAGAACAAGTGGTGCAAAGTACGTTTCTTATATCCTGAGTTGAACCATATCTCCTAGAAGATCAAGGAAGGAGGGAGTGAAAGAAGGAAAGACCCAAGTATTGCTATCTTCCCTCCAGGTGTGATGCTGAAGAGATGAGATTTCGAGCATCTGTAATGCTCACCATAAGCTACTTCCATTGCTGATTAATAGTGAGAGATTAATATCCGGGGATGCCACATAACAGCTGCAGTCTGAACCTCGTGAACACAGACATGGTTATGCATTTCACAGCTGGGTTCAAACTTTAAGTGGATTTTCCTGAATGGTAACTAGGATCAGTTTACAGTTGAAAAATTATTACTTTAAATGCGTGCTGTACAACTACACCACGCAGCTATCTCTGAAGTAACACAGCCCAAAGGTTACCTATCCTCACACTTCCCGAATCAGCCTTCAACTTCCAACAAGCCAAACTGTGTCAGGTCCTATCTCCTAATTCCCACAATTTTTACCTTTAAGTCTCTGAGTGTTAAAACGCATCAAAGGAGCAACAAATGTCAGAGGTGGATGTGGAGGCCTGGCACTTCTCCAGACAACAACCAGACCAGCAGGTGAACATGAAATTCTTTTGGAGTACACCAAAGTACAGAATTTCCTGCTAAATCCCTTAAGCGGTGAACTGTCTGACAAATAATTATACCAAAAATTTTGTTACATCAGGTTTATATATTCACCAGATTGCAACAATAATTGACAATTACCTCTCCTCAAAGTCCTTGTGGCTTTGGATCCACTAATCATAAAGGCTGATATGTCACTCCACAGCGTGAGGCTGGGGTACACCAAGAGGCATAAGCTTCTCCTCAAACATATGACTGGTTCCTGCTCAGTTTTCTCATACTTTCTCCCCCATATTTTTCACAAGTGCCTACACTCTCTCATTCAGAAAGACTTCTCTGTGATTTCCACACATCACTTTAAGACAAGGCTGCAACACAGTCAGCTTTCTGACTACTCAAAAGATGCTCATTTGTAGCACTCCTTGGGATGCCATCAGTGGTAGCATGAGAAGACGGAAAAATCTGCCAAATCAGTATCCTGCCCTCGTCTCATATGGGCAGGAAAAACTCAGAATTTTCATAAAGCTCCATTTTTACAGAAAGTTCCTTCTACTTCATTCCATATACAGAACTGATACAGCTATGCAGTGAAAGATGCAAAAGATTTAGGCCAAAATTACGATTTTGCCCCAAAGTTCAGCTTCTTGTGAAACATTTCTCTTTTTTTTTCTTTTCTTTTTCTGTTTGTTTGTTTTTGGGGGTTTTTTTTGTTTTGCTTTGGGTTGGGTTTTGTTTAGGGTTTTGTCTGTTTGTTTGGCTGATTTGGGGGGTTTTTTTGAGCTGAACTTAGCTGAGATTATGGGCTAAAAGACAGTTTTTAAAACAAAGAGGTGGGTTTGGTAAGAAGAGCTTTTGTCACCAGTTTCCTTGACAGTATGATCCTCTAGGTTGCATCATCGAGCTCAAGCAAGCATTTTTTCTAACCATTCACTTAAATTAGCTTTTGGCCTACATAATTTATGATTCAGTTTTCAAACAAACATTACCTTTTCTGACTTAATTTTTGAACATTTCCTTCAGGAAGAATCTCCTAAAGTCTGAATTCCAGCCTGAAAAATTACCTTTGGTAAGTTTGCAAAGCAAGATGGAAGCAGAAAGTAGTGCTCAGCCCAAAAGCCTGAACACAGGACCCGCAGTTCAGTCTGTGTGAACTGCTCTGCCTTTCTTCCTTACACTTTGATCTCAAGTTTAGAGAAGATTAAATTCAGCCAAAAATACTCCAACAGACAGACAGACATGAGCAACAGCCAACACTGGTCACGAACAAACCACGTCAAAAACATTTCAATTCTCTCTAGGATAAAATATAGGCCTTGTGCACATAAGACAAGCAAGATCGCACGTGAACTGGAGGATGAAGCTAGCACTCCAAAATGTTCTTAAGAAGTTGGAGAAATGTTTGGGAGAAGCTGGGTGCTGTTCAGACAGTATAACACAATATTTAGCCACTATAGCAATGCACTCACAAAAGCGATTGCACAAATGAAGAAATACTCAGGTCTGAGTTCTGCATTTTGAGGAACATCCAGAGAGACTGAAAAATGCCCAGCAAAGTTCAGCAAAAGTAACTGGATATACTCGAGACCAGACAAATAGAACTGGGCTTGAACTAGCACAATGACAACACTCAAGACTAATTCTTCTAGAGGTGAGAATAAGGAGACACTGGAACCGATTGCCTGGAAACCTGTGGTCTCCTCATCACTGAAGGGAAGCATGTAAAAATACTCATGTGTGTCAGAGGGATCAACTAAACTCTTGGCATCTAATGCAAATCAGCCATTACATTAATGATCTAACTATATTTGATATTAGTAACCATGTGGAACCATCAGGATCTCCCCAGGTATATGTACAGGCAAAAGGCAAACTCCACAGGTGAGCAATTCATGTCCTCACTGTGATCAGCCTGCAAGGAAACAGAAGCTTTGAAGGGATGAAGAATAGATGTATCTACTAAGCAAATTTAAGCTAGAATTAATAAAGCTTTAGAAAATTTTGCTCTCAGCCTGAGGCATGGACTGCATTACTTAAAAGACCTCTTAATTTCATTTTAAACTCTCTTTTCATAACGATTTCTGGCCTTGAAACTGACCCATAACCCAAAGGTTAGGAGAAAGCAAAGTGTTACCATGACGTAATTAAAAAGAAATAAATACATAAAGAATACAATTATACAATGCATAGCTTACCAATAGTTTTTTCCCCACAGATTTAGCTCCTAAAATTATCCTCAAGCACTCAGCTTCAATTGCTATCACTGTGTCTTTCTTTATTTGCTGAAAGATTTTGGGCTGGAGCTGCTGAAAGCACCTGTGGGAAACCACTGGGCACTCTCTGGCAAAGACTGCCCAGCACAAGCCTCTCACCCTCTGAGCGGTGCTGGCAAACAAGAAACACAGAGTCCCTGGGAGGGAAAAAACCCTGTGCTGAACAAGACACTAGTTGCATTTCCTAAAAACAAGTGCTCAAAAACCAATAAAAGATTTGACTCCCAACTGCCAGGAAGTTGGGAATGTATTTCAAACGCAAACAGTGAACTCATAAGCAGCTAGGTTTCAAATTACTGGGAATCTCCTACTGACACTCGTAATTACACTGCTGATAAGACACTATATCTGAGGATCTTTTCTTCTGATGTAATTTTTGCCTACTCATATTTGTGCCTGGAATTCTGCAGAGAGGGAAAAATCTTTGTCTCTTCTGGACAACCCAAGTTTTCTGTACGCATCTTTCAGCAGCCTACTGCATTTCTTCCACAGATCTGCCTAATCCCCTTGTAGATGTTCCTAATTCAGAATACATATGATTTCCTTGAAGGTCATTGCACCAAGATTCTCAGTATCTTCAGGAGCACATTATTTCAGTGTGGATAAATCTGAGGATAATCTAGGACGCCCCTTGATTCCCAGGGATCATGCACAAAGAAAAGTGTCAAAGCATTTACCCATCAAAATTTTAAAAGGGAGCAGAGAACCTAACAGGACTCAGGTACATTTCTGACTCCTGGTTTCAGGGAAGTTGATGCAGCCCCAGCTGCACTCTCCACTTCGGCAGCAGAGGGTGCTGCCAGAATACTGAGGGCCCCTGCAAAGATAGCCAGGACTGGGCAGTCAGGTGTGACTGCAGTTTGACCAGAGTCTCCATGTCACACAAGTATCACTTAGGAAGAACAGTACCAATTAATGGTTTCAAACTCCTTTTTCAGCATCATCCAAAGTCCATAAAATTTGTCAGTCCCATGCCAAACTGTGTGGCATTCTCACTCCTATGCCTCATACACAGCTTCTGCAGTGATGCCTGAAAATGAAGTCAAACACTAGATAAAAAACACCAGTACATTAGTTACTTAGTTAGTTTTGTGATTCAAGGAGAAAATGACTGACCAAGGACTGCAAGCTTGAATCTGAACTGCACACACTGTTACACTTGGTTAGGACTCCTGCAGACCAGCTGCTGCTCAGAATCCTGCTCTGCCATCTACCACGCTCTCCCCAAGCCCAGCTGCTCCCATGGACACTGCACCCACTTCCCACCACATGAAAGCTTTCAGGACAAATGGACTGCACGAGTGGCACTGCTGTTTCTTCTGCTCCTTAGCTTTAGCATATCTTACTAAGGAAGCAAAAGTAAAACTATCTCAAGCATCAGGAAAACTCAGAGTTGGTGCTCAAGGGCTGTAGATGAAGCCACAGAAAGTTTACCTGTTTAGTCAACACAACTGACTAATTTATGGGGGAAAAGAAAAAACTTCCTTGCTATTCATATTTTTTTTCTCTTTTCAGATGTGATGATCAGCTTGCTAGCTAAATTCTTCATAATGAAAACATCCAAGCCAAAACATCCAGGAGTGTTTCATTAAATTATTTACCACTTTCCTAGAGAAACCAAGCTTAACAGAAAAAGGAGTCTTCAATGACAGTAATTTCATAGGTTCTTCCAAAGAACATCAGGACATGAATGAAGTGCTACTGTAAGCACATTTATAAACTCCCAAAAAACCCTCCTGAAAACACGTCAGCTTATTTACTGTGCCCAGAACTTGTTTGCAAATGCAATTTTTGTAAGTATTTTTCAAACCCTCTAATACACACTCCTTATTTTCATCTCTATAATGAATAAAGCCACACTGATTCTGCTGTCAATCCCAATTCTGCCTCACTGCAATCTGTTTGCTGCTAATTAGTGCCTCCTTTCCTTATTAGCTATGTCAAATTTTTGCATCTTGATGGCATTTTCACTTACAATTAGCATGATGCTTTCCCCCTCAGACTGAAACATGAACAAATTCGGTCTTCCTACGAAATCAGTACAACGTTTCCTAAGTCCATAGCTACTAATAAAAAAATCCCTCGCTTTTAAAAGGGGTAACCAGACAAAAGTTACAAAAAGCATAAGCCTGAAACGCTCAAGATTTCTAAAGGCAGATTTAACATAACACATCTTTAAAACTTTTTCTTTTGAGCGGTGCAAGTCGCCCCAAGTTGCGCTATCGGAAAGCGAACAGCGGCGAGAGCAGCAGCTCCCGCGCCCCATCGCGCCGGCTGTCCCCGCACGCCGTGCGCCTCCGGAGCATCACCCGCACCGCCGCACCCAGCAGGACCAGAACGGCAGCCCGGAGCTAAAATCCTTCCCCCCTCGCCCCGTCCGCGGGCACCTTCCCGCCGCCCGCTCCCGCCTCGGTCCGTCCGTCCCTCCCCGCTCACCTCGGGCGTGCAGCCAGCGCCGCGCCAGCTCCCAG